>CAUYUJ010017338.1:607092-652092 GCA_963575745.1 Prorocentrum cordatum
ACTACTACTACTACTACTACTACTACTACTACCACTATACTACTACTACTACTTCTACTACTACCACTACCACTACTACTACTACTACTACTACTACTACTACTACTACTACTACTACTACTACTACTACTACTACTACTACGACTACGACTACGACTACGACGACTACTACTACTACTACTACTACTACTACTACTACTACTAAGTTACTAAGTTACTAAGTTACTACTACTACTACTACTACTACTACTACTACTACTACTACTACTACTACTACTACTACTACTACTACTACTACTACTTAGATACTACTACCACTACTACACTGTGGCCAGGAAGCCGAAGGCACACTGTGGCACATCCGGAGGCCACGCGCCGCGGCGACGGCAGGATCGCGCCGTGACGGCTTCGGCGTTGGTCCTGACACCACCGCGGGAATCGTTCAAACTTCTAGGGGAATCGAACTCTATACACCGACGCTTTTTCTGGCCCTGCACTGAAATGGGCACTGGAGAGCGGATCCCGGCGTATACGGGACCCTGGTGTATACATTTTTCGTTGTTTCCCCGAGACACTGGGGGAAAAAATATACACCACACCACCCCAGCGTCGTCCCCGACCCTCAAAAGTCCTAGGATTGAAAAACAGCCCGCCACTGGTAATGTATATGTTCCAATTTCCGACTTAAACGATCGGCCGTTTCCGAGACGACAGATCGATCAACATCGACCGATTCTGGGTCGCCCGCGGCGTTCAGCGTTGAACGCAAGCGGCGGGGTCGCCGCCGGTCGACACGACGCGAACCTACCGTGCGCATGTGGAGGACCACCTCGCCCGGCCTGAGGTCGGGCATCTGGACGAACAAAATCTCCCAGATAGTCCAAAATGATAGGAAAATCGCCACCAGACTATGCTTTTGACTATCTTTGAGCATTCCTCCTGTGGAGGGACAGGCCCGACTGAAGCCAGGCCACACGAGGGGCCGAACGCTGGCAAGGCGTCTGGCCACGTGTGCAGCCAGCCCTCGCCCGCGGCGGGCTCCGGAAGCCCTCCACCCACAACTGTTTGCCATCTCTTGGGGGCGCACCTTTCCTCCTCCTCCTCCCCCTCCTCCTCCTCCTCCTCCTCCTCCTCCTCCTCCATCCTCCTCCCATCCTCCTCCTCCATCCTTCGCCTCCTCCTCCTCCATCCTCCTCCTCCTCCTCCATCCTCCGCCTCCTCCTCCTCCTCCTCCACTATTCTCCTCCATCCTCCTCCAACCTCCATCCTCCGCCTCCGCCTCCTCCTCCTCCTCCGCCTCCTCCTCCTCCTCCTCCTCCTCTTAAGGCGAGGCCCTCTTCATGGAACGCCCCATGAGCACCCGGCTTCCTGGTAGCTTTTCATCCGGGGTCGTCCCCTGACGGCCCCGGGGCCCCGCATGGAGCGGGCGCCCTGCGGAGCCCGAGCGCGGCGGACCCTCAGGAACTCTCTCCTGAGGAGCTCCGAAGCTGCGAACAAAAGAGCAATACTATATGTTCATATATATATAGGTATATATATATATATACATACACACCGAAACAGCGCGACCATAACGGTATGGATCACATCTCCTCAGATCCGACGTTGTAAAACAATCTCAACATCGCAAGCAAAATCACCACCATAGCCCCGGACTCCATCTTTCTGCGCCATTTTGCGAGCCTGACGGGTCTGGATCCTGGGGCCCGAGACAAGGCAAACTCTCTCGTAGTGGAAAACATTACAACGCCAAGATCTGAGGGTACAGTCATCGGCCTGACCTAAGGAACGATAACTAAGGAACGAAGCCCCTTTTTTATCCCAAGGAATAACGCATAAGGAACGATAAATAACACATAACGCATAAGGGACTGTAAATAACGCATGTAAACTTAAGGAACGACCGAGCCCCTTTTGAAAAGTTAGTGTTCCTTATTCAAGCCGATCACTGTATGCGGCACCGTTCGAGCTGGTTCGATCTGTGATGGCCCTGGGGCCCAGGGCTCGGCCAACGCGCCCAGCGTGCCAACAAACTTTGCAACTCCTCCTCCTCCTCCTCCTCCTTCTCCTCCTCCTCCCCTCCCACTCCCTCCCGCTCCCAGCGCGAGGCGCCGCGGGATGCCGCGCGGGGCCGGGGGCAGGGTGTGGGCGGCGGCCGCGGCCGCCTCGCGCTCCGCGAGGCCGACGCCGGGGCCCTGGCGGCGCTGCCCCGCTGCCGAGGGGGAGGGGGGGGGCGGGGCGTCGAGAGAGGAGGAGGAGGCCCCAGAGACCCGACGTGGAGGAGGAGGAGGACTCAGAGAGGAGGAGGAGGAGGAGGAGGAGGAGGAGGAGGAGGAGGAGGAGGACCCAGAGGGAGGGAGGAGGAGGAGAGGAGGAGGAGGAGGAGGAGGAGGAGGAGGGAGGAGGAGAGGAGGATGACCCCAGAGAGGAGGAGGACCAGAGATCCGACGTGGGGAGGATCAGAGGTGGAGGAGGAGGAGGAGGAGGAGGAGGAGGAGGAGGAGGAGGAGGAAGGAGGAGGAGGAGGAGGAGGTGGAGAACCCAGAGAGGAGGAGGATGGAGGAGGAGGAGGAGGAGGAGGAGGAGGAGGAGGAGGAGGAGGAGGACCCAGAGAGGAGGAGGACCCAGAGATCCGACGTGCCAGGAGAGCCGGGGCGGAGTTCTGCTCGCCGCCGCTTGGCCTCAGGGGGCCCCTCGCCAGGAAGAGGCGGCTCGCGGGACGGGGAGCCGGCCCCGGGGAGGAGGTCGAGACCTCCGCGGGGCCCCGTGCAGGGAAGCTCCAGGCACGAGATGTCTGGGAGAGGCGACGGGCCGGTTCTTCCTCCTCCTCCTCCTCCTCCTCCTCCTCCTCCTCTCCTCCCTCCTCCTCCTCCTCCCTCCTCCTCCTCCTCCTCCTCCTCCTCCTCCTCCTCCTCCTCCCTCCTCCCTCCCTCCTCCCCCTGCATGGCGCGCGAGGGGGGCGAGGAGGGGGAGGGCCAGCTACTTAGGTGCGTTCGCACCTCGGGGCGCCGCGCCCAGCGGCTGCCAGCAGCCCTCCCGTCGGCAGAGTCCGCGCCGCCCGCGCCTCGCGGTGGCGGCAGGCGGGGCGCCGGCGCGGCGGCTGCTCTTCTCGTCGGTCGACCCAGCAGGTCTCATCCTTTGAGCAGGGGCCGACCGTCCCGGCAGTCCTATAGTCCTACCACGCAATGTTTTTCGGGCCCCCAAAATGTTCTAGGAACAACAAAGCAATGTTCTTGGAGCATGAGCCCGATGTGATAAGACAAGACAGCCCCAACCAGAAGTGTTCTGAGAACATTTCGTGGGAACCACAAAAGGTTCTTAGAACATTGCTTGGTAGGACAATCGGCACGCCAGGACGCTTCGCCGCTGCTTTAATCCCGACTCGTTGTTTGACGGTCCCGAGGCCCGGCGAAGGCCCCCCAAGGCCGAAATTGGCCAAAAACCTGCCGCCCTGATCTTGGTTACGGCGCGATCATGTCTGGGGAGAGGCTGGGAGGGAGGTGGCCTGAATCTTGGGCGGACGAAGCCCTTCGGGACTCAAGAGATCGGGGGGCCTGGGGCAGGCCTTCACTCATGGGGCGGAGGGGCTTCGAGGAAGCCGACGGCCTTCTGAGAGGCCCTCGCTGGGCTTCGGAGAGGGCTTAGGCAGCCCGCCAGAAGACCGGAAGCCTTCTGGGCTTGTCCACCGCCGAGAGGAGAAAAGGAAGAGGAGGAGGAGGAGGAGGAGAAGGAGGAGGACGAGGACGAGGAACCTTCTGAGCAGGCCCGGCCCTCTGCCTCCCTCACGGGGCGCCCCGCGGACGGAGCCTGCTGAGCAGGCCCGCCCCTCTGCCTTCCCCGCGGGGCGCGCCGCGGAGAGGACCGCGAGGCGAGGGGCGGAGAGGCGGAGAGGCGAGGGGGCCTGCAGTGCAGGCGGACGGAGCCTGTCTGACTACCTACCAGACCACCACCCCAACCCAACCCGAAGACCCGAATTTCGGGTTGGGGGGGGTAAGGGTTCCACATGTGTTTTTTCGATGTTTCCCGACCCCCCCCCCCACTGGAAATCGAGGGTAAATCTGAGCCTTCGGGTTGGGTTGGGGTGGTCTGGTGGGTGGTGACTGTCGGACATTGAGGGATCGGAGTGTGCCCAAGGTCAGCAGGTGCGCCTGGCATCGCTCGGACGTGTGCATTTGTCCTTTGGCGAGGACCATCGAGGAGCATCCTTGATCAGTTGGCGAAGAAACCACGCACGAAACCGACAAAAAAACAGGGAATGGACGTCCGAGCGATGCCCAGTGCGTGGCACGCAGAGGATGGGTCCGGCCATTACAGTCGGCCGTGATTGGGCAGGACACGCGAGAGGACACAAGACCGTTCCGAGGGCCACATCTCCATAGGAGTGTAAGAAGGCACGCGTCGGGAGGCACAGGACACAAGGGTACCCTTGAGTTGGCAGGGTCGACATACTAATCCAGGCCGAGCTGTAAAGGATGGGTCCGGCCATCATCGGGGATCACGACAGCTTGAGCCGATGAGCGGCCGTCGCTGGCGCAGCCAGTGCGAACCGCTGGTTCGGGAGTCACGCCCCCGCGCTGCCACCGAGTCTTCAGGGCCACCCGCCCGTGCGTGGCACGTCGCGGCTTCAGTTTCCTGCAATAATCAGACTGTGGGCCCACGGGCCCGCGCAGTGAGTGCGCCAGCGTGCGCGCTCGTATGTGTCGGGCTGAGCCGCGCGCGCAAGGGGGGCAAAAAGGTAATACCGAGACGGCTGCTCCCAGGAGCTCTCCCGAGGTGTCGTCTGACCCGAATCTCGATGCGAATCCAACGGTGGCGACGAGGGCCTCCCAGGAGGCCCAAAAATGCGAGAAAACTATGAACATGTAGCAATATTCGAGAGGGGGATCGACTACCGCTCCGTCGAACCAACGAAAAACACGTAGAGTGCTCCGTTGACCTACGGGACAGCCGACGTGTTGCACGTTGCTTCGGCGAAGATTCTGGGGCAGTTCAATTCTGTAGTCGATCCCCTACGCGAGGTCTCTGATGGGCCGATTCCCCGGCACCGCCACCACAGGCAGGATGGGGGAGAAGGGAGGATGTGGAGGTTCTCCTCCTCCTCCTCCTCCTCCTCCTCATCATCATCCTCCTCCTCCCCCTCCTCCTCCTCCTCCTCCTCCTCCTCCCCCTCCTCCCTCTCCTACCTATGGTACACGTCGTTCATTTCTAATCGTGCTCATTTCTAATGCTTCTCGTTTCTAATTGTTCCTGGCCCCCTATAGTTTTTTGGTTGTCAGCGATCCCCTGGGGGCCTGAACGATTTTGAAACAGCACGTCGGCCACGATGGCCGAAGACCAGCTCACCCGCTGAGCACGTCTGACGTACAGCCCAGCAGATGAGGGACAGCGGGCGGGACAGGGAACAGATGAGGCCCCAGATTTAGCCACCCGCCATCCACAAAATCTGGTCAAAATCTGGTCACGGTGCGTCGCCTAAAGGCGCGGCAACGGACCGTGCCACCGCCGACGCTTCACGGGCCTGAATGCGTGCCAGGAGCGCCGCCATACCTGCCGTCTCTATCAGCCCTGACGGCGAGGGCGGCAGGCTGACATCTGGCGGCGGTGGCCTCTGAGACTCGTAGCCAAAGAAAGCCATGCCTCGCCTCGAGGATTCGCTCACCGTGCTATTGTCACGATAGTGAAGATAGAGGCCAGCAGAGATACTCCTCAGCACGGTAGTGCCACCCGCCAGTCGGCGCTGAAGGCACTCCTTGCCGAGCATATGACAGCGCGCAGAGGAGTACGCTCCGCACATGGAGCAAAAGAAAAGGGTGAGCCTCCGCTCACCTTTGCTTACAATGCAATGCGCCAACGAGTGCCCCAAGGACCGATCCAGGACACCACGCCACAGCCTGCTGGGTCCTTTACATCCCAACATGGGGCGCGCATCCCGATCAGGGGACAAACAATGGCAATGCAAACATCTGGCGCAGCCCTGACCTATTTCCTGCCAGGAATGCCAACCCCCAGATTTTTCAAAAAAAAAAAAAAAAAAAAAAACTTAGCCGTCGGCCCCAAGGGCCGACGCTCAAACTTTTCGGGGGGAAAGGTGGCAAGTACGGTGCCCGCCACCCTAGCAGCGAAAGCCAACAAATCACACTTCCTGTCCACCTCCGTACGTTCGCGCACACTGGGTTGGGGATGGAGGAGGAGAGCTTGCTTGGCAAGGGCGTCGGCTTTCAAGCTGCCTATACCAATCCGTTTCTCGTGCGCTGGCAGAGCATCCAGAACAGCGCGCGCACGGTGCGCAGGTGCGCGGTGCACCGACGGGATGGGGAACTTCTCATGGGGCAGGGCACCTCTCCGAAGACCAGCATAACGATGTTTATGACAAACCTGGTGCTCCCTCGTCGCCACACAGATGCGCACCACATTCATGCAATCGGTGTGGCGGTCTCCGCCGTTGCTCTGAAACATCGGGAGGAGGGCCATGCAAAGGTGCTCCGCAGCTTGGGATGTCTGGGGGAGGACCGAAAGAACAATACCTTTGGCGTACGCAATAATAGTGTCGCCCTCTCCCAAGAAAACCCAGGAGTACGCCGCTCTGGACAACTCCCTAACGGTATGCCGATAGGCCGAGCCGTCCATGACGACATCGCAACCCGAGAGGTCCACAGAACCCCAATCAATACTATTCCCTTCAGGAGAGTACAGGATGGGTTGAGTGGCCGAGGACGGAGGAGGGTAGGAGGCTTCAGGGTGCTCCCACTTTAATTCATCAAAGAACAAACGGTCCTGACTTTCAAGAGCTTCGTCCAGCCATTCAACAGGAGGGTCATCAGTAACACTTTTACGGGCGGCGACGGTGTCCGGGTGAAGGCACTGCCAAACGCGATGCCGCACGCTGTCGGGCATCCCGCACTTCGGGCAAAGTCAGTCGCACGAGTATCCAGCAGCCTGAGCCCTCGCTCTGGTCCAAATCCCTTTGCAAAACACACTCAACGCCAAATACTTCTGCTGTGGGTTGAGTTTCCTTCCCTTGGGGCCCAGCAAGGTTTTCAAGGATCGACGCAAAATCGAGAACCGTCGGCTCCAGGGGTGTCCTGGCATAAAACACATTCATGTTTTCGCTGGGCCGCCCAATGCAACATGTGCGCTAACATAGCGGGCGAGGTGTATCCCAATTGCACCTCTCGACCGCAGTCGTCCTCAAAAGTAAGGGGGGCCACCGACTTCCACCCGATCCTAGCCAACGACAGGTGCATGCGCTGCAGAGGTCCTCGTGGCGAGCGCCACGTGACCTTGTCATCAAAGGGGACAGAACGCCACCAATGAGCAATCTCCTTGATATTATACCTGGAGACCGACGGGGTGGTGAGAGCCAGCCACACGATCGACGCCCACTGCAGGGCTGGCGCCACAGACGGCCTCCACATCGGGTCTCCAAGGATCACCAGACGCGCCTGGAGGGAGCACCCTCGGGGCTTAGGGGGGTGCGACGACAACAGCACGCGTTGAGCCACCTGGAGCTCGCCCTGACTCATCCCCACAACCGACGAGCCGAAACTGGCCGCGGGCAACGCTCCGCACGTATAGATCTCTCCCATGCGAGATTTGTTGCGGGGAAGGGCCGAGCGATATCGCTTCAAAACATTATGCCTCTTCTTCATGTGGGAAAACCTGTGTTTTCTTTTCCACAGACCATGTTTAGCACCTCGGGTCTGACCTGGTGCGAAATCCGTGCCGAGGGAGACCGCGCTGTTCGTGACCTTGCCCGCCAGCTGCCCGAGGTGCCTAGCAATCTTCTGGGCGAGGGCACGGCTGCCGGCAAAGGTGCTGACCTTGTCGGGCTGAATGCCGACGCGCAGCTCATCCCTAAACAGGACGCACAGGCAAGCAGCCGCCTGAGTGATAGTGGCCAGGACCTCTTGCTCAGAGCCCGACGCTGTGACGCTATCATCATCGACATACGACGGCAAATCGACGCTGGGATTGTCTTCAACAAACTTGTCAAAGGCTTCGATGCTGTAAACAAACTCGAACCATGATATCATTGAAGCTATCTCCCGCGGGAAGGCCAGACCTGGCGAAATAAGGCTGGGCCCCGTAGTGGGCCCCCAAACGAAGCAAACGGGGGCCCCTCCAATCGTTAAACGTCGTTTTGACAATGACCTCGTTAATACCGCAACGTAACGCTCTATCCTTGAGAAGGGCTAAACCAAATGATCCGTAGTACTTCGTCCCATCTCATATTATACCACCCGTTTCCTGAGACTCGAAGTGGGCCATCTCGGCCTGGGCGGCCTGGTGCCACACGGCACTCTCAGCGCTGCGGCCAGGGCCAAACGCCCAGTAGCTGCGAGGGAATTTCGTGTTGAAATCCACAATCAGAGGTCTCCGTAAACGTTCCCAGACACGGACGGGGCCGGCGCACAGCAAGATGGGTCGAAGGCCCCCCTTGGGTTTTTCCAAAAGAGGGAAAAGCAGCCAGAACAATTGTTTGGGAAAGAGGCCCAGGGACTCAATCGCTTGGATTAACGCCCCAAACGTGTCAAGGGCATCGTCCGAAACCAACGCGAGTTGTCTCGGGTGCAGTCCATCGAGGGACTGCGAAGTCAGGTGCGAAAAACTGCTGGACGCTCTTCTAATCTCGGCCGCCGTCGGCCTAGGGAGGTGCGCCC
Source organism: Prorocentrum cordatum (assembly GCA_963575745.1). Classification (NCBI taxonomy): domain Eukaryota; class Dinophyceae; order Prorocentrales; family Prorocentraceae; genus Prorocentrum; species Prorocentrum cordatum. Next base: position 615,753 of record CAUYUJ010017338.1, read on the forward strand.
GATCCGGAACACACGCCTCGGGTGGTACGTGCGACGCGTGCCGAAACTCGGACAGGGATTTGCCTTGAACCTCAAGCAGCTCTTGAGGGGAGTTAGAAAAACAACCAGGATGATTTTGCACGACGGTCGGGTCCACCTCTGCTTGAGTTTCGTGAGCCTGCGCATGGCCCTCGCCCCCCCAGAAAGAGCTTTCTCCTGCCATTGATCCCAACTATCCTGCTGCACCTTCGCGACGGCCTCGCGCGCCTTGTCCGGGTCGTCGCCCCAAGACGACAGAAACTCCTGACACTGCTCAATCCAGCTGTCGAGGCCATCATCGAGCGTAAAAGAACGAGCCAAAGTGCGCGCCTGAGCGAGGGTCGCGTCGAGTCTAACATTCCCCCCCTCACCAGGGCATGGTAACGTAAGAAGCCGTTGGATCTGGTGGCTCGCATCCTCAGACAAACGCTGGACCTGGGCTTGGTCCGTGGGATCGGTTTCCTGGGCCGCCCTTCGAAATCGAGCTGACACCCCAATGGTTTCAGACAGATGTTGGGCCAGCCAGATCCATCCGACGCGCTGCTCACGGAGGCTACAGGCCTTGGGTTTAGCAAAAATCGGGGCCCACCGAGCTCTCAAGAGGCCCCCTTTGTGTCCTTTGCTTCTAACCTCCACTCCCGTGAAAGCCTCGAGCTCAAGCTCGAGCGCGCTGGAACAAAATACTTCCAAGCAGCAGTGAGAAGTTCCCGCGCCTCGCCGATGGGGGGAGCGAGAGCCGCGGCAGCAGCGTCCTCAGCAATGATACGGCTGAGGGTCCAGTCCTGGGGTCTGGGGGTCGGCCCGAAAGGCAGCTCCGTCGGGAGTCTTTGATGCGACAGATACATCAGCTGATGGCACCGAACGGCATCGGAACGCAACGCGAGGCACACGGGCCTGTGAGCGCGATGAGTCCAGGACATGTCAGCCTCAACCTTATCACAGGCGCGTGCGAAGCACGTGCTCGCTAAAAAGTAGTCGATAGTGGCGAGGCTTCCTGGGGGCAAGCAGGTCTTCTGCGTTGGCACAAACAGGGCCCCTTCAAATCGACGGGGAAGTCCCGTGGAGTCAACCAGATGGGGGTCGAGGTTCCAGTCTCCCCCCACAACGTACAGATGCTTCCCCGTGAGCCTCTCTCCTAATTGCCTCAGAAGGGAGAGATTGAACGCGCACAACCCAGCCCCCGACTTAAAGTAGCACGAAAACACGTGAAGGGGCAACCGCAAGTCGACAATCACATGGATGATACGCCCCTTGGCAACGATACCAGGAGCATCCGACGGCCATCGCAGGCCAATGTGCATGCGGACGAAAACTCCGACTCCCGCTCGAGGTCTCCCAGATTCACCAGCAGGGGAGGGGGCACACAGCATTGTCCTTCCCAAGCTGGCCGCTGCGGCCGCTCTTTCACCCTCGCGGCCCTCGAGAGTCCCGATCTCCTGCGCCAGCAGGACGAGCGCCGATGTCGAGCAAAGCCTCTGACGCGAAGTCGGCCAGCAATTGCCATTGTAGGTCTCGAAGCTTCCGCCCAAGCCAGCAAGCGAGGACGAGTCCAGCGAGTCGGGGGGAGGCGGAGGTGGAGCAGGAACTCCGAATTTAGACATAGGCAAGCCGCAACACCGTGGGAGCTAAGGGCTACCCCACGCGCGGCTTCTTGCACAGCCTGCTACCGAACTTCTCAATGAACTCACGTTTGTCAATCCGTATGGCTGCATTGAAAATCTCCTCGACCATGTCTTCGTCAAGGTCCTCATCATGCTCAAGACCTGGTGTCGGCTGTTTGTGCGCCTCAGCCGCACCATCTCCGCTGGCGGCCGATGCATCACTAGGAGCCCCATGACCAGGCACACCAACATCTTCGGACTTGAAAGGCGATGATGCCGTTGCCGTAGGTGATGCCTTCGCCTGGGAGGCCGCCAGCAGCTCCGCGAACTTCTTGAACGTGTCGGACTGGAGCATTTCCTTGATCTGCGCTTGCTCACTCGACGCAGCCAGCACCTCAGGATCGACCTCCAAATCCACGACGGGCATGCCAGGCAACGTACGAATGAGGTCCCGATTGAGGAGCTCGATCTCGCGGTCCGTAGCAGCAACTTGTGCCCGCATGCCATCGATCTTTTCTTGAGCACTCGCGATGAAGCGTCGCTGCTCCTCGATCTGGTGCTCAAGTCTCTGCTTTTTGCCTTTAGCACTTGCCAAGCGATGACCCACATTAGTATGCTGAGTGAGCTGGGGCTTGGTCTGATGCAATTCGCGACGTACGGCCTCCAGCTTGATCTCGAGCTCAGCCTTGGCACCTTTGCCCGACTCACCCAGCTTCTCACAGTGCGATATGGCCACCTCGAGCTGCTTGATGTTGTCGCGCAGTTCCTGCTCCTTGGAGTCCTTGGGCGGTTCCTTAGCAGGGTGGCTGGCCACAGGGACAGTGGCCAGGTTGCCTCCTCCTGCCAACTTGTCAAACCTGCGCTGGAGCTCGTCCAGCCTCTTCTGTAGTTTGTCGTCACGACCACCCCCACCGCCACGAGGTATACCAGCCCGCTGGCGATGCTGCTGGCCCCGCGCATGAAGCTCGGTTGCACGGCGCACCTCGAGCGGTGCCTTCTTCCCGCATCTGCAAATGATCCTGGACGCTCAGTTGGTGTTGCGACCACATGAGCACGCCCAGGTAGGCGTCCTTGGCCCAGGGAGGACCTCAGCGCCATCTCCATCGGTCATGAGAGCCCGTAGGCTTGGATGAATGTGTGGGTTGAGATCCCACGAACTGAAGGTTGGAACGGGGCTCGCAACAGCGACTGCCGCTCTGAAGACTGCTGCTGCAAGCTCAGGAATCAACACCTGAGCCAGAACGGCTCCTGGCCCCCTATAGTGGCCAGGAAGAGGCCCAGGATTGAACACTTAGAAATGAAAGGACCTAGGCACCCCACAAAATCAAAGAACTTTCGAAACATCAGACATGAACAACGTGTAGTGGTGGGGGGAAATCGGCCAAGCAGTCTCAGTGCACTTTCATCCCCTGCGAGCCCGGCGCCAGGCCACCTCGCTTTGCGCGCCGCGCGCCGCGAAACGCTTGGCGCGGCGGCCCCCTGTGCTCTCGCGCCGGCGCGCGGCCCCCCCGGGAGAGGGCGGCGCCCGCTGGCCCAGGCCCGCGAGGAGCGGGCGCGATCGCGTGCGCGTCCGTGTGGGCGGCCCGGGCGCCCGGCCCTGTCCTCCCTGCTAGCCCCAAGGATAGATGAGAGAAGGGGGAGGATAGAGGAGGAGGAGGAGGAGGAGGAGGAGGAGGAGGAGGAGGAGGAGAAAGAGGAGGAGGAGGAGCAAGAGGAGGAGGAGGAGGAGGAGGAGGAGGGAGGAGGAGGAGGAGGAGGAGGAGGGAGGAGGAGGAGAAGGAGGGAGGAGGAGGAGGAGGAGGGGGAGGAGGAGGAGGAGGAGGAGGAGGAGGAGGGGAGGAGGAGGAGGAGGAGGAGAAGGAGGATGAGGAGGATAGAGGAGGAGGAGGAGGAGGAGGAGGAGGAGGAGGAGAAGGAGGGGGAGGAGGAGGAGAAGGAGGAGGAGGAGGATAGAGGAGGAGGAGGAGGAGGAGGAGGAGGAGGAGGAGAAAGATGAGGAGGGGGAGGGGGAGGAGGAGGAGGAAGAGGCAGGCGCAAGGGGGAGGAGGGATGTGCCCTAAGGAAAATAATAATCACGTGAGTGACGATGACAAAGGGGGGGGAGGGACGTGCCAGAAGGAAGAGAATAATCACGTGAGTGGCGACGAATCTGAGTAGGAGCGGGAGGGGGATGTAGGAATTGGGGGAGGATGCGGAGGACCAGGACACGCGAAAAGGAGGATGAGGAGGGACGGCGGAAAAAGGCAGAAGGGCCCGTTTCGGACCCAGGGAATGTCCAAAAAGCCCATGCAATACCAATTTCATCAACGAACAGTCCAACAACAATAACGAAGGAAAAGCAAACAGACACGCAAACATGCGCAGCACACAGCACGCCAGCGCAACGCTGCATCGGCGTCTGCTCGCCCGACGACCTCCTCGCAGGGTTGCATGGCCAATCAAGGCGAATCGGCCTTCATAAGCATAACGCCAAACACATATGGAGTAACGACGTTCCAACTTTACCTTGTTCGATTCCCATGTTGGCGCGCACTAAGATACTAAATGGCTTCCCTTGTCAAAGAAACGGAAACCATTACATCATAAATTAGACGTTCACGGAAACGCCGAACGAAAGGTGACACAAAAAGCAAGTGACACAAAAAGGAACAACCACGGTGACACGAAAAGACGCTCCCCTGTGAAAACTGCATGGGAAGCGACCCCCGTCGGCCCGCCGCGGCAATTCCACCTGAATGCTTCTGTTCGTGGGCGATTCTCCCGGCGATCGCCTGGGCGCCTCCGCGGCCGCCGAAATTGGAAGGATGCGCGCGCTGGCATGGAGACCCAAAACAGCAATGTCTGTTTGAAAAAGGTGGTTAGACCACCGAATGGCGCCGACTACGCGCACCCGCGCATCTGCAAGCTGCATGCAAACATGCAGCAAGCTGCATGCAAGCAAGCATCGACCGATGCCAGGGCCCATTGCAATACTGGTTCACTATCAATCGGCCGAACCATCAGGACCACTCGCCCAGAAAAACGATCTGATGCTTCTTTCCACAAATCGAAATCGTTTCCGCTCGAAATGAAAATTGCTTCTGTGTTAGCCCCCTTTCCGTGCGCAGGGGCTGCTGGACATGACCCACGGGCATCCGTCCAGGGGAAAGGGGTCGAACACTCCAGGAGAAGGACGATACCACGGTGACGTCGGAGGTATAGGCCATCAGCCAGTAGCCGCCCACATCCTCATCCGGGTCATCATACCTCTGCCTCTGCCCACCTGCATGCTCATTCCCCTGACTATAGGCCGCCTAGATGGGGTCGGAGTAGATGGATCGGAGGATGGAGCCGCATCGCCGATGCATCGCCGATGCATCGGCGATGCATCGGCGATGCGACGGCGATGCATCGTGGACGTGGGCGATGCCTCGGCGCCGTCGGTGTGGAGAAAGTCGGGCTCCACATCGAGCCGCATCGGCAGTGCATCAGCGATGCGGCGCGATCCTTCGACCCCATCTACTCCGACCCCGTCTAAGAGGCCGAGACTGACCCTCCCCATCCCTCCTCAGGTCGCTGGGGAAGCATCGCTTCCGGAGATGTCTCAAAAACCTGGCTCTTCTTGCTTGCATCGGCATGCAACCAGAATGATCCCGTTGCGTCAGCAAGCGAGTTGCAGAACAGGCGTGGACCAGTGAGACGTGGAGAGCGGGACATGGACAAGCAAGAATTTGAGCAGGGACCGACCGTCCCGGCATTCCTATAGTCCTACCACGAAATGTTCGTAGAACCCAAAAAAAACTAATAACAAAAACCATGTTTTTAAAGCATAAACCCGATGTGATAGAACAAGACAGACTCCGCCAGAAATGTTCTGAGAACACTTCGTGGAAGCCACAAAAGGTTCTTAGAACATTGTTTGGTAGGGCTATAGGCGAGCCAGGACGCTTCGCCGCCGCTTGAAGAATAGCGCTCGCCAACACGGCCTCCGAACGCAGGCCTGGCCTATCGGCTCGAAGCATCGCACGCCCGCGTCGTGTCGTGCTAGGGCCGGGCCCTCGCCCGACGAGAGCCTCCCACTGCGGTGCAGCTTCGAGAGACGAGGAGGCGCTCATCGCTCCCGACGCTGTGCTTCTGCGCTGGCGTGCGGCGCGCCGGCGGAGGCCGCAGGTGAGGCGAGCGGATGGCCCTCGCCGTGCTGCTGCCGATCGAACGAAAGAAGCCGCGCCCAGACGGCGCATTGGCAAGCTAAATAACAACACATGCGATCAGGAAAAATGCAGGGCAAGAGCGTGCAAGCGCTCGGGCATCGCCGTGCCTCGGATAGCAATGCACAGGCATGCCGGTGCAGCGCGAGGGTGGACGGCAAAGCACCGGCCACGGGGGGAGGGGAAAGGAGGGAGGGAGGGAGGAGAGAGGAAGGGGGGCGACTGCTGCCGATCGCCCCCCCGATTTGCTCCATCCGCGGCCCCAATGCTCCCGACCTGTTCACCCCGGCCGGGGGTGGTGTTCCGTCCCGGATCCCGTTTCGAAGGTCCCGGGGCCCGGGCACGAGCCCCAAAATCCGAAATCGAGGACAAAACAACAATATCGGCGGTGGACAAGCCTCCCTTTAGTAAGCCTCCCCTTCGTGAAAACGGCCTGGGACCGAAACCGACGGACCTGGACGCGCAAAAATGACGGTCGCGACGCCCTCTCGCGAACCGAGAACGGCCAACTCCTTGATCGACGGGTCAGGGTGGGAGGTCTATCAACCTCCGACAACAGAAAACCAAACACCATCATCGTCGGGCATCCGGGCCCGTGGCGCCCTCTGAGGACTGATGGGCCTGTTTTCCACCACCACCACCATAAGTTGGAGGGGGGAACGAGGAGGAGGAGGAGGAGGAGGAGGCGGAGGAGGGGGAGGAGGAGGAGTCGCTCTACACGGATCCCCGCGCCGCTCGCGAGGCTTGCTTGCGCTCGCTGCAGGCGGGCGCCTGCACGCACACCGTGCTCGCCGTGGTTGCCCTCGGCGCTCCCTAGCGCGCCGGCGACGGGCCCCCTGCCCCCCCCCCCTCTTCCTCCTCCTCCGCCTCCTCCTCCTCCTCCTCATCCTCCTCATCCTCCTCCTCCTCGTCCTCCTCCTCCTCCTCCTCCTGGCCTCATCTTGCCGCCGCTCGGACGTCCATTTCCCGTGCATGTTTCGGTCTCGTGCGTGTTTTTCGTGCTCGATGGTCCAGGATGGTCCTCGATGAGAAAAGATGCACACGTACTGGATTGGAGAGGACACGCGAGAGAACACAAGACCCTTCCGAAGGCCACATCGCCATAGGAGTGCAAGGAGGCACGCGTCGCGAGGCACGGGACACCAGGGTACCCTTGAGCCGGCAGGGTCGACCTGCTAATCAAGGCCGACTGTATCCCCGCATCTCTCCCCCATCCTGTCCCTCCCTCCGTTCCCCCTTCCATCCCTCCCCTTTGCTCCCTCGCTCCTCGATTCTAGCAGGCTCCCGTTGGGACAGGGCTGAACCTAAACGGTGTTTTTCGTATTCGATTTGTTTTCGTCTTCCCTCGTTTTGTCTTCAATCCACCTCTATCGCAAAACGAAGTCGAAACGAAAACAGCCCACGAAATCGCCAAAACACCGTTTAGGTCCAGCCATGCGTTGGGAATGTCCGTCCATGCAGGACACCAAGAACAGCAGAACGCGGCTCAGCACGCTTCACCCCGCAGAGGGGTGCATCGCGACTGGCGGGCTGGATCTGCCCGAACCTGGTCAGCATCTGTGGAATACCCCACTTCTCAGCCCTTTCCCTCGTTTTTCCCTCCTCCCTTTTTCCCTCCACCCTCCCACTTTCCTCAAGCACGGGTGGCCCAAAGCATCGTACCATTTGGGGCTCGACCTTGCCATGGCGGGCCTAACGCATTGCCTCTCGTTGGGGCTTGGGAAAGCCCCCACAAAATAATCATCCGTAATGCTCGTCGCATTTCCTCGAGGCTATTGGCGCGGGATGGTCAGAATCGGCGAGATCAAGTATAGTGTTCAGCAGGTGCTTTGTGATTGGCATGGCTGGTGCTCAGCCACATCTTGACGATTCGCGCGTATTGCTTGCTGAACAGTCTACGCAGTGACAGAAGAGTCACTCTTACAGTGTATGGGTTCCCTGCCAGTTCTTGAATGCGTTTCTCCTGGACATCTTGTCCAAGGTATCATGGCAGGAAGGGCTGTTAGCACGCTGACCTTTTTGAGCGTGCCCCCCAACTGTGGCAATTTGGCACGTCGCATATTAGTTTATTTATACTGTGTTTGATTGGGTGCGGTCTGGCAACTGTTCTTCACCGTGTCCTACGTGTCTTGATTCCCGCTTTGTTTACGCATCTACAATGCCAACTATAACATTGATGTAACATGCGGCGTTTCTGGTGCTCTCAGATTTTCCAGTATGCTCATGTCTGGCATGCTGTCGCAGCCGCACTTATTGTGTCCGTTTGGGGTGTCTAACTTGGGAATATACACAATCCGTTTCAACTTGTACAGACTATCAAAACGAATGCTAAACATATACGTCTTCCAGAGTGAATGGGTGGGGCGAGGTCCCCAAGAGGCCCCCAAGAGGCCCCCTAAAGCGTCCCAGATGTACCCAAGAGCCCTCAAAGAAGCCTCTGAGAGATACCCCGGAAGACATTCACATTAATCGAAGAGGATCCTGACTCACAGCCCAGGAATGGTGGCGGGCTGGGCCGAATGCTACTCGAAATTCTCCACGATCGTCGCAAGCTCTGACTCCTTCTGGGGGTCGGCACAATTGCGTCAACCACTTGAATAACAAGAACCCTATACCTAGAACGTGATAACAAACATTCTTACAACATTCGCCTTTGAGGGGGGAAACTAGGCACGACACGGCATGGCACGACAATTCTTTCACGTGACACGGTATGGCAAGACATGCCACGCGCGCGGCAACATTCTCGCATTCTGCATAGGTATGATAAGAAAGCTGATGGCTCAAATAAGTGTTATTATAATCCAGAACCCCCCCTAAGAGGGCTCAGGATGGCCAGAGTTGACCTGGGATGGCCCCAAGAAGCCATTGTGGGATGGCTCCAGGATGGACGTCCAGAGGCCTCGGAGATGCTCAAAAGGCACTCGGGGCTGCCCAAGTGATACCCAAGATGACCCTAGAGACTCGCAGCTTGCCTCCAAGACGGCCCCAAGACCGACCCAAGATGGCCTTGTCTTCACGTCGCATGCACTTCTCCGTAGGCTACCGGACTCGGGCAGCAAGGAAACAGACTGGATAACGAGTCGCCCTCGCCAACCTCTCCAGACCTCCGACGCCACGATTTGGCCGTGGCGAAGGCTCCCAAAACTCTGAACCTCCTCCCCTTGAGATGTGGACCCCTTCCCTGGGTCGTTCGCGTGACGCCCCCGAAGACCGAAACGTGCTCAGGGGCCCAAAACGTGGGGAAACCACTTCCGTCTCGAATTTTCCGTGACGGGTCAGGTCTGGGGTTCCGCTCTGGCCGCAGCCGTCCCGACAATCTCGGCGCGGGCTTCTGCTAGACCTGGGCAGGCAAGCAACCGACATGGTGTGGTATACAGCGTCGTTTGCAGGCGCCAGCTGCTGTAAGTCTGGCAAGCGGCACTCATGCTCATACTCCGCCCCCTTCATCCTTCCTACTCATGCGACTCTTCCGCCTCCGCCGGCTCCTCGTTCTCCTCCTCTTCCTCTTCCTCCTCCTCCTCCTCCTCCTCCTCCTCCTCCTTCTCCTCGTCCTCCTGTCCTCTTCCTCCCCCTACTCCTAGCCCCCCTGGCCCACCCCATCCCCCTCATGCTCTCCTCCGCCCCCACCTCCCCATCCCCGTCACCCTCCTCGCCCTCATCCTAGTTATCCCCCTCCCCTCGCCCCGCTCCCACTACCACCCCTCCTCGTCCCCGCATCCTCATCAGCCCCATCCTCTCCCACCTCCCCCTCCCTCGTTCTCCTCATCCCCTTCCTCCTCCGCGCCAAGCCAGGGTGACAAAAACCTCACCTCCGATGGGGCGCGCCCAGGGCTTCGTCGTGGCCGGACCCTCTGACATCTCTCTCCCTCTCTCTCTCTCTCCGCCTTTCAGGAGCGTCCGCTCTGCTTCTTCCTCCTCCCCCCCCATCGTCGTCGTCGTCGCCGCCATCCTTCGATCCGCCCTTGAACTCGCCCTTGGGGCCGCCCTTGAACTCGCCTTTGGGGCCGCCTTTGAAGGCGCCCTTGGCGGGCGGTCGCCAGCTGCTCCTGCGGCGAGGACGACGGCGACGACGGGGACGACGGCGACGACGACGCCGTCGACGAGGAGGAGGAGGAGGAGGAGGACGCCCACGACGCCGGCAACAGCAACTCCGGCGGCAACGACGACGACGGCAGCGCCCACCGCCACCACCACGACGACGGCGACGACGACAACGGCGACGGTGGCGGCGGAGCGACGGCGCGGGCAGCGGCGGGAGGACCACGAGGACGGCGGGAGGAGCGACGAAGGAGAGAGAGGGGGGGCAAGAGACGACGACGAGGAGCGGGATCGAGAGCGGGGTCAAGAGAACGACGAGGAGGGGAGAATGAGGAGGGGAAGGGAACAAGGGAAGAGGAGGGGGAGGACAAGGGCAAACCCAAGACGCATCAACGATGTTGCACCAAACCTTCCTCTAAATCTTGGCCCCCCTTCATAGGACTGTACAACAATGTAGCTTCATTACCCCAGTGCGACCCTACCTAGAAGGTGGAGCCCCTAGGAAAGCAGCATTAGTTGCTATGCTATGCTATGATATGATATGCCATGCTATGCTGCGCTATGCTATGCTATGATATGATATGATATGCTGCGCTATGCTATGATATGCTATGATATGCTATGATATGCTATGATATGCTATGCTAAGCTATGCTATGTCATGATGCGCGGTGCTATGCTAAGCTAAGCTAAGCTATGCTATGCTATGCTATGCTATGCTATGCTGCGCTATGTTATGACATGTTATGATATGTTGCGCTGTGCTATACTATGATTTGCTATGATTGGCTATGCTATGCTATGCTATGCTATGCTAATGCAGCGCTGCGCTAAGCTAAGCTAAACTAAGCTAAGCTAACCCTCTAGGCAGAGCCTAGGTAGGGAATTACACCCATGCTATGCTATGCTGCGCTATGCTATGCTATGCTATGCTGTGCTCTGCTATGCTAAAGCTCAGCGAAGCTAAGACGAAAGTCAGCTAAGCTAAGACAAACCTGAGCTAAGATGAAGCTAAGCTAAGCTAAGATGAAATAAGCTGAGCCAAGATGAGATAAGCAGTACTAAGCTAAGGGGACGTAACTGGGGGAACCGCGGGGCGGATACCGGGGGAACCGCCCGGGCCGGTTCCCACTGCCCAGCCCCTTTAAGAAAGAGAGTAAGAACCCTCTAGGCAGAGCCTAGGTAGGGAATTGCGGGACGTGCCCGATTGAAAGACAACCGAATGAGAATCCTCGAGCGTGCTACAACACACGTCCTGAAACTTCAACGTCAAGAATCAACATGACTGTTTCGTCCTGATGGTCGTACAGCGTACCAGAGCACCACTCCTGGGACGCCAACACCGCGAATCATCGTGACTGACGCGTCCTGGCCATCCTAAACTGTGCCAGAACACCACTCCAGGAACTTCCGCCTTACGCATCCTCAAAAGTGCTGCCAGCTGTCAAGACGGGTGTGCACGACGCTGAGACGAGAACCATACTGTGCAAAAGAACCACCCTCCATCCTTGAAGCCGTTGCAAAATTATACGACGAATGCGCGCGGCGCCAGATCGAGAACAACTTCCTGGAAGCAGGCCACCCTCCGTGCTTGAAACGGGTGCAACCTCGTAAACCGAATGCACGCGGCGGTAACCCTAGATCCACAATTTAAAAAGGAACCGCCATCCATCCAAGAAACTGCTATGAAGTTCTAAAGAAGTGCGTGCGCGGCGCTACAGCGAGGGAAACATGCTGGAGGGCAAATTTGAAGCCTCAGGATCATCAGCGGTGACAAAGTCTCAAGCGAAGTGCGGGGCCCGACCTACTGACACGTCTCGGGGCGCGACAGGGAGGCGTTCTTTAGAAGGAAATGGGATGGAGGAAGAGCAGGAGGAAGAAGAGGACGGCATGTATGGGCAGGAGGCGGTAAGGAGGCCGACAAGGAGGGGGGGGAAGAGGGAGGGGAAGAGGGAGGAGGAGGAAAGTGAGGAAGAAAGAGGAGGTGGAGAAGGAGAGGGACAACGACGACGACAACGACGACAACGACGACAACAACCACGGGCAGCTTGGGCTCCGAGCTTCGCAAAGAAATCGGACTAAGCACTACCCATGAAAAACAGATCGCTCGGCCAGCTCCTGAAGCGTCTTGTGCGCAGAGGTCCATCCGAAGCAGGGGCGGCACCTGGACTACTCACACAAGCGCGAAATCGCACGCCAGGCTGACGCGCTCGCCGAAAGGCAGCACTTGGAGATGTGGATCCAACTGTTCGCCCGCACGAACACGGGACAAATAATCCCTTGTTCTGGAGGTAGGAACGGGGTGCGGCATAAAGGGGTGTGGTGCCGATTCTGAATTTGGCGGTGTTATCTAGCGCTGGCATCTCCGTTTCCACGATCGACACCACACCCCTTTATGCTACATCCTTTTCCTACCTCCAGACTTCTGACGGCCTAGTTGTTTGTTTTGTTTTGGGGGGGAGGGGGCACTGGTCCAGCTTCGAGCTCCGCAAAGCGCCTACATCTCAAGGGGTCATTTTAGAAGGGCGACAGTAGCGGGGGTGCAAGAGATCACGAGGAAGAGGACGAGGTGGAGGAAGAGGAATGCTATGGAGATGGCGATGAAAATTGACGCGAAGATTGGACACACGGCAGCAAGCACCAACACATGTGGCGGGGGTCCCCTCCGCCGACAGGAAGACGATCCCGAATTTAGGTGTTGGCAATTGGACCTAGGCCGCCTGAGAGACAGACCTGCAACGGGCTGCAAGAGTGATGCAGCTTTCGCCGTCGCCGTTGTCTCCGACGTTGCAGGGTAAAAAGTCTTCGGATGCTTCCCAAAGTTTTGACCATGTCGGAGGGGAGCTCTGGGGGGTGACTCTGGGAAGAAGGAGTTCGATTCTCTCTGCAGGGTGGAGGGCAGACAAGACCAACAGCACCGAGATCGGGCGTCCACTTCCCCCGGCAGGTGCGGGCCCCGACACCGGTGCTGGCGAACACGCCCCCAGCCTCCCAGAGGGCGAAGGGCTCGGGGCCGCTCCCGCTGGCGGCGGTGCTGCCCTGGCTCCACGACTTGCCGCCGTCCTTGCCGCCACCGCTGGCGCTGCCTCGGCAAGGACTCCATGCCGCGAGCGCGCGCTTACCCCTCTCCCGCTTGTTTACGTCCGCACCCTCGTGCCCTCCTGCCGCCCCCCCCCTCCATCCCCCAATCACGTCCACCGTTCCCTTCCCTCCCTTCCTTCTATGGCCCAGGGAGGAGGAAGAGGATAACGAGGAGGAGGAGGAGGAGGAGGAGGAGGAGGAGGGGGAGGAGGAGGAGGACGAGGAGGAGGAGGAGGAGGAAGAGGAGGAAGAGGAGGAGGAGGATGGGAGGAGGAGGAGGAGGAGGAGGAGGAGGAGGCGAACGGGGAAAAACAAAGAAAGGCGGATGAAGGGGCGGCGGACGAGCGGAAGGATCGAGGATGGGGCCCGGAGGAGGAGCGGGGGGAGAAGTAATTGAATGAAGGCAAGGCGACAGCGGGAGGGTGTCGAGAGAGCGGGGGGAGCAGGCCAGGAGGAAGAGGATGGGGAGGAGGAAGAGGAACAAAAACGGCGGGGAGTTGGAGGGAGGACAATGAGGAGGTCGATGAGCAGGACGACTGATAGATGGACACGCCCCCGACCTGGGCTTGCATGTAGAAGCCTCGGGCCTGTCACGGCAGCCAAGGAGCCACGGAGCCGCCGCTGGCAACCGACGGCAACCTCCGCAGCTCCCATCCAGGGAAAACTTGAGCAGGGACCGACCGTCCAGGCATTCCTATAGGCCTACCACGAAATTGTCTTGGAACTCTGAAAATATTCTAAGCACAACAATCGTGTTCTTAGAACATAAGGTCGATGTGTGAAAACACAACGATCCCAGCCAGAAATGGCCTGAGAACATCCTCAAGACACCACAGCAAATTATCATAACATTGTTTGGTGGGCCTATAGGAACGCTTGGACGCTTCGCCACGGCTGGAAGAACTGGGCCCATCCAGATTACACGTCGTTCAATTCTAATCGTGCTCATTTCTAAGTGTGCTTGTTTCTAGTTGTTCCTGGCCCCCTGGTGGCCAGGAAGAGGCCCAGGATAGAACACTTAGAAATGGAAGAATCCTGCCCCCCCCCAAAAAAAAATCAAAGAACTTTCGAAGAATTCGACATGAACGATGTGTACGCTTGGACGCTTCGCCACTGCTGGAAGAACTGGGCCCAGCCAAATTAGAGCTGCCGAGGGGCCTTGATCCCCCCGTCCCCATCCGCAGGCAAAGAGAGGGGAGGAGAGGGCGGGGGGAAAGACACGCAAAGGGGGGCAGTACCAAGAAGAGGGAGGACAAAGGAAGGGGGAACGGAGAAGAGAGGGAAAAAGGGAGGAAAAAGGGAGCGGGAAAAGGGGAAAAAGGGAGGACAAAAGGAGGACAAAGGGAGGACAAAGGGAGGAAAAAGGGAGCGGGAACCGAAAGAAGGAGCGGGGGAGAGGGGGTGCAGGGACTCCGCCTCCTGCGCTCCGGGCGGGAGACCTCACCTCGACCCACGGAGGCGCTCCAGGCTGGAAGGTCCGGGAGAGGGCCCTCTGCAGACGCCCAACTCGACAGGGAGCCCGCCCGATCTCCCCACAGCCCCACGTCGACGCAGCGTGCAGCTACCAGACCTCTCGGAGGACGGCGGGAGACGGGGGCCACCCAGGAGCGGAGAGCATCTCGCCTCTGCGCGACCTGCCGCGCAGAAAAGTCGGCCTCGCGGCGCTCCGGATGGGCTCCGAGGTAGCATGCTTGGGCGCCCGAGTTATCCAGGGTAACTCGGGTACGGGGTAACTCGGGTTTGGATTCCCGAAAAAGGAACCCGAGTTAGCCCTGACCCGAGTTACCCCTGATGATTCGGGGCTCTGGACGCCCGAGTTATCCGGGGTCTCGGGTCCGGGGTAACTCGGGTTTGGATTCCCGAAAAACGAACCCGAGTTATCCCTGACCCGAGTTACCCCTGATGATTCGGGGCTCTGACATCCCCCCGGGTGCGCGCTCGGAAAAGTCCTGGCGCAATATGCTCCCGGCAAACTCCAGGGGGGCAGACCTCCGGATGTCCAGGCAGGACCGCCTCCACGAGGAGGTGCCTGCGCAGCTGGGGAGAGTGTGGAAGGTTGGGCGTCGGGCGCGGGCGTCGCACGTAAGACAGGGTTGCCCAGAAGCCCATGCACGCGCACCAGACAAGTGAGCGAGGCGAAACAGAGGGCACCGCAAGCGCGACACTGCCCGCTGACCTCGGAGGAAGTCCCACGGAAGGGCGAGAGCCGAAGCTCGGCTGAAGTCTGTGCGCGGTGCTGGCACCAGGGCGGGGTAGGGGAGCGGCCGGAGGTGTTCCCCAAGCTCACTGGCCAGTTCCAAGCGGCATCGATCTGTCACCAGAGCCTTGACATGGGAGTTGTACTGGGCCTTCGACCCCACTCCAGCGAGGCCACTCCAAGCTGACCAGTCTGGGAGGCCCTTGCTAACTAGGCGCGCGAGGAAAGCTCGGGCCCATGACCTGCCCGAGGTGGTGTGGGCACGTGCAAGAGCGGCTTTGCACGGGTCCCCGTCAGGAAGCAGCCAGAGGCCTGCCCTGAGGGAGCAGACATCGAGCAATGCTCGCCAGGCGCCAGAGAGCACCCAATCGACCACTGCCCTGACCACGGCCGCAGACTTCCACAGCGAACAATCCAAGAAAGCTCACGCCCAGGCGGAGTGTGGCTGCCAGTGAGAAGCTGCTCCGCAGAGTCGACCACCGCGAAGAGCCAGTGCCCGAACCGAAACGTTGCCTCTACCTGTGCCTCGAATGGCACGAGCGCCGCAGCTACCGGGAGGACCCCGGAGGCGACGTACCCGCTCAGATCCAGGTCGGCCAGCCGCTGCAACCCGAACCACCTGCGGCGCGCCAATGGCGCATCGTAGCGGGGTTCGCTGTCAGGCCAGCCTCCTGCCCGGCTGCGCTCCCACACACGACTATGGAGTGTGTTGCTGCCTTGCTGTGCGGAGATACTTTGTGCCTGAACTCCCAGCCCGCCAGGACAGTCTGCGCCACCTGCGCCGCCCCCCGCGGCGACGCAAGGAGGACAGGGTCGTCAGCGTGCAAGATGGCCGCGATCCTCCGTGGCGCCACGGCATCTAGGGCGGAAAGGGCGCAAGCTGCTCCGCCGAGGGCGGAGTGGAACCGTCCCGCAGAATCTGTGCAAGCAACGCCGTGAGATGTAGGGAAACGAGCTCTATACACCGAGGCTTTTTCCGACCCTGCGCTGAAATTCGCACAGGAACGCGGATCCTGGTGTATACGGGATCCTGGTGTATACATTTTTCGTTGTTTCCCTTGGGAAAACGGGGGAGAAGCATACACCAGACCACCCCGACGTCGTCACCGAACCTCAAAAGGTCGTAGGATTGAATCAAAACCCGCCACTGGTAATGTGTATGTTCCAATTTCCGAAGATGCTCATCCCGCGTCCCGGTGCCTTGCCAGACGTGAGTGGCCAATGAGCCTGGTATGCGGACCCCGACCCCCACGCCACAGCTTGCCCCAAGCAGCGCTGCCGTGATAGATCCCATGTGCCATGGAAGGGTGCCAGTGCAGATGGCCCCTCCCCCTGCGATGCCATCGGCGACGCTGGCATGCAGGACTCCGTTGCAGGCGATGCGGATGAGGCTCTTCTGCAGGATGCTCGCAAAAAGCGCAAAGCACCATTAGCAACGCCAGCTGAGTCCCTGGCGCGTGCAGGGGAGGGAGGTCCGCGCTGCATCGCATAAGCGAAAGAGCATTGTGTGCATATGGGCTGATACTCGCGAACATGCTGCACGCACCAAGTAAGTCAGCACGCCTGCTGACCGCGTGCAGGGAAGGAAAGGAGGACGAGGGGGGCGAGAAGAGGAGAAGACCAGGAGACAGCGCGCAACGTCCTGGGAAACGCTCCCTGCAGGCATTCAAACTGCGCCAAGAGCAGCCGTCAAGCAGCTGCAGCCTCGGTGGCCAGCTCGCGCAAAAGGAGGCAGGCGTCACCGACATCTCGCGCGTACCCTCTTCGCCCGGGCGTGAGGGGCTCCAAGGTCTCGGGCCTGGCGCGCAGAAGCATGACCACCCCTCGAAGGAGCCACAGCTGGACTTTCACCATTATGAGGCGGAAAGACTCCCCTTGATCAACTGGCCCTCTAAAGTATGATACCACAACAATTAAGGACGAGGCGGATCTCGCGCGGCGGTCCCAGTCCCGACCAAAAAACAATTTGAGCACGAGCCACAACTGCGGCGCGCGGGAGTCGTCCTGGCCTGGGGCGGCGAGGCGCGAAGGGCGTCCTCCTCCGCGTCCCCCTCCTCCTGCTGCTCTTCCTTCCCCTCCCCCCTGCTACCCCTGCCCCCCCCTCCTCGTCCTCGCCCTCGTCGTCCTCGTTGCCCCCTCCCAGGGTCGGTGGCGCCGGCCGTGAGGCCTTCGCAGTGTTTCGTTGTTTGGTTGAGTGGTGGCGACCCAAGCACTGCAAGAACGTAACATTGAGAAGAAGAGAGGTCCATGGAGGTCTCTGCAGGTGCCCTCGAAGTCTCTGGACGACCCCGCACGTCCCCAGGGGCCACGGTGGGCAATCGGGGGCAACAACAAACAAGCCAAAATTGAGACCTCCCCGATCTTGGAGGATAGAAGATCACCCCAAACTCCCCCGAGCTTGACGGAAGAATCGCGCTGACAATGGCCGAGATGTCGCGCGATTCGGTCGACGCCAACCGTTGTGCTGGTCCATGCCGGCCTTCGCTGGCTCGCGAGGACAGTCCACGGAGTGATGACTGAGATGGACGGTGACCAAAATCGACACCGACGCTTCCGCGTTCAGTCTCGGTCATGGGCACAGTATTGAGGGGCAAGAAGCGTCGACCTCGAATGGGCGATACCTCGCCGATATGATCGACGATCGGCCCCCCCGATAATCAGAGCATCCGCAAGTTCCTGGGCAGACTGGGGCTCTCGGGCCCACCTCGGCGATCAGTGGGCGATTCGGGGTCGACGCATCCCCCCCCCCCCCTGCGCCTCTCCCCCCCTACCGCTGCTCCTGACGTCTCCTTCCCCTCCTCATGCGACCGCACTGGGGCTGATCAGTGGGCGATTTGGGGTCGATGCATCCCCCCCCCTACAGTCGGGACGTTGACCTAAGGAACCCTACATAAGGAACGAGGCCCCTTTTTCCCATCAGTGAAGGCTCGATTTCCCATCGAAAACCGGAGGAAAACCCAGGGCAAGCTGTGAAACGATCAAGGAACACGGAGCCCCTCCCCAACGAAAAGGGTTCCTTCTTCAGCGCCCCGACTGTACGCCTATCCCCCCCTATCGCTGCTCCTGACGTCTCCTTCCCCTCCTCCTGCGACCGCACTGCGGCTGATCCGGCCCGCCCCCGCGCGCGACCCGCGCGGCGGGATGCCTGAGCCGCCGCCGCCGCCCCAGGCGCCGCCGCCGCCCCAGTCGCCGCCCCACGAGTCCGCGCCGCCGCCGCCGCCCCAGGACTCCTCGGGCGGGCCCCGCCCTCCACCCTCTCTCCCGCCTCCCCCCTCCTTCCTCCTCCTCCTCGTCCACCCTGGGGACATCGCGAGCGATCCTGGCACTGGGCGTGCGCTGAGCTTTCGACGGGCCTCTGAGGACTGCGGCCGCAGAAGCGCCACTGCAAGTTTCAACAGAAGGCGGCCATGATGCAGCTCAGCAGGCGCTGAGATCACATGAGCAATTACTTCTAGAGGCTGGTCAAGTCGTTGGTGAAGAGCTCAACTCGGTCGGGCTGAGGAAGCGTCTCATCCAAGTGGACAGGAGAGGGATCTCGCCAAGCGATTCGAGGCCGAGAACATTGCCCGGCGGGCCATAGGTCACCCTCGTGGCGGCAAAGGGCTGCACAACGACGTGTCAAGCAGACATCGCACAGTGGAGCGTCAGCATCTCTAGTTCAGGTGAAGCAGCAGTTGCGACAGACAGCGATTCGTTCCATCCTCAACCTTCACGGCCAGCTGCGATTCAGCAGTACCAGGAGCAGCAGCAGGACATCACAGCTGCTGTGAAAGAGCTAAAGGCCGTGCAAGCCAACTTCAAGACTGAGCAGGACCGGCAACGGCAGGTACTTGGCCAGCTTCAAGATCCACCTGCGAAGCTTGCCGAGCTTCACGCTCAGTCGGACGCGCGGGCAAGCTCCTCGACCAGGTCCAACAGCAACACAAGCTTGAGATCGCGGTGCTGGAGAACCAGGTCTGCAGCATTATTACAGTCATTCCGAAAGGAGCTGTCAATTCAGAGGAAGCGTCCAGCAGCGTCAAGCCAATGAGTGGGACGTCACGCTCACCAGGCAAGGCAATGAAGTCCTGGGCATGTGTGTGGTCCGCACATCCGCGGGCGCGGAAACCACCACAATTCACGACGAGGGGCTGATCGCCGCCTGGAACCACGCCGACCCGCAGAAGCGCCTGCACCCGGGGCTCGTTATCACGGGGGCGAGCGGTGTCAAAGCGGGCTCCGAGGACTTCCTGCAGCAGACGAGAGGGACGGGCGTGCCAGCCAGGAGGGCGTCCAGGGCGCAGGCGTAGGCACCCCTTCCCTTCCCGCAGCCCCCCGGAGCCAGGTGGGCGCAGCTGCCACTGAGAGGGGAGTGTCATGGCCAAGGCTGGGCAGAACGCGGGGTGGGAGTAAGCGAAGATGCCTGGGGCCCCCAGGCGTCTGCAGGCCAAACTGAGGCCATTCACTTTGAACGGGATCGAGGATCGGTCCCTCCCTCATCCTCGTCCCGCACTTCTTCCCCCGCCTGTTACCTCTGCTTCGCTCCCTCCGACTACCTTCTTTGCACAGCGCCAGTCTTGCGCTAGCCGCGCTGGGTTCGGGTGGTCGGGAATGGGGCGGCATGGGGGAGAGGGAGCGATACGACGATGCTCATAAAAGTGATCGCCGCTGCAGTCAGCAGCAACAACAACAGAGCACTGCTCGATTGAGCCGTTTGCTTGGCTCATTCCTCAATCCCGCCTTGAATCGATCTTCCTCCACCTCCCTCAGCGTGCATGGCATCATGTAGGCTCAGCTGCATGCATAGTGGAAGATTGGCGGGGGGTGGTAGGGGGGGCAGTGGCTTGGGAAGCGGGAGCGTCACGACGCATTTCATAAATTTGAGCGCCACTGCCATCAGTAGCAACAGCAGCAGAGCACTGCTCGATCGAGCCGTTCGCTTGGATCATTCCTCACCCCCGCCTTTCGTCGATCCCGCGTCATCTCACCTCTTCCTCCACCTCCCTCGGCGTGCAGGGCGTCAGGTCGGCGCAACTGCCTCTAGAGTGGAAGGGTGGGGGAAGGCGGTAGTGGTAGGGAGCGAGGCGGGGGTGGGAATATCTAAGGACGGGGCCACAAGCGAAGGCTTGAAGAAGACCCCAAGCGAGCCAAAGATCGCTAGACGCGTTTTCTCGAGGGCTTCGAATGCAACTATCTCCTCCCTCCGTCTCCTTCCTCGACTACTCTCGGCTGTCCTTCTTCTGCTATAGTTGTTTTCTTAATCCAACAAATCTGGAACCCAGGCTCCACCGTGAGACATGGACTCAAGCTGAAGTTCATACTTTTCGCCGGCAGTGGGACTGGCTAGCACAGGTTTGCTTACTGAAGCGCAATCCAATCCTCCTTCCTCCTTCCTCGTCCTCCTCCATGCGCATGGGCGCCATTCGCCTGGCCGACACCTCAGCGGAGGCACCCAACGCCTACCTGACAACCTTGCGCCAAACGCTAAACCATTGACCTCACTCACGGACTTCAAGGCTCCCTCCTCTCGGACCGTGGACGGGACCTGCGTCCCCTGCCAGTCGTCCAGTGACCAGCAGGGGGGGGGTGCGTTCTGGGCGGGAGTCGTGCCCCTTCCTCTCTTCTGTTCCTGCCCCATGCGTCTTGCCCCCTCCTGCCTCCCTCCCCCCTTTTCGCCCGCGGAAAAACGCGCCAGTCTGCCTACGGGCTGGTCTCCTCCGACACCAGCGTGAGCACCCGCCTGCCGCCGCGATGCCGGGCCGACGACACGGTTCTCGGCGACGCAGTGGGAGCAGCAGCCACCATATGGCGCGGCCGAGGGAGGTCAGCGACAGCCACCACAGTTCGGGCTAAGCACTCCCACCGCGGGAGGTGCCACCGTAGGGCCCCCCACCCGAGGGAGGGGCACCAATCGGCCCTGGCCCTGCTGCATCTGACCAGCTCACATGCTGATCTTCTATGTGGACGTTGTGGAGCAAGAGGACGCTGAAGGGGAAGAGAAGCGAGGGGAACCTCCCTCCTTTTTCGACCCCTGACGTGGTACGAGTGGCGTCAGAGGGGAAGATCAGCCCGCACAGCCACTCTCCCCTCCATAGGGGAGGGTGCGAAGTCCCTGTGTGCGGGACGGGGTGGGCAAAGAAGGACGCCACAGGCCCCCAAAATTTTGAGGCATGGGCGCCATTCCCCTGGCCGACACCCCAGGGGAAACACCAAACGCCTATCCGACAACCTTGCACAAAACGCTGCACCATAGAACTGCGCGCATTCATGTACTTACGGAGTCCATGCTCTTTCTCCTCCTACCCTAGGCCTCACACTCGCTATACAAACTAATTCCCACTCTGACACCACTCCGACCAATAGCAAGTCTATCCAGGCGATCACATCTGACCTGTTCAAAAAAATGCAGTGATGTTTTTTTTTCGACTCAACGTGGACATTGTGTCGTCCACGTTGCAAAATGCGTGGCCGGAATGGGACGGGGCGCACATCCGTGCGACATTCAAACATTCCGACATGTCGTTTTTCGCCTCGTCACCGCGCTCAACTCTCTGGAGCATTGGGGCCCCGCTTGGGCGCGGCGCACACTTTTCATACGCAGTTTCGTCGACGCGCGTGCGGGCGAAACTGTCGTTCTCGCCGCGGCGCCGCGGAGAAATTTCGCCTGAAACTGGCGCTGCCGCCACGGCGGGGCGCATATATTTCGAACTCACCATTATTCGGGGTGTGCCAGCGCGGAGGAGGAGGTTTCTCTGTGCGACCCCTGCCATGTACACGCGGCGCCTCCCGCCGCTCCGAGGAAGGCCTGGAGGGCACTCGCAACCCGCACGTCGCGGGCCTGGACACACTGCCCAACGGGCACGATCTCTCTTTCTCTGTCTCTCTCTCCTCTCTCTCTGGGGACCAAGCTGAAGAGAGCACTGGCCGTGTGTGTGTGTGTGTGTCTCTCTCTCTCTCTCTCTCTCTCTCTCCCTCTCTCTGTCTCTCGTTCTCTCCCCTCTCTCGAGACCCTCGTGAGGAAAAACGTATGTGGAGTTCCCCGGTGGACTAGCAGGTGCTAGTTCAGGCTCCATCCTCCTCATCCCCCTACTCTCAGAGGCTCCCCCGCTTGAGTTTCCACGGTACGCACGGGTCTCGGGAGGTCCCCAGAAGTCTCGGAAGGCCCAACAACTCCCAAATTACCTCACATCCTCGATCTTCGAAATACGGCCCAGTTCGCACATTCCCGTCCTCCTCCTCCTCCGCCTCCTCCTCCTCTTCATTCCGTCCTGCTTCCCCTCGTTGGATCCTCGAGAATCGAAGCCCTGCCTGGCCCCCCAGCTTCCCATCCTTCTACCCCCTCGTCGTTCCCGCTCAATTCCTAGCCCCCTCTCGTGAGCGAAAAAACATGTCCGCATCCGCTGCCTCGCAGGCCGGGCCCCTGGGCCGCGGCCCCCGCACAAACGGCGCCGGCGCGCTATGTTCGCGGATGAGTTATTTGCCTGTCATATCACAACAAGTGCAACAGCACGTCAACTCTGAATGGAAGGATTCTTAAAGCAACGACATGTCAACACAAGTAAAATATAATCGGCCACGGCCACGGCCACGGCCACGGCCACGGCCACGGCCACGGCCACAGCCACGGCCACGGCCACGACCGCGGCCACGGCCACGGCATGATCTTGGTCTTGGGATGCTCCTTTTGGTCGCAAGTGAATGAAATATGGAGGATGTGACAGCGAATACAACTTGTCGAAACACTGTAACAAGGGCACAAGCATCTTTGAATGATGTGCCCACCCCCACGGGCCGAGTGCACCCATTATGGTGGGGTGTCTCTTACCCGGGGACGCGCCTGCCTTAAGGGCTGCAGGCACCCGTGGTCCGTTCCGTCTCCAGCGTGACGCGGGGCAGGCCGAAGTTGACACGAACGACACCTTTGTTTCCGACGTAGGGAAAACACCACGTGTAAAGCGCTCTGTGAGCTTCCTCTTGACAGTGTGTCTGGCTTCAAGCACGGTAGCTGTATTTGCCAGAAGATGTCGAGCCAGGCTACTAAACCCGGACTATTTGGCCTTCACAGAAGGGAGGAAACGCCTGCCCCCTCTTTCGTGACATCGTCGGCACCTGGCGGCTTGGCCGCAAGTGCCCCCTTTTTCCTTGAATGTCCGACCCCCCGCCCCCGTGACCAGAGCACCGACTGGAGCACAGGACGGCGGAGCCGACTTCGTATCCCGGTTTTCGGGCACCACAATCAGACCGCACTTGCGAAGCCCCCTCTTTGGTAAAGCGACCGCTGCTACTACTCTGGCTGGTGGGAAAAATGCTGCACCGCCGAAGACGAGTTCTTGGAGAGACTTTCGGCTGATAACTAGTTATTTGCCTGTCATATGACAACAAGTGCAACAGCACGTCAACTCTGAATGGAAGGATTCTTAAAGCAACGACATGTCAGCACAAGTGAAATATAATCGGCCACGGCCACGGCCACGGCCACGGCCACGGCCACGGCCCGCGGCCACAGCCACGGCCACGGCCACGGCATGATCTTGGTCTTTGGATGTTCCTTCGGTCGCAAGTGAACGGAATATGGTGAATGCGACAGCGAATACAACTTGTCGAAACACTGTAACAAGGGACAAGGGCACAAGCATCTTTGAATGATGTGCCCACCCCCACGGGCCGAGTGCACCCATTATGGTGGGGTGTCTCTTGCCCGGGGACGCGCCTGCCTTAAGGGCTGCAGGCACCCGTGGTCCGTTCCGCCTCCAGCGTGACGCGGGGCAGGCCGACGTTGACACGAACGACACCTTTGTTTCCGACGTAGGGAAAACACCACGTGTAAAGCGCTCTGTGAGCTTCCTCTTGACAGTGTGTCTGGTTTCAAGCACGGTAGCTGTATTTGCCAGAAGATGTCGAGCCAAGCTACAAAACCCTGACTATCTGGCCTTCACAGAAGGGAGGAAACGACTGGATGCCCCGCGGTGAACCTTTCCGTGCGACCGCGCATCCGCGGGGATCGCGCCCCGGAGTCCAGACCGCGAGGGCGCGGATGCGGACATCGCCGCTCGTCAGGGTGGGGGGAACCCTGCCCTCGCCGATCAACGATTCAAGCAACTCGATGGGCGGCAGGGTAAGGGTTCGGCATTCGTCGAGCGCGTGGCGAAGTCCGAAGCCTACCCCCGCCTCCTGCCGATGCAGGAGAATCGATGGTTGATCGGGGGTTTCTGTATGTAGAAGGAGGGGCGTGCGCATGTTCGCCACCGAGAGAGAATCAACTGGCCGCCGCTTTCCTGGGCAGGATTCGCATGTTCGCTACCGCTCCTCCTCCTCCTCCTCCTCCTCCTCCTCCTCCTCCTCCTCCTCCTCCTCCTCCTCCTCCTCCTCCTCCTCCTCCTCCTCCCCCCCGAGGTCCAGCAGCTCGCCGAACTTCGCCGCCAGCTGCGCGGCGGCGGCCTCGGACGAGGCGCCGCCCGTGGCCGAGGCCGCCGGGCGGAGTGGGCGCGACCGGGCGGCGCGCGCGACACCGAGCCGTCCCGGGCGGGAAGCGGCGCCCAGCGGGGGGCGAGAGCAGAGAGGGCGGCGGGGGGAGAGGGGGGAGGTGGAGGGGGGGTGCAAGGGGAGGGGAGCGAGGGAGGAGGGAGTGCGAGGGAGGAGGACGAGGGCCGAGGGGGGGGGGAGCGGGGGGGAGAAAGAGCGAGGGAGGAGGGAGGGGAGAGAGAGAGGGGGAGGAGGAGGCGGAGGGAGGGGAGGAGAAGCGAGGGAGGGGAACGAGGAGGAAGACCAAACGGGCCACGGAGGTTTGCACCCCCGCCCCCGAACAAGCCGCCAAAGCGGCTGCGCGTGGCCCTCAAAAGGCCCGTGTGGCCAGGCAAGAGTCCCCTGCAGCTGAGGCAGGTCAAAGCGGTCGAACGAGGAGGAGGAGGAGGAGGAGGAGGAGCCCAGCGTATGAAGGAGGAGGAGGAGGAGGAGGAGGAGGAGGAGGAGTGAGGGAACGAGAAAGGAGGAGGACGAGGAGGGAAGGGGAAGCCGAGCTTGACCCCCCTCCGTCGTGCCTGGTCCTCTGTCTCCTCGATGCAGGCCCAAAAGGTGGTTCACACTGAGATCACTCTCAACAAGCCAGACCCGGTCGCCCTCATCGTCCTCCGCCCTACCTCGTCCTCCCGACTACTCCTCCTTCTCCTCCTCCTCCTCCTTCTCCTCCTCCTCCTCCTCCTCCTTACTCCTCCTCCTCCTTACTCCTCCTCTTCCTGAATTCTTCCTCCGTGTAATCCATCCTGCCTGCTCCTTCCATCTTCCTCCGCGGGTACGGCGAGCATGGAGAGAATGAGCCATGCTCAGGCCAACACTCTTGTGGACAGTAGCCCAGAAAAGTGTCGGATTCATCACAGGCACCCCCGAGCGGGTGCCGCTGAACGCTTGACCTGTCTCCTCCTCCTTCTTCTCGCTCCTCCTAATCCCCTTCCTCCCCATCCGTTACCATCCTCTCAACTCTCCTCCTGCTCCTTCTACTGCCACTCCTGCTCCGGCACCCCCTCCCTCTCCTGCCCCGCCCACCCCAGGCCTCCCCATCATACAGCAGCGCACGCAAAACTGCCAACTACGGCGAGACCCTCCCAGGACCCCAGACAAAGCTCTGGACTCGCGGGGCGCGCCAGGGGCGGCGCCAGAGGCGCCGCCAGGGGGGGCCCCGCGCCGATCGAGGGAGTCCGCGCGGAGCTCCGAGAAGTCTGTGTGTCTGTGTTCAGGCGTGTTCGCTCCTCCTCGGCTCCTGGAAGACACCATGGAGGGAGGAGAAGGAGGGAGGGGGAGGAGGAGGAGGAGGAGGAGGAGGAGGAGGAGGAGGAGGAGGAGGAGGGAGGAGGAGGAGGAGGAGGAGGGAGGAGGAGGGGAGGAGGAGGAGGGAGGAGGAGAGGACAAGGTGGAGGTGGAGGAGGAGGAGGAGGAGGAGGGAGGGAGGAGGAGGAGGAGGAGGAGGAGAAGGAGGGAGGAGAGGGATCGGGGGGGGCCAAAACTGCCGCTGGCCCCCGGGTGCCCCCAGCTTTGCGCTCCCTCTCGGAGCCCCTGCGGTCCTCTCTGCGCCTGCGAGGCGTGCTCTGGCGGCGGCCTCGGGGGCCTCGTTGTGAATCCTGAGGGCACCTTGTGCCAGGGGCACTTCCAGCATTCGGTCAGGCATGTCCCCCTACAGGCTGATTTTTTGTTGCGAAAAATGAAAACATATTCTAAAATGTTCAAAAGCACGCAAGAATAATCGAACAATCGTCCCCGCATTATTGTTTCACTATTTTGAACATTCCCCCTGTAGAGGGACACGCCCTACCCAATTCCGGCAACCCCCGAGAGGAGAGGGAGGAGAAAGCCAGCACTCCGGATCGCCAAATCAAGCCCCTGGAGAGCTGCATGCCTGTCCTGTCCTTCCTTCCGGGGCCGTCCAACAGGGGGGCGCCCAAGAGGGGGGGCGGCGCAGATCGTGGCCAGCGGCACGTGCGCGGCCAAGAGGGGGGGGGGGGCACGGACGGAACGAAATGAGCAGAGGCGTCGTGAAAGCTGAGGACATTTCATGGCCCACGCCACGACAATCCACCCCAGACGTCGCCCCCCTCTCGGCCGCCCCCGATCCTCAGGAGCACGGCGCGGGTGCCGCCCGGCGGGGCCGATGGGTAGTCGCCGCCCGGGAGAGGGCGCGCCCCCCCCAACCCTTCAGACGCTGCTCGGGTACATCATGACGCGGACGGGGGCCCCGAAGGCGCGGGGGGGGATCGCCTTCTTGAACTTGGCGCGGCACACGCCGGAGTTGCCGTGGGGGCGGCGGATCTTGCCCCACATCACGCGGTACTTCGAGTTCTTGACCTCCTTCTTCGCCTTGTAGACGTAAGCGATGCGCTTGCCGCAGTAGTAGGTGGTGTCGTCCCTCGTGCGGACCCCGTCGATCTTCACAAGCGTGGTGTTCGGGTACACATTGGATTTGCTCCTCTTGTAGCCCAAGATTACACCCTTCGCGTAGAGGCGAACGGGCTGCTTGGTTGCCTTCTTGGTGCTCCTCTTCTTCTCCCCCGCGATCGCCTTGGGTGCCATGGCTGTCTACGAGCTCTCGGGGCTGCGGCCTTCCTGTGCGCGGAGCTGTGCTGCCCTTGAACCTTGAGCCAGAATGGCGATGGAAGGATTCTGCGCAGGTAAGACGAAGCTAGGACGAGGATAGAATCGAGTGAGGATACATCGAGAATCCCCCAGATCTGGCGGTTCTGGAGGGGTATCGAGCGCCCCGACCTTCTCAGAGCCTTCAAGAACGCTCTTAGAGAGTTCCAGAACGCTCTGGAACGGATTGATCCTCGTCTTAGCACCGTCCGAGCAGGATAGTCTTTGGGGCGGGGGCTGTAGAGGCTCTAAGGTCCTCAAGGGGAAGATGAGTGAGGACGGAGAGGACGACGGGCAGGAATAGACGTAGCCTGAGGCGCGCTTGTCCACCCGAAGCGAAGAATGCCCAGTGCACGAACTGTACAGGGAGAGTGGCCTCGCCACGATCGAGCAGTAGGCAGCGGGAAAAAAGGCCCGAACGAATATGAAAGAGCGGCGTACCGGTGCTGAACGGCCAGAGGCGGGAGGGATTGACCACGATACCTTCTGACGCGTATACGCCCCGCCCACCCGCCACCAACTTTCCCCCCAGCCGTCTCGCCAAGCGTGCGCAACGGCCACAGGGGGGAGCACGGATTTGCCAGGACAATTTCTGACATGCACCCCTCGCCCACCCAGCGTTCCACATAAGTCTCCACCCCGCGCCGCTATAACATTGCAATCGATAGGCGTGGCCTCGGCTACGCTCGCAGGGCAAGCTCGGCACCCTGTACTTTACAGCTGGGCCCTCTGGCGTGACGCTAGCAGGTCCGTGAGCAACGGCGTAATAGCCGCTTTCTCTTCGACGCTCGGGCAGGGAGTCCATCGCGAACATCACGGCGCGATAGAAAAATATTGAGATGATCATCCTGAAAGATGACCGCTGGGCGAGCATCGCCTGGTGAGGCATTCCCCTGCTCGGAGCCCAGTCCCCACGTGACGAGTAAGCGCGGACTCGGACAAAGGAGATGAGGAGGAGACAAGAAAACAACAGGGATAGAGAGAGAGAGAGAGACAGGGAGAGGGAGAGAGAGGAGTATCATGAAGAGGACGGGAAGGCGATGAGACGAGGACGAGCAGGAAAGGAAACCAAGGGATGACGGATGAGTAAGAGGGCGAAGAGGAGGGGGAGTCAGGAGGAGGACACGGGGGCGCACGGGAATCGGGATTCCCCTCCCCCCACTCCACCCTTCTTCCGCTGGTGCGCTCCCTGCCCCGCGCCCCGCCGCGACGGGGCAGGAAGGGCGCGAGCGAGCAGAGCTGGCCAGGGGCGTTCAAACGCCGGCCCTGCTGGGCGCTGCGTCCTCCTCGTTTTCCTAGTACCTCGAGAGGGGGAGGAGGAGAAGGAGGAGGAGGAGGAGGAGAAGGAGGGAGAGGAGGAGGAGGAGGAGGAGGAGGAGGAGGAGGAGGAGGAGGAGGAGGAGGAGGAGGGAGGAGGATGAGGATGAGATGATGATAATGATGATGATGAGGAGGAGGAGGAGGAGGACAAGGTGGAAGAGGAGGAGGAGGAGGAGGGAGAGGTGGGGGGAAGAAGGAGGAGGAGGTGGAGGAGGTGGAGGAGGAGGAGGAATACCACAATCTCTATGAGCGGGTGGGCCGTCGGGCCGTCCGCGGCCGCGCGCAGCCGCGGCGCCGCACCGTCAGGCCGGCCCGCAGAGGGCAGGGGCTCAGTGCGGCCGTCGGCCCGCGTCCGCCCCGCCCCGCCTGCCAGGAGGGGGCGGGCAGGCTGCAGGGGGGTCCGCAGGCTTCGAGTCGACAGCCGAGCGCTGAAGTCATAGTGCCACCTCCCTGCGCCACCGCCTACGCAAGAGGCGGGCGGCGATCCGCAACGATCTCAGATCGAGCGGATCGGTGCTCTGAGCCGTGTGCGCTGTGCTGCACGGCGTGGCCTGCCAGCACAACCTGGCCTTCCGCCGCAGGGCTGCTGGAGGGCTGAGCCGCAAACTGGCTTCGGCGACGCCGAGAACTCCGATGAGAAGTTCGAGATCGTCGAGGCTGACGCCGTCAAGGTGCCTCCATCGTCGCAACCGTCGTCGTCGTCGTCGTCGTCGTCGTCGTCGTCGTCGTGGTCGTCGTCGCCGTCGTCGTCGTCGTCGTCGTCGTCGTCGTCGTCGTCGTCGTCGTCGTAATCTGCCCCGCAGCGAGGCGGCGAGCGGGCGCGCCCGAGCGCGGAGCGCCGCCGCCGCCGCCGTCGTAGTACTCGTCGTCGACGTCGCCGTCGTGGTCGTGCTCGCGGTCGTGGTCGTCGTCGTGGTCGTCGTGGCCGTCGTCGTCGTAGTCGTTTTCGTCGTCGTCGTTTTCGTCAATTTCGTCGTCGTCGTGGTCATGCTCGTCGCCGTCGTCGTCGTCGGAGTCGTCGTCCTCGACGTTCTCGTCGTCGTCGTCGTCGTCGTCGTCGTCGTCGTCGTCGTCGTCGTTGTCGTCTGCCCCGCCGCGGGGCGGCGAGCGGGCGCGTCCGAGCGCGGGACGCCGCCGCCGCCCCAGCCGCCGCCGCCACCCCAGGAGTCGCCGCCCCAGGAGTCGCCGCCCCAGGAGCTGCCATCGGCGCTGGGCGAGGCAGCTGGGCCTCCCAGCGCGGGGGGGGCGAGGGCGAGGACGAGGGCGGCGGCGGCGACGAGGCGGCGACGGGGCGGCGACGGAGGACCGTGGCCGCCACACCAACTTCCACATCCGGACGACAAGTGGCGACCAGGCGGCGACGGGGCAGCAAAGGCGGAATTTGGCCGCCACACCAAATGGAGGCTCAGATCACGGGCGTCAGCGACGCAGCGACGGGGCGGCGACGGCGGAACGTGGCCGCCAGACCCCAAGTTTAACGCCCAGCTCCATGGACAAAACTTACACCCCTGTGTGCAAGCATTGTTTGGGGAATATCCATGTGAAGACCTCCTAGCACTGAAAAGCGTACCAATGTCCACACGCGCGCGCAGTCGCGCGCGCATGTCGAAATCTCTGAAAAACCCAGGTACCGCATGAATGTCGACATCGATGTTCAAGAAAACACATGGAAAAACAAATGACGTGTCAACCGCATGGTTGGGGGAAAACGGCGCGCACTTGCCAAGTTCCTTATAAACAATAAGCGGTTTTGAACATTTTCGTAACACGAGACCACGCGGGCCTCTTTCGAGCACATGTCGAAAACCATTCGAACGCGTTTGCGCGTTTGCTGGGGGGGGGCGCACGACCCATGTGAAATAATACCACGCGGGCCATTTGTGCGCGACGTCATCGCGTGCAGGTCTAAATCCTCCTCAAACACGCATCAACACACACACATGGACCTCATAGTCGTCATCGGCAGGACCAATATCAGCGCCGTCATTGACCTTGCCGTCGTCATCGTCATCGCCACCGTCACTGTCATCGCTAATATCATCATCGTTTCCACATTTGTCGGCGTCACCATGATACCGCGCCGGCCCGAATAACCGCCCCTCGGTGACATGCCCACTCGCCAGCGCGGTCCGTGAGACGCGCTGTCAAACCCCCACCTGTTGGCGCCACCGCGGCTGCGACCTGCGCCAACGTAGCCGGCCGGTCTGCGCGCGAGCTTGCGCGCGCCAGCGAGGCCGCAGAGATGCACCAGTCAGGGCCAAGAGGCCATCGCAATCACCGCCGCGTGGGTTTTGCAAGTCAACTTGCGAGTGGGAGGCGGGAGCGATTGCACGAGCAATGTAACTGCCAAGTTCAAAATCTGTAGAGTGAGTTCTTCTTATTAAATAAAAAACAATGATGAAGACCAATAAATAAAAATGATTATTGACCCCCCCAGGATTATCCGCCCGCCTGTAGGATGTGCACTTTACTTACGTTTCTGCCCCATCGTACATACCATCCCAACCCAGCCGAAATATGAAGTCAGACCATCCCAGCCCAGCGGGTACCGCCCCCCCAACATCCTTTGCAAAAGACACACGGACACTCGTTGATCAACAATCATCGACTGTCAATCATCCCTTGTCGATAACAAGGCGAAGCGCACACGCGCGGATGCCGAAATCCTTCAAGGACCTTGGGTCTCAGAACCGAGCGTCCAGAACACATATGACCGCACATGGCTCTGCAACCTCAGTTCTCGAAGAAAAAGTATGCGCGCGTTCTTGCGAATAGCAAAAAATGCACTGATTTTGCAAAGTTTTCAGACAATTCGACGAAACGGGCCTCGCGCGCGCGTCGAAATCATGTGATCGCGCGCTTGCCAGGTTTTGCGCAGACTCTGCCGAAGAATACCATGCGGGCCATTCGCGCGCGTCGCCCGCGCGAACAGCTCGAAATCCCAATCACAACCTTCATCACCGACGAACAGATACGATCATCGCCATCGGCATGATCAGCACCGGCGCCGTCATTGGCCTTACCGTCGTCATCGTCGTTACCGCCAACACATCAAACGCACATGGATATCATCGTCGACATAGGCAGGACCAGCACCGGCGCCGTCACTGGCTTTGCCGTCGTCTTTGTCACCATCGTCACCATCATCGCTACTATCATCGTCGTGTCTCCCGTTGCCGACATCGCCACGATACCGCGCCCGCCCAAGTCACCGACTCGCATTGAAGCGCCTGCGCACCAGCGCGGCTTGCGAGACGCGCTGGAGAGTCCCTGGCGGTCTGCGCCAGCGCAGCCGCGTCGGTCGCGCCAAAGTGGCGGGCCGCTGTGCGCGCGAGCATGCGCGGGCTAGCGGGTCCGCAGAGATGCACCAGCCAGCACCAAACACTCATCTCAATCGCCGCCGCATGGGTTTTGCAAACCAAGATGCGGGTGGCTGGATGGGGTGATTGCTCCAGCAGTGGAGTTGACAACTCCAAGTTGTTTCGAAGTTACTCACAGCACAGAGACTACACTACATATCGTACACATCCAAAGTGAAATATCTCACCGGTCGCAAACATCTTATGGTTCTCGTACTCGTAACTGTTGGGGCACCTGTCAGTTCAAGACGGCCCAAGAAACCCCCAAGATGACCCACAGACGGCCACAAGAGGCCCCAACGAGGGAGAGCCCCACGATGGCCCATGCCGACCCCATGACGGGCCAGGAGGCCTCCACGACGGCCCAAAGCTGGTTCAAGAGGACCTCGTAGGGTCCCAAGCTGGCCCAAGAGGGCCCCACGACGGCCCCAAGGATTCCCCAAGACCGCTCGACAGGAACCCAAGACAGCCCCCAAAAGGCCCGAGTGAGCTCAATGATAGACCCTCAAAAAGTGAATACGAGAAGTATTACACATGACGGCCTTCCAATTCCGTCTCCTCCTCCTCCTGCTCCTCCGCCTACTCCTCCTCACCCTCCTCCTACTAGTCCTCCTCCTCCTCCTCCTCCTCCTCCTCCTCCTCATCATCATCATCATCATCATCATCATCATCATCACCATCATCACCATCATCATCATCATCAGAATCATCCGCCTCATCATCATCATCCTCCTCATCATCATCACCGTCACCATCGTCATCACCACCGGCACCACCACCACTATTATCATAATCGTCATCAACCGCATCAGCATCAGTACCAGCATCACCATCATCACCATCGTCATCATCATCAGCATGATTATCATCTTCGCATGCGCCATCACCATCGCCGTCACTATCACCATCAGCACCATCTCATCATACAAGGCTCTCGAAAGCTGAGGGGCATGTGGTGTCACACGTGACGGTCTGCTGTGCCCCGCTCAAACAGGCACCACCCAGAATGTTGGGCTGGCACGGTGGCGGGACTTGCCGCGGGCAGCTGGATCCGCCGCCCCCGGTCGGTTCATCGCAGGGATGCCTGGCGTGCCAGATAATTTCGGTTTTGGTTTTGGTTCTTTTTCCAAAAGAGCTCCCCCTGGGGCTCTGGCGCGTCCCGCCGGGGTCCCGGAACGAGCTGGTTGCCAGCGGTTTTCCTGCCCCAGACGGCCCCAAGACGGCCCAAGATGGCCCAAGATCGCTTCCAACACGCCCAAGATGGCCTCCGAGACGGCTAAGATGGCCCCAGAGTGCCTTCATGATGGCTCAAGATGCATCCAAGACGGCCGAACATAGCCTCAATATGGCCCAAGACGGCCCCCTAAGAGGTCACCAAGACAGCCCAAGAGGCCTCCAAGAGGTACCCCAGGAAGGATTGAAGAGGCCAAAGTCGCAATTTTCATGTTTACTGATGTTTAGCCAAAACGTTTTTTTCTAATC
This sequence comes from Prorocentrum cordatum, assembly GCA_963575745.1. NCBI lineage: Eukaryota > Dinophyceae > Prorocentrales > Prorocentraceae > Prorocentrum > Prorocentrum cordatum. The sequence continues at coordinate 649,135 of CAUYUJ010017338.1, forward strand.
ACTAGACTTGCTTGAGGCTCGCAAAACCCCCGCCGTGGAACTGCTGGCAAGGGGCCTCGGCAAAATCTTAGAGTCCTCGAACACGGCAAAATCTTAGAGCCTTCGAACACAGCACTTCCATGAGCGCTCTGTCCAGTCAGTAGACTTGCTTGAGGCTCGCAGGACATCCGCCGAGGAACTGCTGGCAAAGGGCCCCAGCAAAGTCTTAGTCTTCCATCACCCAACCAAGCCGTTACAATAGCATTGTAGTGTACTCGCTATGTACATTGAAACCATCGTGTATGTGTTGTTTGACGGAAACACGCATTGCGACGGGAGGAGGCAATGAGGGAACAAAGAAGAGAGGGATAGGCATTCTCCAAATTAGTCAAACATGTGCCCTGCTTGCCAGCTTGACGTGGGGTCTGTTAGTGAATTGGAAAATCCGCGCCACTGGCAGCGCAGCAGGTCTATGGCTGGCTCAGGTCTACAACGCCAAAATCTTAAGCGCGTGCGGCCTTGAAACGGCCGACCGCAGGCACAGAAATCCACAACGCGCTCAATGAGAAATCCTGAGTTCCACAGAAGCTTGGCGGTCGGGGCACAGCCGCGAAAAACTATGCCAAGGACTCTCTTCCCCTCCAGGGATCCCCTTAGCAATACACAGACTTTGGATCATCCTCCCAGTCATCCCATGCTAGTTGGAATCTCAGAGAGGACGCTGGTAATTTTCAGATAGCCCGGGCAGACGCATGGGATACTCCGGGGATCTGATTGCGTGAGGCATCCTATTGTATAAAAGGGCATGGCGGGCCCTGGAAGAGCCTCCACATGGTTCCCAACCACGCAGCCTTTACTCTTTGACGAGTTATCCATCCGCGAAGCACATGCCAGACCCCAGGAACTAGAAGATTGAAGCATTCTCCATATCTGACATCCCCTTCTATCACGGCTTCACCTCGGGCTCGGAGATGGCGGCTAAGCTCGCCAGTTCCCGAGAACATCTCAATCACCACTTGTGACTGCCGTCCGCGGGGGGCCTGCAGCGCTGCACGAAGCACTTCTCGAAGGCGTGCTCGATGCCACCCACGCGCCGGCGCGCGCGCTTCGCCGAAGTCCTGCAACTCTAGGCCGATCCCCCCGTGCTTCTCGCATCGGGTGACGCTCTTGAAGGCGCGCCACCCGCCCCTCTGTTGGGCGTCCAAGGTTCTGGCGGCCATGCTGTAGTCGTGGCTGGCGCCTCCATGGCGGAGGCAGTAGAGCGCGGCCCGCAACTCCGAGGCTCCAACAGCGTTCAAGGCTGTCCTGAAGCCCTTCTGGAAGGCCACGTACTCGAGCTCGAGCAAGCGCTTCCCGGGGCCGCGGCGCCGCGCCAGCGCCACCACGCAGCGGGCAAGCCAGCGCTGCCTCAGCAAGTCCAGCGGGGCGCTCGCGTCGCAGGCGCTGGTCTTGGCTGGCGCACCAGCCCCTCTTGGGCCCGGATCACAACGGTTAACCAGCGTGCCGCTCCAGACTCTCCCTCCAGCGGTAGCGCGACATGGTGGGCGTCGGTTGCCAGCAGCTCCGAAGGGCGCATGCGCGTCTCGAACATGATCATCACGCCCAGCGCCGCGACCTCCAGCTCCTGCTCGAGCGGCCAGAGCGCCGCAGCAGATGCCACCAGCCACGGCAAGGGCGGCCGCGACAGCTCTGGACGCTGCTGCCCCCAGCCCCCCAGCGTCTGCTGCAGCGCGGGGAACGATAGACGCATGGGGGCCCGCGCTGAGCTCCGGATCGCCCCACGCGAGCGCCGAGCCCAACCGTTTGGCCATCGCAGCAGCGCCGCCCTGGTCGAAGAGCCACCCCACGAACTCGACCGCTGTCGCGCCCCACTCCTCGCGAGCCCAGGCGGGGAGGGGGCCCGGGCGCAGCCGGGCCAGGAGGGCCTGCAAGACCCCCGGGTACACGCTCTGGGTGTTCACCCGCACCTTCTCCGCCGCCAAGCGTGTTAGCCTGGGGCAGAGCTGCTGCCGCTCGGCCTCCACCAGCGCCCGCGGCTCCAGGTCGACGCGATCGGCGCGCGGCCCGCGCTGGCTGCGCGGCCGCGCGCGCCCCGGCGTCGGCGCCCCGGCAGCGGCGCGGCGGGGGGTATAGTGGCTGACCGCCTGGCCGGGAGGGAGCGCGAAGACCTCGCGGCGGCCTGGCCTGAGCCTGAACTCCAGATGGCGGGCGGCGCAGGCGTCTGCCCCGTCGGCGCCCGTCTCGGCGCGCACCGCCGCGCCGCGCGCGGGGGCCCCTCGCCGCTCGAACTTCTCAGTGAGCCCCAGCGGATGATGCCGACGTGAGGCCTCGTCGCCGGGGTTCCACTCTGACAAGATCCAACGACTGTGCACTCTGATGTCTGCCGCAACACGAAATGCAAGAAGCACTCCGACAAGTCAAGAGGAGACGATGGTGAGAAGCTCGTCCTTTCGCAAGCGCTAACGCAACTGACATGTTAACCCCGAGCGCAAGGTGGCGCAGACCGCGGCGCCGCGCATCCTTCGCCACACGGCGCACCGCCCAGCAGACTGCTGCAGCCTCCACGCAGCGGATGGCCTCGCGGCGCCGCCAGCGGCCGCGCCCTGCCACGCGCCGCTCCGAGCCCGCCAAGTCAGCGGGGCCCGCCTCAGGGAACTCCGAGGCGCGGCTGGCGAACACAAGCGCGGCGCCTGGCGCCTGGGCCACCTCTGCCTCCAACGCGCGGCCCCGCGGCGCTCCAGCAGCCGGGAGCGGCCCTCGGAAGCGGCTGCGCTCCGACAGCCTCCCATGCGCCAACGCGTCTGCAGCCCCCCACGCCGCCTCGACGACGCCGCAACCCCACGGGGGCTCGTCGCAGGCGGTGACGGCGGGCAACCGCCGCCGGCGCACGTAGCCCACGATGCATGGCAACAGCGACCGCACCAAACGCAGCTCCGTCAACGCAATGGGCCAGAACGGCTGTCGCTTAGCCCTTGACGC
>CAUYUJ010017338.1:657092-667459 GCA_963575745.1 Prorocentrum cordatum
ATCGGCACGATCAAATAAGCCATCACCTAGATCGCCGCGGCATTCGTGAAGGCCAGCACCGCAGAGATCAGGACCAATTCTGTAAAGATCGTCCTGCACTTCGCGAAGACCAGCACACCAATGGCACGGTGCTTAGACCAGATATGGCATACAAAGAACGATCCATATGTCCGCGCCTCGGGTATCACCGTGAGGGCCAATACGAGGTTGCGGGTGCACTTTCACAAAGGACTGCACGGTCTTGCTGTAGCCGTCCACACAACAAAGTCTCTGAGGAGGCCTCTGCCTCGTCATCCATGTGGAACTACTAAGACGACTTAACAAACATGGTGGACAACGGAAAAATGTAGGGGTGACAACCGTGAAGTTCAGCCAGCCGCCGAAAACATCCAGACAATTCGCGGAAGGCGTCTGCACGACGCGGTCGGAAGCGCTGGCGAGGAAATGGGGGAACGAGAATGAAGAGAGGGAGAATATGGCGGGGGAGTGGCACAATGAGGAGAGGCAGGAACATGAGTGAGAGAAGGGAGGGGACGGAGTGGGAGAGGGAAGAGGAGGACGATGATGATGATGCTGATGCTGATTATAAAGATGATGAAGCTGATGATGATGATGCTGATGATGATGATGATGATGATGATGCTGGTGCTGCTGATGATGATGATGCTAATGATGTTGATGACGTTGTGGATGATGATGCTGACGATGATGATGACGATGATGATGACGATGATGATGATGATGATGATGATGATGATGATGATGATGATGATTATGATGAACACGAGGGACGGAGGATGAAGAAGATGATGTGGACATTGGAGGATGATGGGGGCGGACTGTGGAGGCGGTCGAGTGGGGCAGAGGGATGAGGGGAAAGGAGGAGACTGCGGGGCGGGGACGACACGTACGGGGGGGGAAGAGGCGGCGGGAAAGAAGGAAGGAGGAGGGAGAAGGATGACAGAGGATGGGCGAGAAGGAGGGAGGAGGGAGGAGGAGGGACTGGACCAGCGGAGGAATCGCGCTGTGGAGCGAGCTGTGGAGGATAGGGGAGGCGGCTCGGGAGGATACAGTCGGGGCGTCGACCTAAGGAACTATAAACAAGGAACGAGCCCCCCTTTTTCCAGAAAGTAAACTCCGATGTTCCATGGAAAACCTCAGGAAAACCCAAGGAGCACCGTAAACCAACTACTGTAAGGAACACAGAGCCCCTCCCAAACGAAAAAGGTTCCTCCTTCATCGGCCCGACTGTAGGTGAGGGGTGAGAACAATTGGACGGGGAGCAGGCAGGAGGAGGGGAGCCGACCTGGGACGATGGCGGCGGGGAAAGGGGGGCTGGGGGAACACGCAGTCCGACAGCTTGGCCGAGCTCTGGCCGCAACGTTGGGCCGCATGGGCTCTTCCAAAAGGCGGGGGGGCGGCGGTGATTCGCTGCAGGCGTCTTTGATCTGCCGCTCTCTGTCGGCTTGTCACAGGGGTGCAAGCCGTGCCAAACTTGAGGTATGTGTTGGTCCTTCTTGAAGGTTTCCAAAGGCCTTCGACTGAGCCCACTGGCCACCCGAAGGCCAGAAAATCCCCAAACAACGCTCCCGAGGGCGGTCAAGATGGCCCAAGATGGCCTCCAAGACGGTCTCAAGATGCCTCCATCACGCCCAGGGCAACACCAGGAGAGCATAATATGCCTCTAAGACGGCCCAATATGCCCCCGAGACGGTCCAAGATGCCCTCGAAGAGGCCACCGAAATGCCACAACGCCCACAAAACTGCCGACGAGGCCCACAAGACGCGCCAAAATGCCCCCCAGACGGCTCCATTGACCTGCAAGACGGCCCAAACGCGCCCAAAGCGGCTGCCCAGAGAGGGCCCCAAGGCAGCCTCCGAAGGCCAAGAGGCCCCTCAGAGCCCCCATATGCAACGAAAAAGACCCCAAGAGGCCCCAGGAGGCCTCACAGAGGCCCCAGGAGGCCCCGAAGAGGGCCCAGGAGGCCCCCAAGAGGCCCAGAAGAGGCCCCCAAGAGGCCCCCATGAGGCTCCCAGGAAGCCCCCAGGCGTTCCCAAGAGGGCCTCAAAAGGCCTTCTCTTCTTACTCCTCATTGTTCCTCGTCTCCGCCTCCTCCTCCTCTTTCCCTCCTCCTCCTCCTCCACTTCCTCTTCCTCCTCCTCGTCCTCTTCTTCTCCTCCCTCTCCTCCTCCTTGCCCTTGCTCTCCCAAGTGTTTCCCAATTGGTTTCCACAACGGCTGGGGGGCACATAGTAGTCCAACAGCTTGGCTAGACTTCGGCCCAACGTTTGGCCGCATGTGCATTTCCAAAAGGCAGGGGGCGACGGTGATTCGCCGTATGCGTATTCGATCCGGAAGCCAAAGGGCCCCGCATAGCCCCCCCATGGCACCCAAGAAGCCCACAGAAGGCCCCAGAAGTCCCTAAAGAGGCCCCTTCAGATGCCCCGAAGAGGCGCCCAGGAAGCCCCCGGGAGGCCCGACCAGGGCCTCAAGAGGCATCCTCATCCTCCTCCTCCTCCCCCTTCTTCTCCTCCTCCCTTTTCTTCTCCTCCTTCTTCTCCTCCTTCCTCTTCCTCGCCCAGGCGTTCCCCCACGCGGCGTCACAGAGGCTCCAGGAACACATGGTACGATGGCTAGGCCAGACGTTGGCCCAGCATTTGGCCGTATGGGCGTTTCCAAAAGGCAGGGGAGCGGCGATGGTTCGCAGCAATCGTCTTCGATACTATTGCTCCGCGTCTGTTCCACTGTGTCCTCCCTCCTCCCCTTCCGTTAAGATTCACTTCCTTCTTTCTCCGTTCCCCCCTCACACTTGTCATTCCTCATTCCCCTCCTCACATTTCCCCTCTCCGCCCGAATCTCTTGAGGCTAGAAAAAGGGCGCCAAACGCCCCAGAACATAGAACCCTGGATGTTCCCCTATTCCTTGTTGTCCTCCTCCTCCTCCTCCTCATCCTCCGCCTCCGACTCCGCATGCTCCCCCTCCTTCTCCTCCTCCTCCTCCTCCGCCTCCTCCTCCTCCTCGTCGCTCCTCCCCAATCCTCCTCACCCATCCTCGCTCGTCTCCTCGCTCGTCCCCCTCACGGGCGCCTTTGCCACCCCAGCCGCCGCCAACGCCCCAGGCGCCTGGGCGGAACGCGCCGTCCACTAGCAGATAAGGGCGAGTTGTGAGTTGATGGTTGTTGCGTGTTGTTTTTCCAGCTGGGCATGAACGAAAGCATTCATCGCAACTGTGGCGACGGAAATGGCAGGAAGAAACGTAGCTGCATGCACGGCGACAATGAACGCGGTGACGTGTATGACGCTGGCGACCGATGATGTTGACGATGGTGATGGTGATGGTGATGGTGATGGTGATGGTGATGATGATGATGATGATGATGATGATGATGATGATGATGGTGGTGATGATGATGATGATGATGATGATGATGATGATGACGATGATGATGACCATGAACCGACAAGAAACGATCCGTGAGCTCAAACCAACACTTCGCGCCGAGCACGCCGCGCGGCGCAGATCATGTTGTGCCGTACCGCGGGAAACGGCCCGCATCCTGTGGTGGTCCTTCAAAACGTGGTACCGGCTTTGGCCAGAGGGGAGCGGGGCAAACCGAGCGGCGAGCAGGGCCCACATAGAAACGGGGCCTCGACGGAACTCCACCCAGCCAGCCAATAGTGATGGCGATGATGATGACGCTGGCGGTAGGCAGCAGTGATATGTTGAACATGCTGGCCACGGAGTGATGATGCGTGCGATACCGCGTGAGAATTCTAAGACGTGGGCGGGGACTCTTCGTCTTTATTGGGGTAAGGCAACCCATGGTCCCCGGGTGCGGCCACAAACGCAATTGTCCCTGAGGATTTCATGAGAAACGAGTGGCTTCGGAACGGTTTCTGGCGTTCCCCCGAGGTGACCAAAGGTTTTTCTTCATTCCCCTTTCGATTCTTCATGGGCCAAGTACACAACGTGAGACGTGTTCGCCAAATTGGGACGCGTTCGCCAAATTGGACGTCTGTCCAGGACTGCTTCGAGCCATATGGCAACGGCTGCCAACGCTCCGGCGCGATCGATTTGCCAGCGGGGGGCCAACGGACGTGAGGCGCACACGCCGCGCCTTTCCTTGCATGAAGGGCGCCGAAGGGCCACAGGTGGATTCGAAAGGCTCGTTCGGGGCAGCTTCAGCCACTGGGCGAAATCCCCTTGCACTTCGGATGGCTTCCTGGGCCCAGCGTCGTCCATGAAGGCGGCCAAGCCCCCTTGGGCCCCCGCGGGGATTCCGATGCGGCATCCGACTGCGGCGACGTCACGGCCCCACGGGAGACCCCGTGAGCAGTGGCAGCGGCAGCGGGAGGAGAGAGACAGAGAGAGGGATAAAGAGAGAAAGAGAGAGAGAGAGAGAACAAAAAAAAGAGAAAGAGAGAGAGAGAGGACAAACCAAAAAACAAGAGAGAGAGAGAGAGAAATAACAACAAAGAGATAAACAAAAACAAAAGAGGGAAAGAGAGAGAGAGAGAAAAGAGAGAGAAGAGAGAGAGAGAGAGAACAAAAAACATGAAAAAAACAATAGAAAAAGAGAGAAAGAGAGAGAGAGAGAGAGAGCGAGAGCGCGCGCGCGGCCCTGCCCCTCCCTATCCAGCCCGCGCCGCTGAGCGCGGATGCTGCGGCGACGACAAGCAGCATCAGAAGCAGGAACTGAGCAGGCAAGGGGCGGCACGGGGAAGGCCGAGCGGGCGAGGGGCGGAACGGGGAAGGCCGAACAGGCGAGGGGCGGAACGGGGAAGGCCGAGACGGACCGGCGACAGCCCCAAACCCAGACGGGGCTGCCGCCCAAATGACAAGCGCGCCGGACGCGAAAGGCAAGTCGCCCGCCCCCCCACCCCTGCCCGCCTGAGAGCCCCCGGTGGGGGGGCCCTCAGGTTCAGTTCGCCCCGGGGCCCCACACAGAGAAAAATGGGGAAACCCCCAGGGCTAAACGTCCAAAGATTGCGCAACTTCTGCGGGAGGAGGTGGGGGCAAACGGAGGGCGCCTCGCCCGGAGACGGGGCGACCGCGCCCGAAAGGGCCCCCAGAAGCTCACCTTCACGAGCGCGCTGGTGCTCAGAGTGATGCAGTTCTCCAAGGAGTGGAGATTGTGCTTCGGCGAATGCCGACCAGCGCGCCGACGCTGCGCTTCAAGGCGCTCGCGCTGTAGATGGACAGGACATCGTGAAACGTTGACCCTAGGCCAAGAGCAAGGATGCACAACATCATCTTTCATGGCAGGCCCAGACGTAAAGAGGAGAGCGACGAGAGACGCGAAGGGACGAGGCGACGGAGGGGGCCAATGGGAAACACGCGACACAAAGATAACCAGTCTAAAACCAAAGTCAAGGAGCTCGAGGTAAACGGCCCCGACCTCTCGGCAGCAGGTTGCCTCGCCGCCGGATTGGTCTCTCGGAGGGCCTCTGGCGAACGAGGCCTGCCTCCAACTGTTGGCTGTCCGGGGCCGGGAGCGGTTTCGCGTTAGGAACGGGCGCACGGGTGGCCATTCTGCGGTCTGCTGCGATCTCGACCTACAGTCGGGAAGCAATGCGAGCTGCGCGCCAGCCGAGCCAGGGGCGCTGGAAACGCACTCTCACGGGACTGCAACCAGCAAGGCACAACGCAAGGCCTTTGATTCGATGTGCTCCTGCGACGTGGCGCGCACGCCCGCATCCAGCAGCGCCTTCGGCCTAGGCGCCCCACCAACAAAAAAACAATTTAGCAGAGAAAAGAAGACCGCTGGGCGCCACTACGGGCGCATCGCGGCGCGGACGTCGCGGCGCGCCGAAGCAGTGGCGAACCGAAGCGAAAGATTGCCCTCCCGCGTCGGAGAAAAAAAAAGCACGGCGAGCGCTCAGCGGCAAGTTGCCCTGCCGCGTGGGGAAGCGACCTTGCCGGGTGCCCAGCGACGCGTTGCCGTGCCGCGTTCGGCAGCGACATCGTGGGGTGCTCCGCGGCAGCTTGTCCTGCCGCGTAGGAGGGCAAACCCGCGGGGCGCTTCGCGGCGGATTGCCCTGCCGCGTGGGGAAGCGACCCCGCGGTTCGTTTGGTGGCGGGTGCACTGCCGCGCCGGGCGCCAACGCGCGCCTCCCGATAGCGGCGGGGAACTCCTGGGACCTCGGAGGCAGCAGCACAGACCACCGAAACTCACCTCCGCGCGGGCCTGCCCGAACGTCCCCCGGGTCCAGGTCGCCAGAGGTCGGCCGCTGGCGGCCGCGAGCCAGCTCCGGCGGCGGCGTCCCTCCCCTGAGTCAGGTTGGGGCCTGCCCCTATTATCCTCCTCCTCCTCCTCCTCCTCTTCTTCCTCCTTCTTCTTCTTCTTCTGCTTCTTCTTCTGCTTCTTCTTCTGCTTCTTATTCGTCTTCTTCCTCTTCTTCTTCCTCTTATTATTCCTCTTATTCTTCCTCTTATTATTCCTCTTCTTCTTCCTCTTCTTATTCCTCTTCTTCTTCATCTTCTTCTTCCTCTTCTTATTCCTCGTATTCTTCCTCTTCTTCTTCCTCTTCTTCTTCCTCTTCTTCTTCCTCTTCTTCTTCCTCTTCTTATTCCTCTTCTTCTTCCTCTTCTTCTTCCTCTTCTTCTTCCTTTTCTTCTTCCTCTTATTATTCATATTATTCCTCTTCTTCTTCCTATTATTCTTCCTCTTCTTCTTCCTCTTCTTCTTCCTCTTCTTCTTCCTCTTCTTCTTCCTCTTATTATTCCTCTTCTTCTTCCTCTTCTTATTCCTCTTCTTCTTCCTATTATTATTCCTCTTATTCTTCCTCTTCTTCTTCCTCTTCTTCTTCCTCTTCTTCTTCCTCGTATTCTTCCTCTTCGTCTTCCTCTTCTTCTTCCTCGTCTTCTTCCTCTTCTTATTCCTCTTCTTATTCCTCTTCTTATTCCTCTTCTTCTTCCTCTTCTTATTCCTCTTCTTCTTCCTCTTATTATTCCTCTTCTTCTTCCACTTCTTCTTCCTCTTATTATTCCTCTTCTTCTTCTTCCTCCTCCCCCTCCCCCTCCCCCTCCCCCTCCCCTCCCCTCCCCCTCCCCCTCCCCCTCCCCCTCCCCCTCCCCTCCTCCCCCTCCCCCTCCTCCTCCCTCCTCCTCCTCCTCCTCCTCCTCCTCCTCCTCCTCCTCCTCCTCCTCCTCCTCCCCCTCCCCCTCCCCCTCCCCCTCCTCCCCCTCCCCCCCCCCCCCTCCCCCTCCCCCTCCTCCCCCTCCCCCCCTCCCCCTCCTCCTCCTCCTCCTCCTCCTCCTCCTCCCTCCTCCTCCTCCTCCTCCTCCTCCTCCTCCTCCGCAGAACTACCTCCCCAAGGGCCCCGTCTCGGGCCTGCAGGGGTGCTCCTCCGCCCCCGTGGGTGGGCCCCGATTCGGACGGTTCGGCGCTTCGCCACGAGGGCCCGTCCGATCTGCTGGAGGGCGGACGACCGTCGGGCCTGTCCTCTACAGGGGAAATATTCAAAAATACTCGAAAAATAGTCAGGGGATTTTTTGGGGGGCATTTTTGTGTCATTTGTCTGGCTATTCTTTATTTTTCGTCGGAAATCCCCCTGTATTAGGGGGGGCACGCCCGACTTAAGCGAAGCGCTGGCACGCGCGCGGAAGGCGCGTGCTCGAGGGCGCCCTTGACAAGGAGCGTCTGCGGAGTTGTTGTCCGCCTTTTCCTGCGCACGCGCGCGACACTGCAAGTCCCCCCTCTTGCGATTTCTCTTCCCGCGGTGCGAGCGCATTGGCATGCGCTTTTCTCTGTGCCGCAGTTGGGGGCATTTACCTTCCGCGGCGCGTGTTCCGCTGAACTTGCGAGCGCCCGATACGTCGACGGGCCCTGGCGCCATTCTCTCCCAGTGGCCTGGGCGCAGCCGCGGGCAATCGTCTTAAATGCGCGAGCCGCTCTGTATCCAGTCGCCGCAGATACCTTTTCAGGCGGACATGGCTAAGCAGACCCCTTGGCCCGCAGCCATTTCCCTGCGCGCCTTTCGTGGGCGCTGCCTCTCCAGGAATTCTGCGCGCCCGTCGCAGGGCCACTCGCAGGTCTTGCTTGGGTCGTTCCTGTCCATTCTGTCGCGCGCCCCGATATCAGATTCGAGGTCGCGGCGCTTCTGGGTCTGCGCCCTAAGGGCTCAAGGATGGACGACTCGGGAATGGCTTTCATCCGCATGGGCGCGTAGTCCCAGTTCTCAACGAACATGCGGATATTATTGCGTTTAAGTTTCACAGCATTGAGGCTGGCGAAATCAAAGATGCAACCTCCTGCTTCCATCAACCTGCACAAGTCTAACACCATGAGAAGAATCGATCGCCATTTAACCACATGGCCCACGGTTTTGGCCTTCTCCTTCCGCGTAATGACTCGGGCAGTCGTTAGCCAAGATTGTACTGCGGGCAGTGGCGATCGTCACCTCGAGTGTCTCGAGCTCGCCGCTGTCCACGATGGGCTCGCAGGCCGCAGCAGTCTCGCCGCTGGGCCCGCGCGCCTCGTGACTGGTGGCGCTACCGAGCAGACATCGCAAAAAACTGGCTCTCCGCGTCCTCGCGGTTGCCGTACGCTTTCTTGTTGAACGGATCGGCCAGCGTAGTCAGCACTCAGCCTGGCAAACTCAGCAGCCGCTTGACTTATGATCCTCTTCATGTTGGAGGCGCGCATCGTCACGCTGTTCTAGAACTGGCCGTGGAAGCCGGCAGTTGGGTGCTCGCGTGCCGCGCGCCTCATCCTTTGAGCGCGTATCCTGAGGGTCCACCAGCGCAGTATCGCGCATAAAGATTGCGTCGATGTAGAGGCTTTACCATCCGCGCTGTGTAGCTGAGCTCGGAGAGCGGCGTGGCTCTTCATCATGCCACTCACGGTGCTTTCGGCGGTAGACAAACCTCCCTTTAGCAAACCTCCCCTTAGTGAAAACGGCCTGGGACCCAAACCCATGGACCTGGACCCGCAAAAACGACGGACGGCCGCGACGCCCTCTCGCGAATCGAAAACGGCCAATTCCTCAATCGACGTGTCAGGGTAGGAGGTCTAGCCACCTCCGATGCTTGCGATTTCTGCGATTTGACCTCTGACTTTTGCCGAGCCGTCGTGCTCTCAGGGCTCCAACGGTCGTCTGGAGACGTTGCGGCAGGTCGTCGCGCGGCTGGGCGCATTCCGCTCCTGTGTGGTTAAAACGAACACGACTTGTTGGCCCATTGCCCTGAGCTGCTTGCGAAGGCTGGTGTCGCTACCCTGTATTCGCTGCTGTTCCTGTTCGCGGTCTCCGGCGCTTTGCGCCACCCGGGCTTCCACGACAGCAAGAGTCGGCGCCGATGACAGGGCGGACTGTCTGCTGTCGGTTAGTTGGCCAAGTTTGGGAGAGCAGCAACACCGAGACCAGTGCCCCACAAATGTCTGCTCCATTGAATTTAAAATTGCGTCTTGGACCAGCTCGAACCCGTCCTGGTTTGCCGAATCGCACTGAATCGCACGGGGGAGAGAACTGGGGGTGAGAATAGGCAAACGTCGCTTGAGAGGCCCGCCACCAAGACCCACCCGCGCGAGCCCAGCAGCCGGCAACCCGCGCCGGCATCGGGGGCCCCCGCGAAAAACCAAATGGACGTGAGCCGCGGCAGGCCTGGGGCGGCACGAGCTGAGTGCTCTGGACTCCTAGCCCTCCGGTCTGCCTCCCTGCCGCTGTCTTGTCCCGCCGCTGGGCAAGCATCCCCGCCGTTGTCCTCAGGAGGTCTCACCACACCCGAAGCTGGCCCGTGGATGTTCCAACAAGATCCTCCTACTCCCCCTCCTCCCCCTCCTCCTCCTCCTCCTTCTCCTCCTCCTCCTCCTCCTCCTCCTCCTCCTCCTCCTCCTCCCCCTCCCTCCTCCCCTGCTCTCCTCCTCCCCCTCTCTCCTCCCCTCCTCCTCCTCCTCCTCCTCCTCTCCTCCTCCTCATCATCATCATCCTCCTCCTCATCTTCGGCCTCCTACTGCATGTCCTCCCCCGCCTCCTCTTCCTCCTCCTCCTCCTCCTCCTCCTCCTTGTCCTTCCCTCTCCTCATCACTCCCCATCCTCCTTCTCCCCTCCTCCTCCTCGTCGCTCCTCCTCCTCGTCGCTCCTCCTCCTCGTCGCTCCTCCTCCTCGTCGCTCCTCCGCCTCGTCGCTCCTCCTCCTCCTCCTCCTCCTCCTCCTCCTCCTCCTCCTCCTCCTCCTCCTCCTCGTCGCTCCCTCTCCTCATCACTCCTCACCGCCGAATCGCAGTGGTCGCGGCAGGACCCCGTTGTTGCCCCGCGGCCCCCGCCCCGCGCGGCGCGGCGCGGTGTGACGCGCCGGCGGGCCCGACGGCGCCCGCCCAGGCCAGCCAGCTGCCCCAGACCTCGGCGCAGGCCACGGGATCGCTCCTCC
>CAUYUJ010017338.1:667559-677559 GCA_963575745.1 Prorocentrum cordatum
GCGCTTGACGTAGATTGGGATCTGGGAGTCCAAAAATACATACTTTCAGCGACCAGCGTGTATGCTCACATGACCCCATTCTCCTGACAGCTCGTCTGGGCATCGTTTCTGGATGGGCTGGCTATGAGAAGTAAGCGGCGGAGAAAGGCCACCCAACCGCGCCACAGGACCTCGTCGCCCGCCAGGGTGGCCGGGTCGCCGAACACCACCTCGCGGGCGAGGGGCAGTGCCGGGGACGCTGGCGAAGCTGGCAATCGTCTGAGCCTCTCTCTCTATACATATATATATATATAGATTCCTCTCTCCGTGTCCGACATGTCCATTGTCCGCATCTCGATTTCTGCTTCTCTTTCTCTCTCCAGCTCTCTCTCTCTCTCTCTATCTCTCTCTCTCTCTCTTTCTCTTTTGTGGGTATCCGCCACCGTGCCTGCACGGAATGGGCGTGTAAGAATGCTCGTCTTTTGTCTGGGAAGGTTTTGTAATGTTTTCTAAGGCCATCCCACCCTCCTCGCACGCGTCCCTCTGAAAGCGCCCCCCTGTGAAGTTGGTATCAGGCGCTCTTGTTGACCTCCAAACGGCAAAACTGGTCTCCAAGACGGCTTCAAATGCAATTAAGCTGAAACCAACACTGCCCAAGATGACCCAAAACGACTGAAGAGGCTCCCAAGCCGGCCTCAGCACAGCTCCAAAGGCTGCCAAGACGGGCCACGAGGGCTCCAAGAGGCTCTCCAAGCGAGCCCGAGGAGGCCAAAACCATAGATCATCTGTCGGTTTTTGAACAATTGTGTAATTCTCGCCAGTTTGGGTTCCCTATCGCCCAGAACGGCCCAGGGGCGTCAAGCTAGCTCCGAGACGGCCCATGAGGCCCCCAAGAGGGCCCCTAGTCGGCCCAAAAGGACCCCAAGATCGCCCAACAGGCTTCAAAGAGGGCCCCAAGACGGTCCCAAAGCGCTCCAAGAGGGGATCAAGATGGCCCATAGAGTTCCCCAAGACGGCCCCTGACGGCGTCAGACGGGCTAGTCGCCTCCCTAAGACTCCCCTAAGAGGCCCCAAGAGGCTCCCAATAGGCCCCAGGAGGTCCCCAAGAGGCCCCCAGGATATGCCCCAGAAGGCTCCCAGGAGGCCCGCAGGAGGCTCCAAGAGAGCCCTAAGACGCTTTCTCCTCCCCGTCCTCATTGTCTCCCTCTCCTCCTCCTGCTCCTGCTCTCCTGCTCTCCTGCGCCTCCCCCACCTCCACCTCCACCTCCTCCACCTCCTCCTCCTCCTCATCCTCCTCCTCCCTACCGCGCGGACGAAGATGATATCGGGATTACGACCCTCTCCGATTCAGACCACTCGCTGAGCTGAGCCGACCCCGTCTGTTTATGTTGCATCTTGATCCTCGAAAGATGTCGGCCCCTCCCCCCGAGAGGGGCCGCGAGTCCACCAGGCGCGAACGATCGCCCGCTCCAAGCGATCGCGACACGGCCATCGTGCTGACCATCAAGACGCTGAAGCAGGGGCTCCTTTGTCGGGCGGGCGGCAATGGGGGGTAACCCGAATGGGAGGTGAAGGACATGGCCCCAAAGGGGGCCCTTTAAAGGGCCCGTGTTGGGCACCAGCTGGCTCCTAAAGGGGCCCTAAAAGGGCCCCTTTAGGGGCATTTTCTTCACCCCCCCATTTGGGTCACCCCCCAGTCCGACCAGCCATAACTGGGGGAGCTGTGGTCCTTACCCCCCTGGGCCAGGGGGAACCCATCGCATCGACGATCTCTCGAGAGGGGTGTCGAAGTCGATGGGTCCCCCAGGTGGGCCTGCCAGTGCCTGGCTAGCTGTTGTGGCTGGCCTGCCAGTGCCGCCTGCCCGACTCCAGAGGCCCAGGAGGGGCTCCGGCGTTCTGGCCCCCCCGCCCCCCTGTCACTCGGGTCGGCGGCCCCGTCCGCGGCCGAGGCGTGCCGTGGCCGGAAAAAAGCCCACCAGAAGGAACCCTGACATTATAGGAGGCCGCTACTGGGAGGGCTTCGTCGGAAGGATGTTGTAGGGAGGAGTAAGCCCCTGCCGGAGGCTGCTGCACTGGATTGGGCCGTGGAGCGAGCGGGATCAAGCGGGCTTGAGCGGGACCAAGCCGGATTGAGTGGGACTAAGCCGGATTGAGCCGGATCAAGCGGAACTTCGGGCCAGGGCAAAGTCAGAATTCGACCTCCCAGGAGATGCATCCGAACTTGCACGGGAGCGAGCGGGCACTTCTTCGGGGGCGGCCAAGAGGGGGGCGTCCAAGTGGGGGGGGGTGCAAATCATGGCCGGCGGCATGTGGGCGGCCCTTGGGGGGCCCTTCGGGGTGGGCCAGGGACGTAATGAAATTAGAAGAGGCGCCATGAAACCTGGGGAGATATCATGGCCCACGCCATGATACAGTGCGGGCGCGGCCGAAAGAAACCCTCGCAAGAAACCCAACCCTGAAAACCCGCGCGCGCGGGGTGCCTGAGGGGAAACCTGGAGTACTCTGACCGCAGCCGCGCCTTCCCCGGCTGCGGGAACCCACCGCGCGGCGCGCGGAGCGAAGAAACCCAGGGTACCCTGACGAAAAGCAGATGGTCTCTTGATGCGCGTCCCCTCGGTATCCACACGCCCCTCAGTCAGCACTCCCCTGCTCCTGCTCTCCTGCTCTCCTGCTCTCCTGCTCTCCTGCTCTCCTCCTCCTCCTCCTCCTCCTCCTCCTCCTCCTCCTCCTCCTCCTCCTGCCCCTCCTCCTCCTCCTCCTCCTCCGCCTCCTCCTCCTCCTCCCTCCTCCCACTCCTCCTCCCCCTCCTCCTCCTCCTCCTCCTCCTCCTCCTCCTCCTCCTCCTTCCTCCGCCTCCGCCTCCGCCTCCTCCTCCTCCCTCCTCCTCCTCCTCCTCTCCTCCTCCTCCTCCTCCGCCTCCTCCTCCTCCTCCTCCTCCTCCTCCTCCTCCTCCCCTCCGCCTCGCCCCCGCCCTCATTGCCTCCTCCTCCTCCTCCTCCTCCTCCTCTCCTCCTCCTCCTCCTCCCTCCTCTCCACTCCTCAGCCTCACTCCCCCTCCTCCTCCTCCTCCTCCTCCTCCTCCTCCTCCTCCTCCTCCTCCGTCCTCCTCTCTCCTCCTCCTCCTCTCCCTCCTCCTACGTCCCTCCCCCTCCTCCTCTTTCTTCTCCTCCCCTCCTCCTCCTCCTCACTCCTCCTCCTCCTCCCCCTCCTCCTCCTCCTCATCATCAGCCAGCACTCCCCTCTTGGCCGCCCCCGACTCCTGGCCGCGGCAGGCCTCGGCCACGAGCGCGGCCCCCGACCGGAGCGAGAGGGGCGGCCGGAGGGCCCAGAGCCCCTCCTGGGGCTATCCAGGGGGCCCCTGCGGAGGGGGGCCCTCGGACACACGAATTGATAGACACAAAGAATCGGATTCCCCATAGATTCCAATAGTTTCTGGGTTTTTGTCTTCCCCTCCAGATTCCCATATTTCCCCACATCTTCTGGAGAATCGACGATGAAGTGTGTCTGTGTGTGTGTTTTTGTTCCCCTCCTGACCTGCTTCGGCGCCTGGAGCGCAGGGTGGGCAGCCACGCCCCCGAGGCTCGGTGCCATTAGGCCGAAGGCCACCAGATAGCTCCAGGTCCCCGTGCGCCTCCTCTCTGCCTCCCCATATGCCCCCCTTCCTCCCGCTCCTCCCGCTCGCCTCCCTCGTCCTGCCCTCCCGCGACTCTGCTGCCTCGCTTTCCTGCCGTGGCAAGCCCCTTCCCCCTGCCGCAGCCTGCTGCCGCTCCTGCTCCTCCCGCTGGCCATCGCTCGTACGTCCATTCCAGGTGTTTTTTGATGGTTTCGTGCGTGTTTGTTTCGCCAAATGCTCAAGGATGCTCCTCGATGGTCCTCGCCCAAGGAAACATGCACACGTCCGAGCGATGCCAAGCCCAGGACAGATCTGGGGATTGATCAGCGGACGAGCGACGAGGGCGAGGGAGGACCCGAGGTACACCGAGCACGCGTCAGCGATGCTGCAGTGCACCACCCCGTCTCCTGGACATCGCTCGGACGCCCATTCCCTGTGCTTTTGTTCGATTTCGTGCGTGTCTTGTTCGCCAAATGATCAAGGGATGGTCCTCGCCGAAGGAAAAAATGCACACGTCCGAGCGATGCCAAGTCTCACACCCTTCACCATTGAGTCCCTGACCAGCACTCCCACTCAGTATACGGGCAGCGCCCTCACGGCAGACAAGCACACCATGGGACCGTGAACAAGGCGAGAACTCTGTTTTGAAAAGGATCTGAAACTCAACCGCTGGTCCTGTACAACGTAGTTCAAGGAACTGTCCACCGAGAAAACGATGCCTTCCATACATGTTCAACCTACGGCCGTAGCAATCGAGTACGAATCGAACGACGGCCCATTTCGAAAAGGAACCGCCATTTACCCGTGTAGCCGTTGGACACTTCCAGCTTCAATATCGTCAACGGTGCGTGCAACCCTCAAGTGAAGCGCCCGAACCGCCCTGCCGATCTGTCTGGTAGCCCGACGAAGAGGATCTGCATACAAAAGAAAGGGGTGAAGGAAGGATAAGGAGGAGGAGGAGGAGGAGGAGGAGGCGGAGGACTTGGGGATGCAACTCCTGGGAGGTTACACTCAGCATCGGCTCTGGTAGATCCGCAGTCGAAACCCGCTTCATCCGGCCTAATCCCAGTTAGCTCGGCTTGACCCCCGCTTCATCCAATCTGATCTGGCTCAATAGAGGACTCCTAGATGGGGTCGGAGAAGACGGGGTCGGGGGATCGAGCCGCATCGCCGATACATCGGCGATGTATCGGCGATGCATCGTCGACGTGGGCGATGCATCGGTGACGTCGACGTGAAGCAAACCGGGCTCCACATCGAGCCGCATCGGCGATGCGATGCATCGGCGATGCGGCGCGATTCTCCGACCCCATCTACTCCGACCCCATCTAGGAGGCCTAGATTCAAGGGCCCCTTGATCGGGAATCGAGCTTCGTAGCCCTTCGCCGCCCTTGCGACGAAGACCTCCCAGGAGGTGCTTCCCAGCCTCCCCTGCGCCAGCGAGCGCAAGGCCCCCCCCCCCCTGGCAAGGGCTCTTGGCGCCCCCCGCCACCAGGCCCCGCCGGGCACGGGTGAGCGCCACGTTGGCGCGGCGCGGGTCGCCGAGGAATCCTTCGGGGCGGGCTCCCCCGAAGGCGAAGCCAGAACGAAGACAAACTCGAGTGGGGATACAGTCGAAGCCTACCACAAGGACGCGTGGTGAGGACGCACGACCCCTGGAGGCCGAAGTTGGGGGATTCCTCGCCAGTGAAAACTGCCACGGACGGGCCGCAGAGGCAGAGGCGGGAAGGGACCCACAGGTACCGTAGAAAAGGCGCGCCTCCTTATCGTGGGCGTGGACTGCACATGGGATCTCTGAGTTCCGGCGGCCCTGGAAGATGTCTCGGGCGCCGCGGCCTTCCCAGAGCGTCCCGGAGCACTCTGAGAGCGTTCCAGAACGCTCTGGAACGCATGGATCCTCGTCCCAGCCCCGTCCCATGGCCCCCCCCTCCCAATTGTGGCCGCCCCCCACGAGGAGGGAATGGGGGAGCCCCACCTCCTCGGCAGGCACGACGGAGGGCGCAGCCTCCACGGGCCCAGGTGACAGGGCCCGGGGAGCGACCAACAAACGGCTCAGGGCGAGAGGCCAGCCCTGGGGACTCGCCGTCGCTGCGACGCCCACTCCCCGTGTACATTTCTCTGTTTTCGATGTCGCGCGTGTACGCGTCGTTCATTTCTCATCGTGCTCATTTCTAATTGTGCTAGTTTCGAATTGTTCCTGGCCCCCTAGTGGCCAGGAAGAGGCCCAGGATAGAAGAATGAGAAGTGAGAGGATCTTGCCCCCCCCTCCCCCCAAAACAAAAAATCAAAGAACTCGAATAATCAGAAGTGAACAGCGCGCATTTTCTCGCAAGAAGATCCAGGATGTGTTTCGATGCTGCTCGCCCCCCAACAAAAAAAACACACGCCCGAGCGATGCCGAGGGGAAGGGGCCCAGACCTCCGAGGGGGGTCCACGCGTAACGCGAAAAGCACGATGCTGGCATGCTGGGGAGGAGCCGGAGGTCGGAGGTGCCCCTCCCTTCTTCTCTTTCCCCCCTCCCCCCTCCTGCTGCCCCCCTGCTCCTGCTCCTGCCCCCCCCCCTCTGCGGCTTTTCTTGCCGCCGTGCGGACGCCCATTCCGCGCGCATTCGTCGGCTTCTTGCGTGCACAGTTTCGCAAGGTGGCCCCAAAGACGCCTCGATGGTCCTCGCCGAGGAAAAGCGCACACGTCCGAGCGATGTCAGGTTGTCTGCTCGCGCGCACTGGCGCTACCGCGCGTGCGTGCACGCTTGGATGGCGATGGCCTGTGCTGTGGCTGCTCGCGCGGCGACCCAGAGCGGTCATGCTTGAGGGCCCGGTCCCGCGCGCCTGCTCGCACGTTTGGGCTTACTCCACCTCGTCGCCGCGCGCGAGGCCGCTACCGCTCAAAATTCGGAGGCGGCGATGTGGGCGAATCAGCCAGGGGCGGGCATCACACGCATTGGTCCGGGAGCCTCGCCGAAGACATGAGCCATCGGTGCCCCAGGCTACACGGATTGCTCCCCCCGGGCTATTTATCTTTGTTGTAGCCGTCGCCACCGGAAAATTTGCGCTGAAACGCCAACTGGCCACCGGCGGCCCCGAAGGGGGGCGCCTCCTGCTCTCTGCCCGCCCCCTCCTGGCTCCTGGTTCCTGCTCCTCGCGCGGTTCCGCGCACTCCGCCCCCTGTCCCCCCCACCCACCTCATCGTTCCACCTGCCTCCTGCGACCCCTGGCCGCCGCCGCCAGGCCAGCAGAGCCCGCCCCCTCCGCCGCCTGGGCGCCGGCCACCGCCCTGGGGGCCAGCGCTTGCGGCGCCCGCCAGGGGCCGCTCCCTCGGCGACCTGGAGCCGGAGCCGAAGTCGTCGAAAACGTCCGCCCATGGGGTCCGCTTCGGTCACCGCGGCCGCCGTTGCCGCCGCCGCGGCCGCCGCGGCGGAGAGCGCCGGCGGGGCCGAGCCCCCAGCTACCGCGCGCGCGGCTTCGCCTCCGCCCGCGGCGCCCCGTCGCAACCGCCCAGGGGGTGGGGCGCCCTCGCGCCGCGCCGCACCCGCCAACGTCGGAAGCAGTCGGGGTCGAGGCCCTGCGCGCGCGGCTCGATTTGTGGCCCGGCGTCGCTGGCCCCAGGGCGCGCCGGAGCGCGTGCCGGCACTGCGGGTTCAGCTGGCCATCGCTTCTCGCGCGCGCAGCAGGGGCGCCCAGGAGGTCTGCCCCGAGGCGAAGCCAGACCGCGGCGACGAACCCCGCGGGGGACAGCGCAGCGTCGCCGACCGCCTTCAAGAGTCAAGACCCACAACCAGCGATGGTCAGTATCGGGGTGCTTCATGTTGTCGAGGATCTGGCCGCCCTCTCAATCCTCGGAATCACGCGCGCTGGCTCGCATGGCCGCCGGGCGGGGGCACCCTGGCCAGGCGCGACTGCAAGCCCTCCCCCGCGTCCGGGTACTCGGGGTGCCATTGGGGCCGCGCAGGAGGAACGTGCCGGCGGCGCGCGTCGCCATCCCCGGCCCGCCCCCGCGGCAGGAACCCGGCGACCCGCGCGAGGCGCCGCGCGGCCTCGTCGGCCCCCGCCTCGAGGCCCTGCTTGGCCACCTCGGCGACAGCGGCGGGAGCTGCGCGCGCCGCTCGCCCAGGGCCGCGCGCGTCGTGGCAGACCAGCGCGCGAGCAAAAGGTCGCGGACGGTGCATGACAGCAACCGCGCCAGGTCCTCGGCCAAGCTGCGCGCCTGTCCTGCTAGCCAGGAAAGAAGGCAGGCGCAGGTCCGCGGCGACCCCCAGCCCCGAACTTCCGGCCTGCGCGGCCCCCGACGCCTGCGACCACGCCCTGTCGGAGAGCGGCACCCCAAAATGGTTCCCAAGGGCCGGCCCGAGCGGCCAGCGACCCAAGCAGCCGGGCGGGCAACGCTCTTGAACTGGCCGCCCGCCACGCGCGTGCCGCCCGCCGCGGCGAGTTCTGCATTGCATCGAAGGCGCGCAAATAGATGGCCGTCGCCCATACGCCAAGCGTCCCGCACCCACCCGCCCGCCGCTTCCACGGCCCGCCTGCCGGCCCCGGCACGGCACAGCGCGGCAAAACCATGGCCACTGCCGGGCAGAGGGGGTCGCCCTGCTCCGCGCCCCCGTCACAAGCGACCCAGCGCCCACATGGCAGGCGCAGCTGGGCAGACTGGCCGCGGCACCAGCACGTCCACTCCACGAGCCCCGGAGCGCACTCTTCGCCAGCTGAGCGGATCGCGGCCCACTCCAAGGACGGGAAGGCGTTCCAGAGGTCGAGGTCCAGCAGGGCCAACGCGCCCTCCATGGACTTCATGGACGGCGCGGCCTGCTCCAAGCACGGGCGGAGGTGTATCAGACCCTCAGCGCCGCCGGGCAACCGCACGCCGCACTGCCGGCGCGCCAGGAAAAGCCGCTGGAGAGCGTCGCGCTGGTCGGCGACTAACTTTCTAGCCACAACCCGCATGGGGATGGGGATGGTGGTCGGTTAAACGATACTGAGGCGTGCGCGAAAGCAGGAGACCTGCAGTTCCGGCGCTCAGGGGGCTCTCCTCCTCCTCCTCCTCCTCCTCCTCCTCCTCCTCCTCCTCCTCCTCCTCCTTCTCCTCCTCCTCCTCCTCCTCCTCCTCTCCTCCTCCTCCTCCTCCTCCCCCTCCTCCTCCTCCTCGCGCAAGGCCCACTGCCAGAGGCTGCAGGCGGCGTGCGACACCCCTGGCAGCATGGGGCGGCCTCGGCCCTGGCAGGTCGCCCCCCTCTGCTGGCAGCTGCGCCATCATGGCCAAGGGACTCGGCTCCCTTCGCCAGCGCGGTCGGCCTCACGCGGGGTCTGGCTGACCCTCCTCCTCCTCCTCCTCCTCCTCCTCCTCCTCCTCCTCCTCCTCCTCCTCCTTCTCCCTCCTCCTGCTCCTGCTCTCCTCCTGCTCCTGCTCCTGCTCCTGCTCCTCCTGCTCCTCCTGCTCCTCCTGCTCCTCCTGCTCCTCCTGCTCCTCCTGCTCCTCCTCCTCCTCCTCCTCCTCCTCCTCCTCCTCCTTCGCCAGCGCCAACTGACCAGGCCGCTCCACGGCGTCAACGTGGCCGAGCGCTGCAGGCGCGGCTGCCGCAATGGGGGGGCGCCAGCCGGCGCGAGCTCGAAGCGCCCGAGAATCTGGCTTGCCTGGGTACACGCAATGCGGGACACACAACAAAAATACTCGACGGGAAGTGTTTCGCTGTTTTCGACCTCTGGGGGTCCTCGGCCGCGAACTCCTCTTGCGCGTGGCTCGGGAGGCTTTCGTTTGCCTCCGCAGGCGGTTCGATTTGCCCATCAAGACCTTCCCAGAAAGATGAGGGAATTCGACGACTTCGCTTCGGTTTTCCCCGTCGGATTTGGGGCTGGCATGAGCGGACAAAGGTAAGATTCTCATGGTGCGTCGGCGGCTGCCAGGTCGCTGCCGTGTAGGTACTGGGCCTGGTGTGACCAGGGTATGCCAGTGGACGAGTTTTGCATTTCTCCGAGGGCATGAGTTCAAAGTCGCATCAGCTGCAGGTCAACCGAGTGATCTGCCCGTGAGCAGGTCAGTGCCATAATGCTGCGCTTTGCAACGCGGCGTCGGTGACTCGAACTTCGTGACTGGTGGTATCTTCTGTAGATGGCCCCTGGGCCTCAGACCTTCAGTGGACTGAGCATTCCTGACGGGCTCGGTGCTGGTTGTGGCATTGACGCCTCCAATGTCAAAGGGGCATTGTCATGTGTCATGTGTTGATCGCGTGCGAGGTTGTCGAAGTGTTCGTTGGCTTGTCGCGTTCTTGCGCCGAGCTACGCGCGCACCCGACTAGCTCGCGGGTCAAAGCAGGCCCGTCGTCTCCCCAGCCCCGCCTGGCCTCCAGTTGCCACTGTTGGCCGCCAGGAGCAGCAGGATCGGGGAGACGTAAGACTCGGGTACGGGGGACTCGGGTTG
>CAUYUJ010017338.1:680059-682559 GCA_963575745.1 Prorocentrum cordatum
TCAATCTGCACGGGGAACTGTTCCAATACCGTGGCAGAGGCAACATCATCGAAACCTCTGCTCGTGAAAACCTCCCCACAAACGCATGGGACCGTCTCACAGCGTACTGGGTGGTTCCGTGAGCCTAGGGCCGCCAGGGACGCGAACGCCGGCAAGAGCAATCCGGCAGTCAAAGGGAGACCATGACTGCGAAACTTTCTGGAGCCTCGTGGCACATTCCCGAAGTTCCTGCTGGACCTGAGGATACTGGTGAACTTGAACGGCTTCCTGGATATGGTTTTGTTGCTTTCGTGCGCCTCGGAGAAGAGGAATTAGATAGCCCCGTGAACTCAGGAACCTGGAGTGCGACAGTCGTCGAGGCAAGATGTATCACCAGGTGGCCCCCGGCATGGACATGGCACGCCCGAAGGCGCTCCGCGAGGCGAGCGTCCTACCCCGAAAAACTGCACGGGCAGCGCTCCTGATGGCCAGATCATATTTCGCGGGCGGCGGCTTCTGACGACGAGATACGCTGCTGTCCCGAGCACGACGCGCACCTTCCATCACTAGCGGTTTGCCGTAGCGGCGTTGCTCCCACGGTTCGAGGTCATCAGTCGGAGCAGCCTTGACGGCCAAGCTCATGAAGCGCTCGAGATTGTCAATCTCGAAGAGCTGCTCGGGGACGGGGTCGCTGTCCTCTCGGCGGAGGTCCTCGTACCTTTTTAAGAAAACTGCGACTGCACTGTGGTCGGAAATAAGCCTGGGCTGGAGAGCTCCGGGCGGTGCAACGCCTCGCATCCGGTAGCGAACTGGGCCGTGAACCAATCAAGGGTCGAACGGAAATCCAGATCGATGTACAAGCATTATGTTACAATGATGGTAAAGGGTTGGGTCCTCGACTTGGCATTCCGCGAACTGTCCTAGCAGTTCTCGCCAGACAGGTGGCGCAAAGGGAATAGGAGGGGGATCAGGTCCACAAGCAGAAAGCCGGTGGTGGGGACAGCTGCCAAGGCTACCAGCCAGAGATATATCGAGACGACACGAGCCGAGTACCATGCGCTTATCTGGAGCAGGGGTACTCTCATTGTGAATGCTGTACTGTGAGATCCAGTCTGTGTTATCGGCGTTCGCGGGCTGAGCATTCAGTCCCCGACCAGGAACGAGAGAGAGAGAGAGAGGGAGGAGACGACGGGGCGATCCACGCCGCAGCCAGCCAGGCGACGCCCGCACATTTGTGAAGCGGTTCACCACTCCACCAGTCCTGCGCGACAGGCAGGGGCAGCAGGAGGAGGCGGAGAAGCCCTCCGTGGAGCCGGCGGGGCACGTCGCCGCGCGCGCCTCCCGCGCGGCGGCGGCAGCGCCCCCCCCTGCGGCAGCCTGCCGAGGCGGCGCCGCCGCCGCAGGCGAGCTTCCGCCCGACGCTGCTGCAGGGAGCCCGCGCACTCCACGTCGGGACTCGGCGAGGCACTGCTCGCGCGCGGCGCCCGCTCCAGAGCACGCGCGGCGGGCGGCAGGCTCCGCTTGCGGTCCTCCTCCGCCCCGCGCGAGGGGCGCGCCGTGGTCTTCTGCGGCGCCAGCGCGCCGCGGGCGAGAGGCCCTCGCCGGGGGCGTCGGCAGGGGCCCGGCGGATGGCGGCACCCTCGTCGCCCTCCCGGGGCTCCACCTGCAGGAGCGGCCTCGAGGTGATGGGCGCCGTGCCTTCTGATCCGATCAGTAAGCACGTTCTTCCCGGGGCACTCCTGCTCGAGCATGCGCTCGGTGCCCAAGGCCGCCTGCTCGGTCTTGATTTGCGTCGCGCTCGTTGTCGGGCCTCCCGAAACAAGCTCGGAGGAGGCTTCGGAGAGGACATGTCCAAGCTGACCAGGCCGCGAAAGCAGGGGTCCACCTTCATGCGGCCGCTGCGGCCAAGCAGATTCAAGAGCTTGACAAAGTGCTGCTGGTAGCCTTGTGGATGCGACGACCATGGACACCCTAACAGTCCAATCATTGAATTTAGAATGTGTTTAAAATGTAGGAAACATGTTCTAAGCATGTTTTAAACATGTTGTTTACATGTCTCAAACATGTTTAACACATGTTTTAGACATCTGGAAATTATTTGGCAGCCTGCTTCCTCTCCATTAGTCGACGTCCACAATGATAGCCAGCACTGTCTGCAAGTTGGCCGCTGCCCTTTTTTTTCGTTTGCCACGGCTCGATTTGAAGGATGTCGAGCATGATCCAGACGGGCGGACCCGTCGAGGGCACCCTGGCCGCACCCAGCATTCTCCTGGGAATTCCAAGCGAACCGCTGGCGTGGCAGTATCCATCTCGAGGCCTCTCGGTCTCAACTCCGCCCCCCCGACGTGTCAGGAGGCAACTGCTGGGAGGCTTTCGTCGGAAAGAGTAAAGAGGAGTAAGCCACATTTGGAAACTGTTATGCCGGAGTGGGTCTCGGATCAAGCGGGACTAAGCCGGATCAAGCGGGATTGAGCCGGATTAAGCGGGATATTAAGCCGGATTGAGCCGGATTTCGGATCAG
>CAUYUJ010017338.1:687559-717559 GCA_963575745.1 Prorocentrum cordatum
GTTGGTGTTGTTGCTGCTGCTGTTGTTGTTGTTGGTGTTGTTCTTGTTCGTTTATGTGTTTGCTTGTGTGTTAGTTTGTTGTTGTTGTTGTTGTTGTTGTTGTTGTTGTTGATGTGTGTGTTTGTGTGTGTGTTTGTTTGTTTGTTGTTGGTGGTGTTGCTGGTGTTATTAGTGGTGTTGTTGATGTTGTTCGGCGTCGTCCCCCCGCGACCCACCCACGACCCACCCCGCGACCCACCCCGCGACCCGCCCGCGACACGCCCGCGACCCACCCGCGACCCAGCCCGCGACCCACCCGCGACCCACCCAGCAACCCACTCAAATTGCTTTAACGAAGAGTCGGCGCTTGCGGTGGGCTCATTGTACGACTTGTAAGAATTAGGCGCCTGCGGCGGGCTTCTTCAGAGCCTCGCAGACTGCCGACGTCCACGCCGCCCCCTCACTCTTGTCCGCGACTGTGGGGTGCTACGTATACACTGCGTATCGGCCGCCAATTGCCACAAAGTGGTGGACAAGAACAACATAGTGTAGTGGACATGTTCCTGACCCCGATCATCCTCTCGGACAAGCTTCGATGCGACCGCTGGCACGGGCGAAGTGCAAGGAAACGCTGTGTATTATTGGTTTCTCTGGTTTCTTTGGTCTAGGATGGAAGGAAACACTGTGCTTTCGTTTTTGGTTTTGGAAGCCCGAGTGCTCCCCGCGGCCTCCCCCCCCAGCACCTCCTCCTCCTCGCCCATCATCCTTCTCCTCCTCCTTTCCGTTTCCTCTCTCTGTAGCACCGCAAAACCAAGAATACACAGTGCTTGGCGCCCTCGGTGCAAGGAAGCGCTGTGTATTATTGGTTTTGTTGGCTTCTTTGGTCTAGGATGAAAGGAAACAGTGTATTTGTTTGTGTTCTTTTCTTTTTGGTTTGGAAGCTCGAGTGCTCCCCGCGGCCTCCCCCCCAGCACCTCCTCCTTCTCCCCCTTCCTCTTTCCCCCTCCTTCTCCTCGTTTCCTTTCCTCCTCCTTGTTGCAAGGCAAGAGAACCAAGAATACACAGTGTTTGGCACCCTCGGTACAAGGAAACGCTGTATTTTTGGTTTGTCTGGTTCTGTTGGTCTAAGATGGAAGGAAACACAGTGTCTTGTTTTTTTGGGGGGGGCTGGAGCTCCGGAAGAGAATGAGGAGGTGCTGGGGAGGAGGCCGCGGGGAGCACACAAGCTTCCAAAACCAAACAAAAGGCAAACATACACAGTGTTTCGTTTCATCCTAGACCCCCCCCCCCAACAAAAAAAAAGACACAGAGTTTCCTTGCACAGAGGGCGCCAAACACTGTTTATTCTTGGTTCTCTTGCTTTGCAACAAGGAGGAGGACAGGAAAGGAGGAGAAGGAGGTGGAAAGAGCCCAAAAATACACAGCGTTTCCTTGCACCGAGGGCGCCAAACACTGTGTATTCTTGGTTTTGCGTTGCTACAGAGAGGAGGAAACGGACAGGAGGAGGCGGATAAGGAGGAGGAGGAGCTTGGTTTGGAGAAGGAGGAGAGGGAGAGGAGAGGAGGAGAGAGGAGGGAGGAGGACGAGGGGTGAGGGGTGAGGAGGAGAGAAGCGAGAAAGGGGGAGCAGGAGGAAGATGTGATGAATACAATTCAAGATGTGATGTATGATCTTGGAGGGGGAACCATATATATATGTATGTATACATATATGTACATATGCATACATACATGCATGCATGCATGCATGCATACATACACACAAACATGCATGCATACATATATATATACACATGCCTACATGCACGTATACACACTGACACACACATGCACAAACTTACATCAATACATGCATATAAAACCAGCTACCTATCTATCTACCTAGATGCATACATACATACAGACGGCAAGGCATACATACAACCATACTTACACATACATGCATGCATACATACATGCATGAATGCATGCATGCACACATACGTTCACAAACAGACAGACAGACAGACAGACAGACAGACAGACAGACAGACAACAGACAGACACACACACACACACATGCAGACACATGCATACATACATACATACGTAACTACGAACAAATACACAAACACATAAATACATACATGCATAGAGACATGCATACAGAGAGACAGACAGCCAGACAGACAGACAGACATACAGACAGGCAGACATGTATATATATATATAGAGATATGTTTACATGTATGTATAATATACATATACATATATATATATATGTGTGTGTCCGCCGACCTGGTCGGCGTGTGTGAGAGGCTCTTCGACGCGAGGCCAGCCCAATCCACACTGAAGTAAACCTCCTTTGAACCATCGTCGTCGTAAGGGAGATCAAACACAGAAGTGGGATCGAAGAATTTCGCACAAATGCGTCGAAACCTTTTCTTTTTGTCCCTTCCCCGGGGGGGGGTGATCCCGGGGGCCTCGCGGGGGGGGGCCCGTGGGAGGGGGTCCCGGGGAGGTCCCGGAAGAGGGTCCCGGGAGGGATCCCGTGACCCCCACCGCGGGCGGTCCTCCCTGTGGAGGAGGACAGGGGAGTGGTCTCCCTGTCAGCAGGAGACCTAAAAACCCCTCCCCCGCCCCCGGCGGCCCCAAACCCGGCCCGAGACCCTGTGCCTGGCCCCGGCCCAGGCCCCAGATCCAGCCCGCCCCCCAGGAGACAGACGGCTCTTCTCCTTCTCCACGCCGTGCCCTTGTAAATAACTTTTCCCTGTCGCACCCCGAGGCCTGTTTTATAAATGTGGCCGGGCGTTTCGCCTGAAGCCTAAACATTGGCAACACTGTCACAGATGGAGGGCGGGTGGTTTTCAAAATGTGGCTCTCGCCGCATACTCGTTTTAAACATTTGCAAGAGTTTCACCGGTTGAAGGCGGGTCGTTTTCAAAATGTGGCTCTCACCTTGGCGCCGCGCTCACTCGTTAAAAAATGCAAGAGCTTCACGGATTGAGGGCGGGCCGTTTCAAAAATATGGCTCTCGCCTTAGCGCCGCGCCCATTCGTTTTAAACATTTGCCAGGATTTCACGGATTGAGGGCGGGCCGTTTTCAAGATGTAGCTACCGCCTTGGCGCCGCGTGCATTCGTTTTAAAGAGTTTGCAAAAAAATCGCGGATTGAGGGCGGTTCTTTTTCAGAATGTGGCTCTCGCCTCAACGCCGCGCACATTCGTTCTGATAAGTTGCAAGAGTTTCACGGGTTCCCATGATTAACGTACCAGAAATGGAATTCTGCAAGGATTCAGAACTAGGACGGTGCAACAGTTACGTTCGTTCGCGGTGTTGAAGTCCATGAATGCAGTTATTGCGCGATTCTGGGTCGTCAAGACGCAACAGCGAAGTTAGATCCGTGGAGTTGGAATCTCGCGAATAGCGTTGTGACATGCTTCAAGGTCTTCAAAAAGTTGTCTTCCAATGAGGCAGCTCCCTCAGTGGAAATGAACCGTTGCAGGGGCCTATGAAGAGGGAGCTTGGAGAGAAGGTAAATTCCCACATCGTTGATGACTCTTGGGTTTACACTGGTCCTTCTCCTCCCCCTCCTCATCATCATCATCATCCGCATTATCATCCTCCTCCTTCTCCTCCTCCTCCTCCTCCCTCCCCCCTCGCCCTCCCCCTCACCCTCCCCCTCCCCCTTCCCCCTCTTCTTCTTCCTCCTCCTCCTCCTTCTCCTCCTCCGTCTCCTCCGCCTCCTCCTCCATCTCATCCGCGTCCTCCTCCTCCTCGTCCCCTGTCCTCGTCCTCGTCATCCTCCTCCTCCTCGCTCTACCGCCGGCCCCATGTCCCGAGTCTGCCAAGGTCATCAGCTCGTCATTCTCGTTGCCGTCGTGGTGGTCGTCGTCGTCCTTCTGGGTCGGCGTCGCCGGTCGTAAGACCTTCACAGCATATATATATATATATATAGAAACAACAAATACATCTACACATACACACATATACATATACACATACACACAAGCCACCGCCGTGTCTTCGGCGCCTGCTGGAGTGCCCCAAGGCTCATGCAGTTCTGCGAGGTTGAGGGCTGGTGGTTCTGACAGGTTCTTCACGGCCCGGGCCCCCAGTTTCCCAGGCGGTCCCGGGGGGGGGACGCCCAGAGAGCCCCAAGACGCGCCATGAGGAGCCGACTAAGAGGCCCCAAAGACAGCCGAAGAGTGTCCCGAGTCGTCGAACGATCGGTTCAAGACGCCCAAGATGGCCGCCAGACAGCCGAAGATGTCCCCAAGACGCTCCAAGAGGCCTACCAGGAGGCCCAACTCATTGATGTTCCTCCAGTGTTTGATAGAGTTCGGCGTCCTTGCCTCCTCGGCTTCCCGACGCTCCAAGACGGCCCAAGAGGCCCCCCCAAATCGCCTTAAGACGGCCCAAGACAGCCCAGGAGGCCCCCAGGAGGGTCCCGAAACGGCTCAAGATGGCCCCAAAACGGCCCAGGACGGCCCCTGAGGCCACCAAGACGGCTCCAAGAGGGGACGGGGGACCCGAATGGACAATTTGGAACTCTCGGCCCAGGGAGGCCCCCAGGAAACCCCAAGATGCCCCCAAGAGGCCGCCAGGAGCCTCCAAGAGGCTCCCAACAAGGAGCCCTGAGAGACCCCCAAGAGGCTCCCGAGAGGCCCCCCGAGGCTCCCAAGAAGCCCCAAAACTGCCCCCAAGAGGCCCCCGAGAACGCTCCCGAAAGACCCCAAGACGCATCCCCGAGGACTCTGACCCGCAAACCAGGCACGGTGGCGGAATGGGCATTAGATAGACTCTGTGCCATTATGTGTGCCCTTCACGAGACGATTGCGGCGGGGATCTGCGAGTTTCACGGTTTTGACCAGACCCAAGGCCAACACGCAATTTAAAGTACGTCGAGTTCGGGCCTCCAAGGCCAGAACCCCTCGTACATCACAGCGCGTTCGCGGGCCCGAGGCCGCATCCCCTCATTGACTATCACAAACGCGCGTGGCCAGCCAGCCAGCAGGCAGCCCAAACCAGATGCCAACCACCTGCTCGGACAAGAAACCAACCAAATTGCCAGCCATTGGACCGTCGGCTACACGCAAGAGCGACCCTGGGTAAGAGTGACCTTTGGTGCGCGGCTCTTTGGGGGCCGCGGGGGGACCAAACCTGGGCGCGCACGCCACTGCTACCGCTCCGTCTTCAGCCACATGAGGGCCCATCTGTGCCGGCACCAAAGGTCACCCTGGCGAAAGGTCACTCTGACGTCTCGTCGAACCGTCAGCGCCACAAACACCGACCGATCAAGGCGCGGCCACGCAGGCACTCGCGGCAAGTTCGTGTCCCGACGACCCCGGCAGCGCTTCTTCCACCCCGAGCGAGCGGCGGCCTCCGATACAGCCGGATGGTCGCCAGATCGTGCCACGTCCTCCTCCTCCTCCTCCTCCCTCCTCCTCCTCCTCCTCCTCCTCCTCCTCCTCCTCCTCCTCTTCATCATTCTCATCCTCCTCCCTCTCCTCCACCTCCTCTTCCTCCCTCCCCCCTCGTCCTCCCCCCGGCCCTCCCCCTCTCCCCCTCCCCCTTCTTCTTCTTCCTCCTCCTCCTCCTCCTCCTCCTCCTCCGATGTAGCCTGATGGTTGCCAGATCGTTCCACGTCCTCCTCCTCCTCCTCCTCCTCCTCCTCCTCCTCCTCTCCCATGGGAGATGGGGCGTTCAGCCTTGACGGCCCGCCGCGGGGTCGCGGCGCGTCGACACGACGCGATCCTGTGAGCGTTGTTTCACCGATCCCCGTCCCAAGTGGCGTGGCCGGGGCCCCACTGGCCGTTCTGCCCCCCCTCTGACGGGGACGTGCGCCGTTCCCTTCGGGCCTCGAGCGGCGTATTCCCAGCTGGGGGGTTGGGATGGTGGGCATCGGGATGGGTATAGAGATAGGGATCGGGGAAGCGATGCTGACCTTAGGTCGGGCATGTCCTTCTACAGGTCCTCCTCCTCCTCCTCCTCCTCCTCCTCCTCCTCCTCCTCCTCCTTATCCTCCTTATCCTCCTCCTTTTCCTCCTCCTCCTCCACCTCCTCCTCCTCCGCCTCCTCAGAGGGGGCCGGCAGCAGAGGGCGGAGCCCTTCGGGTTCCGGCCGGACGCTCCGCGCTCCCCGACCACCCCGAGCACCAGAGCATGCGGGCGGCGGCCTCGGCGGCGACAACGGCGCGCAGCGCCTGCGGGAGCCGCCGCCGCGGCCACCGCCGCGGCGGCCTTCTCGCCCTACTGTGTGCCGTCCTCCCTTTCCGTGCACATCCCAGTCCTCCGCCTCCCGCTCCCACTCCTCCTCCTCCTCCTCCTCCTCCTCCTCCTCCTCCTCCTCCTCCTCCTCCTCATCATCATCATCATCATCATCATCATCATCATCCTCCCCTCCTCCTCCTCCTCCTCCTCTCCTCCTCATCATCATCATCATCATCATCACCATCACCATCACATCACATCACCATCATCATCATCCATCATCATCATCCTCATCTCAGCATCATCATCATCATCATCATCATCATCATCATCATCATCATCATCATCATCCTTCCCCTCCTCCTCCTCCTCCTCCTCTCCTCCTCCTCCTCCCCCCTCCTCCTCCTCTCCTCCTCCTCCTCCCTCCTCCTCCTCCTCCTCCTCCTCTCTCCTCCTCCTCCTCCTCCTCCTCCTCCTCCTCCCCCACCTCCTCCTCCTTCTCCTCCTCCTTCTACTCCTCCTCCTCCTCCTCCTCCTCCTGCTACCCCTGCTTGAAGGAACCGTGGCGAGGAATGAAGGCACACTGCGTCAAGACTTGCACTCCCTGACGATCAGGTTTTCCAGCGCCCCTGGGGTCGGCGACATCGTTTGCGTTTGAGCACCCCATGCTGCGTACAAAGCACCTCGCGGATGGCACACGAAGTGGCGCTAATCTCCTGGCAACTCGTTGAAGCTGACTTCCTCCTACGCCCCCCTGGAGAGGTCATGCAACGTGTTCTCCGATTTCTGCCCCTCGGAGCCCCGATCTCAGTGTCGAATCAGCTGCGGCCGACGGCGGACAGATCGGATCGCGCGGCGCCCGCGCGGATGTTTGAACTTGAGCGGGGGGACGGACCGCGCGCGAGAGTTGCATTACTTCTCCAAGTTAATCTTGAAGGGGCCCTGGGACACACAAATAAATGCACACAAATAAAACAGATCCCCCTATATTTTCCCATAGTTTCTGGGTTTCTGTCTTCCCCCCCACTGCCCATATTTTCCCATATTTTCTGGGGAATTTGACGATTAATAGTGTCTGTGTGTTTTCCCCTCCTGAAATCCGAAACCACAGTGAAGCGCCGCATCGTGAACCGACCATGTGAAGCAGCAACTCGCCAGGCAGACCGGGAATGCAACGCGCGCCGACCTGCAATCTGCAAGCGCTCGCGTTGAACCAAGGTCTGCTGAAAGGTGGAAAGGTATGGGCCGCCAGTCACTGGATAACTGGATGATACTCGTGCATATTAGGTAACAGCTCCTAGGAAATCATCGTAGGAACGATTCACGGCGATCAAGACCGATTCAGGGGTCACTGAGCCGGTTCGGCCGGATTAAGCCAGGGATTAAGCCAGGGTCTAAGCGGGACTGCACCGGATTAACTGGGACTAAGACGGATCAAGCGAGATTCTGCCAAGTTCGGCCGGCTTTCGACCACGGATATACCAGCGCCGATGCCGAATTGTAACTTCCAGGAGCTGCCACATCATGCGTAAATGCTCCGAAGCCTTGGTGTGTGGAAGGCTGATGCCGGCATCCAAGAGGATCACAAGCAAGCCACACATTTAGGAGGCAACTACTGGGAGGTTTTCGTTGGGAGGATGAAGGAGGAATAAGCCCCATTGGGGGGCTGTTACGCCAGAGTGGGCCTCGGATCAAGCAGGATCAAGCCGGATAAAGCGGGATTAAGCGGGGTTGAGCCGGATTCAGCAGGAGTAAACGGGATTTAGCGGGATGAAGCGGGATTTCGGACCAGGGCTAAATCAGAACTTGACCTCCCAGGAGTGGCATCCGAGACACATGAGCGCCCCCGATCTCGAGACGGCCTGGTGCTCGAGCCATGAATGAAGGGGCCCCAGGACACACAAATAAATACACTCAAATAAACATATTTTCCCAAATTTGGGGGGGAGGGTCGTCCCCCCCCCCCACTTCCCATATTTTCCCGTATTTTCTGGGGAATCGACGATTAATTGTGTGTTTTTCCCTCCTGAATGAAGTGGGGCTGCATACGTGGCGCGTCGTGCGTGGGCCAGGTCTCCGCGGCCAGTCGGCTCTGGCGGAGGGGGTCCGGGAAGGCCGTGCCGGTTGCGCGGAGAGCGAGAGCGCCCTCGGGCGCAGCATGTCCCCGAGCGCAGAGCCCCACCGCCGGGGTGGTGGGACTTGCCATCGCTCGGGCGTCCATTCCTCGTGCAAATCTTCGGTGTTGTGCGTGCTTTTTTCTCGCCAAATCATCCAGGATGCTCCGCCATGGTCCTCGCCGAGGAAGAAAGATGCACACGTCCGAGCGATGCCAAGAGGACGGCGCGGAGAAACTTTCAGGGCACGTGGAGTATGAGACTCGTGCTGCGAGAGCAAGCGGGTTGAGTACACCCCGTCGGCGGAGCAGGTGCTCCACGCGAAAGATCGGTGGGTAAGCTTTCGACGAAAGCATATTCACCAACATGAGCCTTGTGGAGACGAACCTCTTCCGCCGCAGTCGGACCCCATGTTGTAAGATAGTATGGGGGGAAAAAGGGGGCCACGTTCATAGGGTCAACCAAACCCTAGGAACGTCTTTTTAGAACAACTCCACGTGAATCCTTCTCCCCTGTCTCCCTGCATAAGTTTGTTTGGGTGCCTCCTGCACCTGTCAGGCATCCTGCTTCTCCCATCAAAGCGCCCTCGGAGGTCCAGACTGGAGCTCTCACGTCGACTCTGGCCATACTCCAGGCCAGGCTGCATACTTCTCAACTCCTGGCGCTCGCCTACCCAATCCCCATTGGAGGTACATCTTCGAACGGTGGCAACATGACCATAAAATCTCGCTTTGGCTCACTGGCTGGCAGTCTTGATTGCTTGGACTCCCCCCGCGACTTGTGGCTGGAGCAGGCGACGCTGGCGCGGCCCGGGGAGCGACCCCTGGGGGCCGACTGGGCCTACGTCCACGCGCGACGCTGGCGCGTGCACCAAGAGTTCTGCCGCGTGCGAACGATTCCACTATCCGTCAGCAGCCCAAGCACAGCAGGAGACCCAAGCCAGCAGCCTCAGCAGAGCTACGGCCATCTCAAGGGGCCCTGGGGCGCACAGATGAATACACACAGATAGCAGAATTCCCCATCTTTTCCATATGTGTTCTGGATGATGTCTTCCCCCCACTTCCCATATTTTCCCATCTTTTCCCATAGATTCGAGGGGATCGACGATTCATTGTGTCTCTGTGCTTTTTCCCTCCTGGCCATCCTGCCGTCGAGAGGCACGCGGAGCAAGGAACGAGGGGGCCCGTCACGGCCACAGCGAGCCCCGGCCACGAAGAGGCTCCGCACCCTAACACCAGGTCGGGCGTGTGCTCCTACAGGCGGATGCTGGCACTTTTTGGATTCGCGGCCCGCAAGGAGAAGTCCAGAGGGCGGTAAGACCGAGGCTGGGGCACAGCGCAGGATAATTGGCGCGAGAACGCGCGAAATGCACCTGCAAAACAAATTAGGAAGAGGGGCGGCCACAATTGGGCAACCACCGAACACAGGCCGGACCCGCAGGTGGGGCGGATTCTGGCACTCGCAGCTCACACACATATTCCCAAAACAGCCAAAGGTACTCGAAAACATCGCCCCCCATGTGATCTGTTAAACCTATTGCTGAATGCTCCTCCTGTAGAGGGGGATGCCCAGCTTTAGCCCTAGCACTCGCAACTCACAAAAAGATCCCAAAACAGCCAAACGTACTCGAAAACATCGCCCCCCATGTGATCTGTTAAACCTATTGTTGAATGCTCCTCCTGTAGAGGGGGATGCCCAGCTTTAGCCCTAGCACTCGCAACTCACAAAAAGATCCCAAAACAGCCAAAGGTACTCGAAAACATCGCCCCCCATGTGATCTGTTAAACCTATTGCTGAATGCTCCTCCTGTAGAGGGGGATGCCCAGCTTTAGCCCTAGCACTCGCAACTCACAAAAAGATCCCAAAACAGCCAAACGTACTCGAAAACATCGCCCCCATGTGATCTGTTAAACCTATTGCTGAATGCTCCTCCTGTAGAGGGGGATGCCCAGCTTTAGCCCTAGCACTCGCAACTCACAAAAAGATCCCAAAACAGCCAAACGTACTCGAAAACATCGCCCCCCATGTGATCTGTTAAACCTATTGCTGAATGCTCCTCCTGTAGAGGGGGATGCCCTGCTTTAGCCCTAGCGCTCGCAACTCACAAAAAGATCCCAAAACTGCCAAACGTACTCGAAAACATCGCCCCCATGTGATCTGTTAAGGCTATTGCTAAATGTTCCTCCTGTAGAGGGCGATGCCCAGCTTTAGCCCTAGTATCCGAGGAGCGGCCCGAAGGCTGTCCTTATTTCAGCGCCCTGACCCGTCCCTGGTGCGCCTCCTGCCGGGGCAGCCTCAGGCCTGAGCCAGCGGGCGGCCAGGGCGGCCCGAGCAGGTGCGACTCTGAAGGGGCCCTGGGACACACACATAAAAATAGAAACAAATCCCAGGATTCCCCATACTTTCCCACGTTTTCTAAATTTGTGTCTCCCCCCCACGTCCCATAGTTTCCCATGTTTTCGGGGCTTTTGCTTTCCCCCCCCACTTCCAATATTTTCCTACACTTTCTGGGCTTCTGCCTTCCCCCCCAGTTCCCATACCTTCCCATAATTTCTGGGGAGTCGACGATGAACTGTACAGTCGGGACGTTGACCTAAGGAACCCTAAATAGGGATCGAGGCCCCTTTTTCCCATCAGTGAAGGCTCGATGTCCCATCGAAAACCTAAGGAAAACCTGGGGCAGGATGTGAGACAATCAAGGAACACGGAGCCCCTCCCCAACGAAAAGGGTTCCTTCTTCAGTGCCCCGACTATTTTTTCCCACACTTTCTGGGTTTTTGCCTTCCCCCCCACTTCCCATATCTTCCCATAATTTCTGAGGGGTCGACGATGAGATGTGACTCCCCCCCACTTCCCATATTTTCCTACATTTTCTGGGCTTTTGCCTTCCCCCCATAGTTTCCCATATTTTCTGGGGAGTCGACGATGAGCTGTGTCCGTCTGTTTCCGCTCCCTCCTGGGACGCACCCGACGGCGCCCCTGCGCCGCCCGACCCGCGGCCCCCACTGGCGCCCGCCGGACCCCCGACGGGACGGGGAGGGCACAGAGACCAAGCCGGGCCTGTCCCCCTGCAGGCCGATGCTGGCAGAAAAATTAAACATAGTCGAACAATGTCCTAAGATACCCCCAAGTGGTCAGAAAATCGTCCCCAGACTATTTTTTGACTACTTTTGAATGCTCCTCCTGTAGAGGGACAGGCCCGACTTTTTGGACGCCCGAAATGGGTACGGAAAGAATGGGTACAATGCCCAACAACAAATGTCGTCCCAAACCATCAGCGGCCGCTGTTGGGCAGGCGGCCTTCTGTCTCGAATGAACACAGGCCGCGGCGGCGTGGACAGCGAGACCTGTTCAAAATGAACAAGATCCGCTGTTGGGCATTGTTGAAGGGGAATTGGGACACACAAATAAATACACACAAATAAAAATATCCCCCATATTTTCCCATATTTTCTGGGTTTTTGTCTTCCCCCCCACTTCCCATATTTTCCCACATTTTCTGGGAATCGTTGATTTATTGTGTCTGTGTGTTTTGTCCCCTCCTGAACTGTACCCATTCTTTCCGTGCCCATTTCGTTCGTGCAGAGACTTAACACAAAGACGGCCTCCGCGTCGGCGACGGCACCGGCGACCGCGCCGCCCACCCAGCCGCAGCGCCGCAGAGGGGCGGACCCCTCGACGGCGCGGCGTGGAGCCTCGCCCCGCCCAGGCCGGCCTCGGAGGCCCTGGCCCCCCCCCCGCACTGGCGTCGCCGGGGTTGAGCAGGGACGGACCGTCCCGGCATTCCCATAGTCATACCACGACATGTTCTTCGAACCCGAAAATGCTCTAAGAGCAAAAACAATGTTCTTAGAACACAGACCCGATGTGTGAAGACGGAGACGGTCCCGGTCAGAAACGTTCTGAGAATATATATTCCGTGCAAACCACGACAGGCTCTTAGCACATTCTTCGGTGGGGCTGTAGGCGAGCCAGGACGCTTCGCCATTGCTTGACGGGGGGGAGGGGCGCCTCCTCCTCCTCCTGCTCCTCCACCTCCTCCTCCTCCTCCACCTCCTCCTCCTCCTCCTCCTCCTCCTCCTCCTCCTCCTCCTCCCCCTCCTCCCTTCCCCCCCCCTTTTCCCCCGTTTCCCCCTCCTCCTCCTCCTCCTCCTCCTCCTCCTCCTCCTCCTCCTCCTCCTCCTCCTGCCCGGCTTCCCCGTCGGCGAACGCCCTCGTGCCACCACGGGGTGGCCTCTCCTTCCGCCGGGCTCGTCCGCCGACGGCGAGGGAGCAGCCGCTCCGACCGCCGGAGGACGAGGAGGCGCGTGGACCGCCCTCGCTCCTTCCCCTCCGCATCCCCCCGCCCCCCCAAGAGCCCAGAACCTCGACGTCGCCTTTTGGAAGGGGCCCTGGGACACACAAATAAATACACACAAATAAAAATAATAGCGCAGCCCCCCCCCCAGCGCCCATTGATTTTGCATCGGTCGTTGACCTCAACTTCTGAGAGAGAGAGAGAGAGAGAGAGAGAGAGGGAGAGTTGAGGGAGCAGCGATCGCTGTGGAATCACAAGATTAGCGACGTCAGGGGTCGCCAAACCCTGTGTTTTCATTGGGTGTTTTGGGATTTCTGGGATGAGAATCAAGGAAACCATGTGTTTTCATTGGGATGTTTGGGATCTTCGGGATTTCTCTAAGGTTCTGAAGCTTCGGAGGCTCCTGGGGCGTTATTCTCTGGAAAGAGAAAATCACAAAAATCCCAAAAATCCAAATGAAAACGCATGGTTTCCTTGATTCTCATCCCAGAAATCAAAAAAACAAAATCAAAATGAAAACGCAGGGTTTGGCGACCCATGACGACGCTAACCCTGTGATTCCACAGCGATCGCTGCTCCCTCAACTCTCTCTCTCTCTCTCTCTCTCTCTCTCTCTCTCTCTCTCTCTCCACCATTCTCTACCTCTCCCTCAGTCTCTCTGTGTGTCCTTCTCTGTGTCCCTCTCCTTTGTCGCTCTTGCTCTTTCTCCCCCTCCTTCTCCTCCTCCTGGCCCAGCTCCTCCTCCTCCTCCTCCTCCTCCTCCTTCTCCTCGTCGTCCTCCTCCTCTTCTGAAGCGCACAGGTGGGGGGAGAGAGAGAGAGAGAGAAAGAGAGAGAGAGGGAGGGAGAGTTGAGGGAGCAGCGATCGCTGTGGAATCACAGGATTAGCGACGTCAGGGGTCGCCAAACCCTGTGTTTTCATTGGGATGTTTGGGATTTCTGGGATGGGAATCAAGGAAACCATGTGTTTTCATTTGGATGTTTTGGGATGTTTTGGATTTCTAAGGTTCTGAAGCTTCGGAGGCTCCTGGGTTGTTATTCTCTGGAAAGAGAAAATCACAAACATCAAAAAAAAAAAAACAATGAAAACGCATGGTTTCCTTGATTCCCATCCCAGAAAATCCACAAACAAACAATGAAAACACAGGGTTTGGCGACCCATGACGACGCTAACCCTGTGATTCCACAGCGATCGCTGCTCCCTCAACTCTCTCTCTCTCTCTCTCTCTCCACCTTTCTCTACCTCTCCCTCAGTCTCTCTGTGTGTCCTTCTCTGTGTCCCTCTCCTTTGTCGCTCTTGCTCTTTCTCCCCCTCTTTCTCCTCCTCCTGGCCCAGCTCCTCCTCCTCCTCCTCCTCCTCCTCCTCCTCCTCCTCCTCCTTCTCCTCGTCGTCCTCCTCTTCTTCTGAAGCGCACAGGTGGGGGGGGAGAGAGAGAGAGAGAGAGAGAGAGAGGAGGGAGAGTTGAGGGAGCAGCGATCGCTGTGGAATCACATGATTAGCGACGTCAGGGGTCGCCAAACCCTGTGTTTTCATTAGGATGTTTGGGATTACTGGGATGATAATCAAGGAAACCATGTGTTTTCATTGGGATGTTTGGGATTTCTGGGATTTCTAAGGTTCTGAAGCTTCGGAGGCTCCTGGGGCGTTATTCTCTGGAAAGAGAAAATCACAAAAATCCAAAAAATCAAAACGAAAACACATGGTTTCCTTGATTCTCATCCCAGAAATCCCACAAATCCCAATGAAAACACAAGGTTTGGCGACCCCTGACGACGCTAACCCTGTGATTCCACAGGGATCGCTGCTCCCTCAACTCTCTCTCTCTCTCCACCTTTCTCTACCTCTCCCTCAGTCTCTCTCTGTGTCCCTCTCTGTGTTCCTCTCTCTGTCGCTCTTGCTCTTCCTCCCCCTCCTCCTTCTCCTCCTCCAGCTCCTCCTCCTCCTCCTCATCCTCCTCCTTCTCCTCGTCGTCCTCCTCTTCTTCTGAAGCGCACAGGGGGGGAGAGAGAGAGAGAGAGAGGGAGAGGGAGAGGGAGAGAGAGAGAGGAGGAAAGGAAGAGGAGCGTATAACATCGCCAAAACACCAGAGTCCAAGAATGGGCGCTGGGGGGGGGGCTGTCCAAATATTCCCCATATTTTCTATATTTTCTGGGTTTTTGTCTTCCCCACCACTTCCCATATTTTCCCATATTTTCTGGGGGATCGAGGATTAATTGTGTCTGTGTGTTTCTTTTCCTCCTGACTTTTTCAGGTGCCCCCCTCCGAATGTGAGCCTTGTTGTTCTCATCCAGGGCACTGCGACCGCTGCCCCCCAAAACTCTCGGCCTTGCCACTGTGGGACAGGATCCCCCGAGGCCCCTCCAGGGGCCTCGGAAGCCAGAGCAGAATCAAACAGCCTAATTACAGAAAACGTCAGCATCCGATCCTCGATCTTCCCTCGACGACGACGCCGACGCCGATGCCGACGACCCTAGAGGACCAAACCACAGCATAAACACAAACTGTCGGAGGTGCGCGCGGATTTCGTGGGTCTGCGCTGGACCCCCTCCCTGGCGCGCGGAGCGCGCCAGCAGCGGCGCCGGAGGCGCCGCCAGGAGGGCCAAGCCCGATCCAAGAAGCCCGCGCGGACCATCGAAAGTGTAAGGCAACTTCGTGTCGTACCGACTTCGTCGCTGGATCCTGACACCGCGGGGATCGTTCAACCTTGAACAATCGGCTGTTTTCGAAACGTCAGATCGTTCACCATCGACCGATTCCGGGTCGCCAGCGGCGTCCAACGTTGAACGCCGGCGGCGGGGTCGCCGCCGGTGGACAAGACGCGAACCCACCGTATGCTCATGCAGTTGTGCCTTCGAAGCTGAGTTGAACCCGAGTTGACTTGAGTCGGATCTGAGTCGAACAGATCCGCCAGGTGGGCCCCAGGAGCGCCCCCCGAACGAGCAGCTAAAAAGTTGATCTTTGCGCCGTTTTGCCCTGGCACGGCCCACGGGCCCCAGTGCCTTGAGCCAGCGGTGCCTGCCGTGCGCCCCGTCCTGCCGATGCCCGGGCACCGCCAGCTCGATGCCCGGGCATCAACGGACCGACGCCGATGCGCCCAGCTGCGTGCGTGAAGCCCCGGATGCATGCGGAAGCATGCACGTGCGGATGCCCAGGCAGCAGCACCGGCATGCCTGGGCGGCCGCCTGGGCATCCACCTGGGCGTCCGCAGGTGATGGCTGGGCGCAGAGTGAGCGGGCCGACCCAAGCTTTGCCCCCTTCGGCCCACGCCGCGGCCGCGCCTCCACCAGCGCCTCGGCCTCGGCGGCGTTCTCGAAGGAGTGGCCGCGCGCCTCTTTGGAGTCCCGACACGGTGCGGTGACAGACCGTGCGGCGACCTCGAAGCCCCCCAAGACCTCACCGCACGGTCAGTCACCGCACGGTCTTTACAACGACGCGAAGATCGGGACAAAATCGGATCGGGATAACTCGAAATCTCTGAGAATCGGCGGGTTTGCAGGATGTATTGGGCGCCGCGGCCGCTCCAGAGCGTTCCGGAACGCTCTGAGAGCGCTCCGGAACGCTCTGGAGCGATTTATCCCGATCCTAGCCCTGTTTTACCAGGACCTCACCGCACGGTCCGTCACCGCACGGTCTTGGGACCCCGGAGGCCCCCGTCGCCCGAGACAGCCTCGGAGAGCGGCCCGAGTCCCAAGACCGTGCGGCGACCCCGGATCGCCGCCGACTCGCCGCACGGCGTGGTCCCCCCCCCGTGTTCGGGGAGCCCCGAGCCTGCGGACCCCACGGCGGCGGGGGCGTCCGGAGGGAGTGCCGGCCAGCCGTGGGGGGAGAAGGGGGCGCCCCCGAGGCAGGCGGCTGGCCAGGGGGGGGCGTCGAGCGGGAGATCGACCACAGAATTGATGTATGCCAGCACTGCGCTGCCGCCGAACCGAGGAGAAAAGACTTGCGGCGTTTCCAGCTCTACGGACCTCCCACGTGTTTTTTCTCGCAGGGTCGGCGAAAAAGCACACATATGTTTGGGGGGTGAACCAGCATCGATCATGTATGTAGTCGCCTCCTACTCGGAGGGAGGATTACTTTTGGGTCGGTGGTCGCAAGGGCATCCAGCGGCGGTCGGTCAGGGCCCCGTAAACCTGGAGATGCTCGACCCGGACACCCAACATCCCTCGAAACAACTTTTTCCAGACGGCGGCACGAACAGAATACTGCACTGCAGCATTTCCAGAATAAACCTGGGCACAGGACCCAAAAGCCTGCAAGACCCGGACACGAACCCGAATCCTGCAATACGGCAAACAGAAGATTCACGGGTGCTGAAACATGTGACTTTGCAGGAAAGGGTGTCGTTTCCTTGGTTCTCCGTGTCCTGCTTTATACGAGGGGGGCATTGGATACGGAACCCTTGGACAAGGAATCCGGTGTCTGGAGGCCGGTGGAACTCCAATCGAAGGTTGGCCATGAGTATCACCGCCGCCCGCATCGAATAAAGACGCCTCCAGGGTCTGCAGCCTCCCGGGCGCATTCCTCAACGGACGCCCCCACCGTATGTGTCCTGGTCTCCCGGGGCCCGAGTCGGGCTACGGTGGGGCACGCCGGGCAGCAGAGTGGGGCACGACGGGGCCGGTGGAGGCGCGCGCGGGGTGCGGAGGGGAAAGAAGACCCACACGGAGTTAGACAAGCACGTTCCCCTACTCGCGAAGTAGCTGCTCGCAAACTGCCCGGATCCATTGCGTCCAGGCAGACAGGCTCCACTGCAGCGAACAGCGTGGCTTCTTGATGACGTTTGCGAGTCGGCACTTTGCGAGTGGGGTACCGCGCTCGGTGATGAACGGTGGCAATTGGCACCTTCAGGCACTGAGGTCAGAGTTGCGGAGGTCCGTTGCCACTTCTCCTTGCGGCCGTCTTTGTTGGCCGAGGGTCCGCACGGAGGGCCTTGGCCCCTCCTGCGCCTATCGAGCGCAAGCTGCATTGGCGCACTGGTGGGAGAGGCAGACCCAGTCAGCCCCTGTGATGGCAGCCGCGAGGGGGACCAGGCAGAAGGCCCAGGAGGAAGAATGGGAGCGCAGGACGGGGCGAGGAAAGAGGGAGGAGGAGATTCGGCTACACGCAAGAGTGACCCTAGGCAAGAGTGACCTCTTGTGCGCGGCTCAACGGAGGACGCGGGGTGGCCAAGCCTGGACGCGCAAGCTGTTGCTACCGCTTCGCGCTCCGCGATCGGAGGATCCCATTGGGCCCTCACCAGAGGTCACTCTGGCGAAGGGTGACTCTCGCCACGTCTACTCTAGCGGAACAAAAAATGGCATGAACATGACAACTCGGAGGCCCGCCCAGATTTCTCGGATCGGCGCTGGGCCCCCCTCCCTGGCGCGGATCCGAGAGATCCGCGCGGACCTCCGAGTTTTTATGTTTATGCCACTCTTCGAGGAGGGAGGAGGGAGGAGGGAGGAACTCGAGACCTCCCGAGCGCCTTCTCCCCGCACCCCGGCGCCACCGCCACGAAGGCCGCGCGCGCGGCGCCGCCGCCGGCACGCGCGGGCCACGCGAGGCCGAGCACGGGCGGCCACGTGGCCTCGGCGTCTGCCTCGGCCGCACGCCGCGCGCCGCTCGGCGGCACCGTCGGGGCGCCAGCGTCGTCGGCGTCGTCTTTCTCGTGGGCGT
The DNA here is from genome assembly GCA_963575745.1 of Prorocentrum cordatum. Taxonomy (NCBI): domain Eukaryota; class Dinophyceae; order Prorocentrales; family Prorocentraceae; genus Prorocentrum; species Prorocentrum cordatum. The sequence continues at coordinate 705,794 of CAUYUJ010017338.1, forward strand.
CGGTCGTCGGTGGCGTCGTTGGCGTGGTCCTCCTCCTCCTCCTCCTCCTCCTCCTCCTCCTCTCCTCCTCCTCCTCCTCCTTCCCCCCTCCCCCTCCTCCCCCTCCTCCCCCCTCCTCCTCCTCCTCCTCCTCCCTCCTCCTCCTCCTCCCCCTTCTCCTCCCCCCTCCTCCTCCTCCTCCTCCTCATCCTCCTCCTCCTCCTCCTCCTCCTCCTCCTCGTCCTCCTCCTCCTCCTCCTTCTCCTCCTCCTCCTCCCCCTCCTCAGGTCGCCTACGGCCCCGGGGGAAACCGTGCAACTTCCCCCCTCGCTCGCCACCGACGTTGGTCGTCTTTCTCGTCGGCGTCGGCGTCGGCGCCGGCGGCGTTACCAACGTCGGCGGCGACGCGGTCGGCGGCGTCGGCGGCAGAAGGACGGAGGCTGCCAGGCAGGAGGACGGGGGGCGTCCCACCAGCTGGGTGGCGGGAATGAGGGATCAGGTTTCGAAGCGGTTCCAGGCCGAGGTGTGTGCGTTGCGCACGTGTGTGTGTGTGTGCGTGTGTGTGTGTGTGTGTGTTTGTGTGCGCGTGTGTGTGTGTGTGCGTGTGTGCGTGTGTGCGTGTGTGCGTGTGCGCGTGCGTGCGTGCGTGCGTGTGTGCGTGTGTGCGTGTGTGCGTGTGTGCGTGTGTGCGTGTGTGCGTGTGCGCGTGTGCGCGTGTGCGTGTGCGTGTGCGTGTGCGTGCGCGTGCGCGTGCGCGTGTGCGTGTGTGTGTGTGTGTTTGCGTGCGTGCGTGCGTGCGTGCGTGCGTGCGTGCGTGCGTGCGTGTGTGCGTGTGTGTGTGTGTGTGTGTGCGCACGTGTGCGCACGCGTGTGTGTGTGTCAGTTTGTGCGTACGGATATATGTGTGTGTGCGTGCATGCGCAAGTGAGCAGGCATCGGCAAAGGTGGATCGTTGGCGTGTGTGAGCGTGCGCGAGCATCAACAGAGGTGGATGCTTGGCTCCGACAGAAGTCCCTTGGAAAATCGAATGGGGAAGTATGCATAAGGGCACGCAATGACCGCGTGACCGACGATGACCTCCAAGCGAAACTGAGATGACCTCATGGCCCAACATGATCCCGACGAGGCATCTTTAGTCTCAGGCAACCTATGCCATAACCCGTCTGATGATCGGCGGGCGATGCCGAGACGGCCCCAAGGCCAGAAGATGGACCCGCGCACATCAAGGGCTACTCCGAAACTGACCGAGCGACGCCCGCACAATCCAAACACGAAACGAGTGCGATCTGAAAACGACCTGACAACAACTCCACGACGCACCCAGTCTCGTTCGCAAATCGACGCAGTGCGCGGTCCCGCGACCTGCATATCATGCAAAGTCAATCTCAAGATGACCCAACAGGACTTCAAGAGGCCCTGACGAGGGGCCCGCGGCGACAGGACGGCGCGCGCATCGCCTGAAGATGGCAACCAGACGGCCCCACCACAGCAGAAGTCCGTGAACTTATGAGTCCCAACTTGCTTCCAACCGATCCCAACACGGCGGGATCCCTCAAGAGCCCGGGACTTTGAATCAAATTAATCCGGTTGAGAGGGACCGAGCTCGGCGGGTTTCCGCCCGACCCAGGAATGAAGACAACCTGTCTAGGCTTCTACGGGGGCAAAAGTTTCGGAAGGCGCACTGTTACTACCGCCAATTTCTGCCGCCCTCGCAATACGTCTGCCGTCTTCCGCGCGGCGAGCGCTACCATTAAATTCAAGGAGCTTGGTCATTGCACCCGCCTTATTGCATGCCGCTGGCTACCAACCACTGGCACGTCGGAGAAAAGGTGTGTATGTGTATGTGTATGTGCGTGTGCGTGTGCGTGTGCGTGTGCGTGCCGTTGCGCGTGCGCGTGCGCGTGCGCGTGCGCGTGCGTGAGCGTATGCGTATGCGCGTGCGCATGTGCGTGTGCGTGTGCGTGTGCGTGTGCGTGTGCGTGTGCGTGTGCGTTTGCGTGTGCGTGTGCGTGTGCGTGTGCATGTGCGTGTGCGTGTACGTGTGCGTGTGCGTGTCCGTGTGCGTATGTGTGTGCGCGTGTGTGCGTGCGCGTGTGTGTGTATGTGTATGTGTGTCGATGTGAGTGTGTGGTGTGTGCACGTGTGCGTCTGTCAACGTTTGTGTGCGAACGTGTGTGTGTGTGTGTGTGCGTCTGTGTGTGTGTATGTGTGTGTGTGTCTGTGTGTGTGTGCGTGTGTGTGTGTGTGTCGGGCCATCAAGAGCGCACGTCCAGCAGCATTAGAGCAACTGACCGTGGCCTGTGCCAACGGGCCCACATGGGCCGCTTAGGAGCCTCTGGGCAGGACCAGAAACACAAAGCAGGCAATCCCCAGATTACCGAAGCAAGGCGCCACCGAACCCCTCGGAGGCCAGGGTCGAGGACGAGAAAATACTCCCACCACGACAGGAAACCTACAGGGCATTGCCCGTGTAAGGATTCAGGCCTTTAAGAAGCCTGTCCCGACGGCGAGCCCTCTCACGGAGGGCAGGGGGGGTGCACTGGCTCGGTGCAGGCAATGGTCCCGTGCACTCGACCAGCAGCCCTCTCGCCTGCTGCTTGCCCGAGAGACAGCCGCATCTCCGACAGACGGTGAACGGCGGAGCGGAAACAAGCTCATGTCCCCGCTCGTGGACGACACCCGTCCCACCACCCGTGCCCCCGCCTCCCTCCTCGGCGGCCGCGGCGACGGCGGCACGGCCGCGGGCTGCCTGGCCCCGCACCCGCGGGGCTCTCGGCGCCGCAGGGGGCGCCGTCGGTGGCGGGGGCGCCGCCAGCTCCGCCGTCGGCGGGGTGGGGCTGCTCGCCCACGTTCGCATCGGACCGTCCCCCACCCTCCCAACCTCCACGCACGTCGTCTCGCCCTCCCTGCCTTCTCCTTCCTCAAGGTCCTCCAGGGGGGCCTCCAGCAAACCTCCCGAGAGGGACACAGGGGTGGAGGGCAGGTGGGCAGAGGCGGTGGCAGCAGGTGTGCCCCCAGCAGCACTGAGGAGACGGGCAGCGATTCGATCCCGACGATCCTCGTCGGAAAGGCCAGTCTCGGGGCGCACTGAGGGGGTGGCCTCGTCGGCCGAAGCCCACATGCCTCCGATTGGGGTCGAGGGCTCGGTGACCACAGCACGAACGCGAGCGGATCGATCTAGCCTGAAAAACGCATGGGCCGATTGCGTGCCTTCGAGCCTGCTGCGAGACCTGAGCGGAGCCTCCGAGGGGGAAGGGCCGTCAACTTGCCGCCTCGGCGAGCGGCTGCCTCCCCCGCCAGGGTCAGGCTCAACTCTCTCTGACGGGGTCGACGCAGCGGCGGCGGCGGCAGCGGCGGCCAGGGCAAGGGCGACCGCAGGGGAGGGGCGAGGAGGTGCAGGGCTGACCCCCTCGGCCTGAAGGGCCGCCTGGGCACGGAGCCTGGCCAGGTGAGACGGCACGCATGGGTAGGATTCAAGGCACCGTCTGGTCTCTGCCGTGCGTGCAACACGGTTACAAGCCAGGCAACGGACCCCTCCTCCAGGGAGCTCTGCAAACTCGTGTGCAACAAACGCAAGCAGCCTGGGCGCCGTGACGGGCGGGGGGGGCCTCGGGTCGGCCTCCGTGGGGTCCCAAACCCCCGATCTAGCCACACGAGCAGCCGCCCAGGCCACGAATTTAGCATTAAGGCAGGCCTCTTCCATACGAACCTGGATGTTACGAACGAGGCCTTTAGCTGGGCTGGCTAAGTCAAGGGCAACACTAGCAAACAGATCAGCCCAGCTATTTCCAAGCCAATCCTGGAGATCAAGATTAAGCTCAATAGCCTGGTCCAGGGGTTTATGCGAGGGAATCCATTCAAACGAGGGCGGCCTCCTGTCTTGGCGGGCCACAATGGCGCGTAGCGCTCTCCAGAGTGCAGCGTGACGGGCCGAAGCGGACGCGCCCCCAGGGCTCCACCGTTGCCCTTCCTCCACGAAACTTAAATGATCAGAAATCAAACCCGAAACCTGTTGGGAAAGGCAGGTGGCGACGAGCCCAGCATATCTCTCAGCCCTCGCCACTGTCTGCAAACCTGGGAGAGAGCCGAAAATCGCCTTACAGGGCCAGCCGTCGTCTCGCAACTGTACTACGGCCCAGGAGCATCGAGCGATCTCAGGAGTGTCCATGCCGAAACCGCCGCCATCGATATACAACCTACCGCCCCACGGAATCTCGGCATCTCCCCAATGGTGCACGAAATCGGGGCACATGGGAGGCATCTCAGAGGCGGGAGGCTGCAGCGGGATAGCATAGGCAAACTGCAAGGCCTCATGTGGGTCATCCTGGGCCGACTCCCACGCAAGGCGATCGAGCCGCTCACGGGTCTTAAGAATCACTTCGGGCGGGTCCGTCTCGTGAAGGGCAGGGTCCAGGAGGGCGGGGCATTTGTACAGACGGTGGCCATTCGTCTCACGTTCAGCACCGCAGGCTAGGCACCTACCACTGTCAATCAAACGCTTCTCATACTTTTTCTGCCGAGGCCACATCGCATCAGTCCAGACGCACTGCAGCGAGCCTCGTTCGGAAGGGTCCCGAACCGCCTTCTCCACGCACCGCCTGATGCCGCGATGCCAGAACCGCTCGCCATTGTGAATCTCTATGTGGTTCTCTGCGCGCGCTAGCAGCCAGCGCGTGACACCCTGGACGACGTGGTCGCGAACACCTCTAGGCGCCATCTGATTCAGGTCGAGGACGGTGCCAAGGTCGGACGCGAAGGTGGTCGCCGAACTAAATCGCCAACCGATCCGATGCAAGGTAAGCCACAGGGCCCCGAGGGGGCCGCGCACTCGGCTCCAGCTGGGCTGTGCGCTCATCTGCCCGTTGACGAAGTCCCACGTGCCACTGAGAGCTTGCATTTCCACCCGGCCTTCCCACAACATGCTTGCATACATGAAAACGATGCTGGTGGTCGCCGCATACAGTGGGTCGTAGAATGGCTGGTCTTGCATGAGCATGCCCATGCATATGCTACCCGTCGGGCGCACTCCTGCCAGTAGCGCAGCAACCGATCGGATCGGCTTGAGCACCGCGTCTGCGACGCCGCTGACCGAGGCCCCGTGCGTGACGGACGGCGTGATCCCAGCGGCCTGGATGCGCGTGATGCGGCTGGCCCCGACAGCTTTCTTGAGTATGAGGGAGCGTCGCACCCGTCCTCGAAGCTGCTGTAGTCGTGCTGCCTCTTGTTGCCGTCTCACCTTGGGGCCTGCCAGCTCGTGGCCGAGGTTCCGAATCCACGGCAAGCCCATGACCTGCCTGGCTCTTGCTGCCGTGCGGAAAGCCCTGCTGGCGCGGCTGGAAGAGGCGACGTAGCCCAGCTTCTTGACCTGGATTGGCAGCTGGAGACCCTGGAGCTCGAACTTGAGTTGATCGGTCCCCTCACCCAACTCGGTCCCGCTGTGCTTGGCTTGCCCAGTCCACTGGAGGGAGACATCGTCAACCAACTGCCTGGGCTTGAGCGACGGACACAACGCACTCATTCTCTGCATGGATCTGTGCGTCAGCACTGCTAGTAGGGTCGTCGCCTGAGAGCATCCTGCCACTATGCCCTGGGAGGAGATGTAGAGCTCGCTGTTGCTGCCATGTGCGCGAACGACTCGTGGCTGGCGATACAGCTGTGTCAGGAGCCATACCAGCCTGGGCGGGAAATTGACCTCCAACGCTTCACGTACCAGAACTTCGGGCGCCACCATCTCGAAGCATTTGAGGAGGTCTACCATCAGCGTGATAACGTCCAGCTTCCGAGCAAGGGCTATCTCCGAAGTAATGTTGTGCGAGAAGGCCGAGGCTGACGAACTCCTCCCAGGTCCCAACCCCCAAGCATGTTCCTCTCGGTGGGTAGCCTCCCACTGGGCAGCCAACGGGCGGCGGGCACGGCTCCAGAGGCGCACGATCGTATTCAGCAGGCCGATCAGTCTCATTCCTCCGCCCGCCTTCGGGAGGCGGACCAGCACCGTGGCCAGGCGCTGCGGCGGCCAGCCAAGGTGGTGCTCGCAGGCATGGAACAGGAGGGACAGGGCTAGCAGCGCCTGGTCCGAAAGAACGTCAAGGTGTCGCGGCTGGAATCCCGTCTGGCCGACTGCCGTGCCCAGCTTGAAGGCCTGAGATCCCGAATGTGTGGCAGCACGGGCCAGGACTGGGCCTCCGCAGGCAGCGGGACCTCTCCAAGCTTGTGGTGCTCCCATATGACCTTCCAGTCGTGGAGCTCCGTGTCCGCCAGGTCGCTCGGGTGGCCGCTCCTGTTCTCTCTGGGGACCTCTACCTCCTGTTTGGCCTTGGCGAAACGGTGAGCCAGACCCGCGCCCCCTGCGAAGGCGTCCTTCGCCCAGTCGGTCCAGGCCTTGGTGCACCTATTCTCCGCGTCCGTGGACATCTGCTTGGCCTTGTCGATGATGACCTGGGTCTGGAGCTTCAGCGAGCTGGCCCCAAGCATAACAGCGCCGGTTTGGAAAAGCTCGCGGGCTCCGCGATCCAGCTGCTCGAGTATGTGCGACTGCTTGCCAACACGAGCACAGAAAGCGTCGAACTCCAGCAGAGCGGAGGCCAGGCCCTTGACGCGCTTGTAGTGCTGCACACCGCCGAACACCATGCCTCTGGCAGCGCCAGGGGGTCGAGAAGGAGGGGCCCTACCAGCCCGATCGCCTGAGCGTTGATCCATCCACTCTCGGTGCTGCTCGAAGGCGCGAAGGTGCATGTCCACGGCCTCTGCCCAGTCCTCTTCCGACTGATCACGTAGCCGCCGAAGATTGTCACTGTAACGAGCACGGCTGCGAACTCCCGCGCGATAAACCGTCTCGCACATCTCCCGAGCTCGGTGCCAACGGCGCGCATCACGAGGCAAGGCTTCATCCCAATCTCCTCCGTCCCAGAGAGGGTCAAAAGCAGGGTCCCTCAGCTGCTCCGCGGTGTAGGGCACGCACCACTCCATCCAGTCCTCGGTGGCATCTTGCTCCGTCTGCTGCTCGTTGCGCGGGTCGCCTATCCAGTTCTGCGTGTAACGTCGAAGCTCACGTTGGATGGCCTCCTGCATGCGGTGGGCTACTACCTGATCGGGGTCCTCTCCACGAGCTGCAGGAACAGGCTGGGGCTCGGGTACTCGACTGTCCTCCAGATACTCGGTGAGCTCGTCTGACTGGGCGATCTCACCATCCATGCTGCTTCCAGGCGCCAGTGCGCATAGGTTTCTCCCCCCGTCCAGCGACATTGGCGACGCACCAGGCATCTCGTACCTGTCCTGGTCCTGGTCATCCAGCAGCCTATCAAGATCCTCAAACGGGTCGGCCTCGCCATCCATGTTGTGGAGAACGCCACCAGCCACAGGACGCGGGGCGCAGGGGAGATCCCTCGTGTTGTCCGCTTGACTGACCTCCTGCAATGACCTTACGGGGAGGGCAACAGGGCGAGCATCGCAGCGTCTCTCAGCGCTGCGGTGGGTCTCGCACGGGCTTACAGGGAGGGCGTCGGGGCGAGCGACGCAGCACCTCACCAGGCCGCTAGGAGGAGGGTCTTGTGCGAGGGCATCGGCCACCCCACCGCTGTGGGCCTCGCTCGGGCTTACAGGGAGGGCGTCGGGGCGAGCGACGCAGCACCTCACCAGGCCGCCAAGAGGAGGTTCGTGTGCGAGGGCATCGACCACCCCACCGCTGTGGGCCTCGCTCGGACTTACAGGGAGGGCGACGGGGCGAGCGTCGCAGCTCCTCACCTGGCCGCCAGGGGGACGTGCATGTGCGAGGGCATCGGCCACCCCACCGCGGTGGGCCTCGCTCGGACTTACAGGGAGGGCGACGGGGCGAGCGTCGCATCGCCTCACCAGGCCGCCTTCAGCTCCTTCGTGTGTGAGGGCATCGGCCACCCCACCGCGGTGGGCCTCACGGGCAGCAGGCTGCTCGGTCAGGGTCGAGCTAGCCTCGTGCAGCGCCTCCTCACCTGGGTGGCGATCAGGGTCAGGGCGAGCAGGCTCCTCGCGCACACGCCCGTGTGCAGGGCCCACCTGGCCCGAGCGCGTGGCGGATCCCTCCTGGTGCAAGGTGAGCTGCACAACCGTCTTCGTCACGTAGTCTTGCACACCGAGGATGTGCTGGGCCCACCTGGCCGCGACATTCCACGCACTCACTTCTGGCCCGTGCCGAGCTCGTCGTCGAGGAGGTCGCCACTCCAGCTGGCGGGTGCGCTGCTGCACAGGGCCTTCCCGCCCCACGTAGCGCTGCTTGCGCTTGCCGACGATGTCGTGTCTGCCAGCCAGCTCCTCCTCCACGCCTCTGAGGACCAGGTCCCATGCCACCGCAAGCTGAGGAAGAGACTGCGCTTGATCAATGGAGAGATACACGTCCTCCCACCCATGCCAGGGATACCTCGCACATCCCACGGGCAGCTCCCGTGGGAAGGGGCGCGGCTCGTCTAGCTCGCGCGCCATCGGCGCCTCGGTGCGCTTGGCCAGTGTGAGATGCACAGGCCTGTGTGGCCAACTAATGTCGGTGACCGAAACGTCGACGGAGTACCTGGCCCCCTGGAGCATCTGGCGGTGGGCAAGGAAGTAGTCCAGAGTAGTAGCTGGCACGGCCTGCAGGCAGGTGGGCTCCCGCGGGGCCACGCACATGGCATCGGCGAGGTGGAGCCAGTCATGCTCCAGCAGCTCCTTCGGGGCCATGTTGAAGTCGCCGCCAACGATCCATGCCAGACCTGGCCCTGTAACCACGCGCTTCACGTACTGCGCGACCTGCCAGACGATGGCCAAATTGCGAGGCGACCTGCCCTCTCCTGTGTGTAGGTACAGCGCCACAGCGACGAAGCCGCCAGGAAGTGCTGCATGCACGTGGGCTGCCACGGCCCTGCCAGGCACAATGACCCCGTCATCCAGCAGCGGCGCCTTTGTGACGGAGATGTCTGTCTTGGCCAGGACAGCGACGCCGCCTTCCGTGCCGCCAGCCGCTGTGGCCGGCGCGGGGCACCACACTCCTTTCCAGCCCGAGTCCTGGGCATCTCCCTGGACCTCAGGGAGCTTCTCGGCACCTGCATGGTGCTCCTGCGCCAAGACCACGTCGCTGCTGCAATCGGCGAGGTACCTGGACAGGGTGCCAAACGAGTTGGCGTTGACGGTAGTTATCTGTAGCTTGCTGCGCGTCATGACTGACAACAGTGTGTGCTCAGGCTGTGCGTGGCTTCTTGACCACCTTCCACTTGGGCTTGGCCAGACGGATTCGCTTGACTGCAGCACGAAGTTCCTCTTCTGATGCATCTGTAGCGTTAGGAAAGTCAGCACCAGACTCGCGTAGGAACTCGCGCAGCTCCTCGGCTGTGGCCTGGTTGACGGACTCTTCCTCCTGGGCATCGCCTTCATCCTCCTCCATGGCAGCGTCAACTCTGGCTGCTGCCTCCTCGGCGTGCTCCTGCTGAGCCTGGGTGGCCTCGCGCTCGGCATGAGCTTTGCGCTCCTGCTCCTGAGCCTGCCGATGCTGTCGCATCCTGTCCACCACCTTGGCCACGTCCTGTAGCAGGTCAGGAGGAGCCTCAGCAGCAAGTAGGACTTGCTCCAACTTGGGCATTGTCCAACTGCTCTCGTCGTCGCCAGCACCTGCGCCAGGAGCCGCTGTAGGAACCTGCGGCAGCGCACCAACCAATTGGGCCCGCTGGCCCTCGAGCTCCAGCAGCTGCTTGCGGGACTCGGCCAAAGCGGCATCCTGCGTGACGATCTCCGCCTGCAGGGCCGCCAGCTGCGCTTGCTTGAGCTCACGGGCCGTCTGCTGCTTGGTGATCTGCTGCTCGACTTTGGTGATCTTGAAACCAAGAGACTTGAGCCGCTGCGAGGGCGGCTTTTCCTGGAACAGCTGCGCACGCAGCTTGGCCTGCTCAGACTTGTACTGCTCCACCAGCTTCTCAACCTCTGGCGTGTGTATCCCAGCCAGCTGCCTGACGAAGCCGTCCAACTCGTCCAATCTTTTCTTGACAACCGACTCAGCTCCCGCATCACCTTCCCCTTGCTCCGCTCCCGCCGTGGGCATCGCTGACTCGGGTGGCTTGGCTTTCGCCTGCTTGAGCTGCGACGTGAGCGATTGGACCTGCTTCTGCATCTCGAGCAATTGGACCGAGAGCGATCCTGCTGCTTTGCCGCCCGCGGCCCACGGCGCTGGCCGAGAGGGCACGCTGGGCTTGACGGGTCCCCCGTACACGACGCTCTTGGCCAGGCCGCAACTGTGTGTGTGTGTGTGAACGAACGTGTGTACGTGTGTGAACGTTTGTGTGCTAACGTTTCTGTGTGAATATCCGCCACCGTGCCGCGAGGTCAGACTTGGAGTGTCCTTAGGTTTCTGGGGGTCCTCGGTCCTCTGTCCTAAGGTTCTTTCAGCGACCCGGATACCAAATTCTAATTTTCCGGGGCGTGGCGCGTGGCTCGTGGGCCTTACCGCGTATTGCCGCGTCACCGTTTCGGGCCCCAGAGGGGTCAACAACGCATCAAGGGGGCCCCGAACGGCCCCCAAGACGGTCCACGAGAGCCTCGAGTCGCCGAAACATCGCTCCAAGACGCCCAAGATGGCCTCCAGACGAACCAAGAGTCGCCAACCCGTCGGCCATCCGACGCTCCATGACTGCCCAAGAGGCCTCCAAGATGCTCCCAAGACGACCAAAGAGGCCCCCAAGAGAACTGCAAGACAGCCCAAAAGGGCCAAGCCGACCCAAGAAGCCTCCAAGACGGACCAAAAGGGAGCTGGCAACACCTCAAGAAGGGACCCACAAAGGGAAACACGAACTGCCGTTTCGAGCCCTCCACCCCAAGATGACCCCCTGAGACTGCCAGCAGGCGCCCTACAGGCCCCCGGGAGGCCACAGAAGCCCCCAAGAGGCCCAAAGAAGCTCCAAGAAGCCCCGAAAGGCTTCAAGACTGCATCCAAGAGGCTCCCGATAAGCATCCCGAGAGATCCCAAGAGATCCGACCCAGAACTCGGGCACGGTGGCGGGTTTGGCCGAAACCGCCCAGACGGCACGCCCAGGCTTCTGTGTGCCTCGCCCCCCTGTGGGGCTCCAAGCCAAAAAACAGTTGATTCCTCTCGTTGGGCAGCAAGGAACGGAAAGCGCTTCCGATAGTCAAAAGTATGCTGGCACGCCAAGCGCTCCAGCAACTGGTCGGCACGCCAGTTGCCCGAAACAAGGCTGAGGAAGATGAATAGAGGCCGCGGGAATATGTCAATCCATCCATCAGCAGACCTCTGCCACAACACCCCGCGCTGTACCTCAATCATAATACCTCTGTCAGGATGGCAGCCATTTCCTCTGGATACGTTTGGAGACTCTTTGCAGACTCGGTGAGCGTCTTGCAGCTGTCCAGGAAAAAGAAACTCTCACACTTGACATACCCCTGATGTGACCATTGTGGTGACTGCCATGTGGCCGAAGACCATGACGATCCGTTCGCAAGCAGCCAAGGGCACGTCACACCAACCATATGTTCTAGCTCGCTCTTGCATCTAAGTCTGCCCCGATGTCTTTGGAATACACGACGCGTAACATCTAAGATCTTGACAGTGGCGCGCCGCCGCCCAGAAGGATTATGCAATTGCTTCTCTGTTGCACATAACCCAGAATCAGCGCCAAGGAGACTCAACTTCAGAAGCACTTGAAATCAAGACTTCCATGTGCCTGCATGGCACGTGCACCAGCAATTCATTATGTCCAGGGCGGGCTGCTGTGAGTACAAGAAAACCTGCTACCAATCAACACTCACGGATCAGCAAAACATTTTCAAGCGTGACCCGAG
>CAUYUJ010017338.1:722559-735597 GCA_963575745.1 Prorocentrum cordatum
CCTCCTCCCTCCCTCCTCCTCCTCCTCCACATCCTCCTCACTCTTTTCAGAAGCATCATCGTCATAAAGAAACCAACCACCATCAGCATCGCCACCACCACCACAACCATCATCAGCATAATCATCATAATCATAATCATAATCATAATCATCATCATCATCATCATCATCATCATCATCATCATCATCATCATCGTCATCATCATCATCATCATCATCAATATTCCTTTCATCCTCATTGTTCCTCGCCTTTCTTTGTTCCTCCTCTCTGTTTGCTGTTTCCCATCCCCCATGAAGACGACCCATCAAACACAAACGAACCACCAACATCGCAAACGTATATAAGGGTTCCACTCGATGCCGGCCGCACTAACCAGAGCACTCGCTTCAACAACTCGATGCCGGTCACCCACTGCCTCGCCATTGTAATCGACCATGGCCTTGTGATACAGCCAGCGGCGAGCGTTTTACCGGCCAGCAGCCGTCTCCCGAATTTATGCAATGCAGAGATCCTGCACGGCCTACGACGAGCCAGAGTCCCTCCTCACCCCCGTTTACTCTAGTGATTGGTGGCGACGCGTGATGGAGGCGAGATGTCTCAAGGCCCCCAAAAACCGGACACGCTAGACCAAGACATCCACCATCCCTCGAAACCCGGGGCCACGAGAAGCTGAAAAGGGGGCTCTTCCTTTCTTAAAGAGAAAAAGGGAAACGAGAGCCACAGAATAAAGAAAATAGCGAACGCTGGGATCAAAGATAATGCCTGGTCCACATCAAGCATCCGCGGTGAACATTTAATTTCTTATCAAAAGAAATTATTAATCCGCAGATGCCTCCAAGAGCCAAGCCAAGCCACCAAGATCCACCACCATCCCGCTTTCCTATGGGTGGACCGATCCCATGGCCCCGGGGACGCGTCCCAGGAAAGCGCGCGCCAAGTCTATGGCACGAAGGGCGACACGCCAGACCTGGAACGGAAACGCATTGCACACGGTGTCGCAAGCGAATCCAAGGCCCTCAGGGTCGTTTTCAGCGCCGGGAGCTCCGAGACAGAGCGTGCCAGCGAGCCCAACGGCATGACAATGAAAAAGTAACACACAAGGCTCACCTGAGCCCAGACAGTGGGCCGAATCATGCGCAGCCAAGCATGCGTCGCCCTGCCCAGTGGTTCGCCGGAGTCCGAGGAATGTGGCCAAATCTGCGCGGTTCAGGCATCATGGAGGCTGCAGCGATCGCGCCCGTCTGACTGGGCGCTCAAAGATCGGACTTATCAGGAAAGGAGCTGTGTTGCCGACTTCTCGAAGTCTTGCTTCGTCCATGTCCTGGCCTCGGGGGCCATGTTGGCGCAATAACCAGCGAATCTGGTCAAGATGGTCCACTAGGAGACCGCGCCAGAAACTCGCGGATGACAAGAAAAACGCGGAGAGCACGGTGGATCACTGCTGAACATCGCGATGCGTATTCCTCGGGCGTGCTGGTATTACCGAGACGCTGCGAGTCAAACATGGCCCGACGCGTGGCTTCATATATCCGCTCTTTGATACCGATTATTTTTGGTCAGCGGAAGGGGTGGGAAACGTCAGTCTCCTCGCAGAGGGAGAACAGAAAGCTTCGACAGGTAGTTGTTGGCGAGTTGCACACCTCGGCACAGCAGGGCGAACAGAGTGAGCACGGACATTCAGCGAAATGAGCACAGGGTTGCAGTCGCTCGGAGTGGTTGGTTGGGTGATCTTCCAGAAGACGGCAGTCGTGGGGGTCAGGTCCAATCCCTGACGGGCAAGCCTAGAAATGCACAGGCGATGCAGTCCCCCGAGGGAAGCAATCCTCCCTCCAATGATTGGTTTATGGATAAAGCTGTTTGGGCCAGCCTAAGTGATATTCGGGAACGTCTGTTCAGAAGATCTCCCACAGTGACCATGCCGAAACTCCACACTAGAACTCCTCATCCGAAGTCTCCCTTCCCCCACCTCCTCGAAGTTGAAACCACGCCTAAGAATACCGCATACTTCCATGGGGTCAGCAAGGCGACGTCTGATCGCCAGCAGACTGTGCCGCAAGCAAGAGTGAAAAAGCACAGGGTCGAGGTGAAGGCGTATGACATCCAGTGATCCTTGCTACCCCCTGGAACAACGGACCTATGCGATCAGTGCAAATTGCCTGGGCACGTGACGATCTGGAAGCACCCCGCGACGCAAGGGGCGATCATGACGAGTGCGGTTGCAGCACACCAGGCTTGAAAGACGGTGCCTCGAAGGATCCAACCACTGAAAACAAAACGCACGAGCTCTCCCAGGTCCTCAGGGCCCCCGCGTCTTTTGAAGGAGGATATCGCATTATGTAGCAAGGTACTTGAACACATCCGACGTTTCTGCCCCGAGCCCTTGAAGTGGAAGGGCTCCCAGACGTCACTGTCACCTCCTAGAGGTGTATGAGTCCTGATGTCCACTGAATCCGAATTTCTATGCAGCGAGGGAGCGGACATATTCCTGAAGCAACTTAGGGGCCCGGCAGCAGATGTAGCTGGCCGCTTGCTGCTCAACGCGAACGTCCGCCGACAACGCCTAGCGGATGCGGACCACTTGCCGCTGCGAGGAGTGCGAGCCGATCTTTTTGAGTTCGTGGGCGCGGAAGGCGTCGGAGACGCTCTTGACGCCCGTGGCTGTGCGCACTACGAGGAGGCAGCGCTTGCCAGGGCCCCTGAACTGCGGCGGAGTCTGCTCGAGCAGGGTCGTGGGCAGAGGGTGCTGGATGGATTGCCGATGCCGTGCATGCCGACAGCGTGTCGAGGACCCGGGGAAGGCCCCGGCCCACCTCCTGCACTCCTCCGTCGTGGCAGGCGGCGGCTCCCGGAAGCTGCACGGCGCCGGGCGCCGCGCCCGCAGAGCTGCTCGAGCCGCGCGCGGTGGATGCAGTGGGCTGGCCTGGGCTTTGGGGCTGGCGATCTCCGCGCTTCGATGTCCTCGAGCTTGGTGTTGACGGCGGCTCGAGCAGCGGCGGTGATGGCTCCACTGCGCAACCCTCGCACCGCGACGAGCCGCCCGTCGGCGAGGCTGGTGCTGGCACTCCTGGACCTCGCTGGCGGTCCTGGGGCCGAGAGCTCACCGACGCATGCTCTGCTCCGGCAGGCTGGTCTTGCAGTTGCTGGTGCGGATGTCCGAGAGGAGGTCGCGCACCCACTCGGGGGCACAATACGGAGCCGACTGCGGCGCTACTCATGGTACGGCTGCGGCTCCAAGACGATGATCGTTGCAGCGAGAGGGCGTCGGCGCCGGGCTCAGGCTATGTCTGGATGGACATCTGGCCGCGACGCTGCTCCGCAGGATGCACACCACGCGAGGCCGTGAATCCGAGAACGGTGCTCGCAAAACGCTAAGGCCGCAGTGGCCTGGGCAATCTGCGTGCGGGAATCGTGAGGTGAACAGAGCGGACCCGAGAAGCGGCGCCGTCGAGCCAGGCCTCGAGACAACGTCGGCACGGACGGGCGAGGCAGAGGGGGAGGACGAAGGGGACGAGCGGAGACGAGGGGGAGGGCGGGAAGAGAAGCTCCCCAGAGGTCCCTGATGCTCCAGAAGTCCCTTGAGACCTCCAGAGGCGCCCCCCGAAGTCCAAGAGGGACCAAGTACACTCCAAAAGTTCAGGGAGGAAGAGGAGAGGCAAACCACGGCTTAAGCATGAATTGTCGGAGGTCTGCGCAGATTTCTTAGGTCGGGGACTTGATTCCCCTCCCTGGCGCGCGGAGCGGCTAAACCGGAGGGCCCCCAGCACTGATCCGGGAAATCCGCGCGGAGCTCCGAAAGTTTGATGGTTTAGCGGCTCTACGAGGAGGAGGAGGGCGACGACGACGAGGAGGAGGAGGAGGAGGAGGACAACGAGGAGGAGGAGGAGGACGACGAAGAGGAGGAGGCGCAGAGGGAGGAAAGGGAGGAGAGGGAGCAGGGAGAAAGGAGGAGGACGGAGGAGGAGAGAGGCGGAGGGAGGAGGAAAGGGGAGGGAGGGGGGGGGAGGCGGGAGGAGGCAGGAGGAGGGAGGAGACGGAGGAGGGAGGAGAAGGAGAAGGGAGGAGAAGGGGGCGGGTCCTGGATGGCAAAATGGACGGCCTCGGTGCCCAGAACCGCGACGCCGACGCCGCGTCGAGCTGTCCGTCTGGGCCGCCTGTCGCGGAGTCCGGCGCGTGAGGGCCTTGAGATCCAGGCGTTGTATGCTTTTTGCGACACGGGCTGAATCGGGCCCCAGGGCCTTCACGGATCCATCCAGGTCGAAAACAGCACCAGGACAAGGGGGCTCAGGGTTCGGGTCAAGTTTTTTGCTGCGATGCTGTAATTGTTGGTGATGTCGGATTTCAGGGAGGGCTATAAATGCAGGGCAAAGGGTCTATTCGCTTCCTCCTCTTCCTCCTCCTCCTCCTTCTCCTCCTCCTCCTACTGCTACTACTCCTCCTCTTCCTACTCCTCCTCCTACACCTCCCTCCTCCAGCTGAGGGGCGAACCGTGCATCGATCTTGTTAACAAGGCTGGCCTATCCTGGAAGGCTCCCTTGGGGCAGCGATCTCTGGCGAGGATCAGGGCGCATCTCATCCGACTGACGCCCAACAAAAAGCCAAAATTGCATCTGATGCGAAACGACAAAATTGCATTTGATGCGACGAAGACACCCCCAGAGGGTCGATCTTTCTGCTCGGCCAAGCAGGGGTGAGCAGAAAAAGGCATGCCGATGCAACTTTTCGCTGTGCGCGCAGAAGAGGCCGGGCATCAAGCTGGGGCCGCGTGGGCAAAAGACCTCGACGCCCGTGCTACGCTAGAAACGGCTCCCAGGCAAGGACGAGACCGCGGGGCAGGGCGGGGCGCGTCGGAACGACAACTCCTGACCTCCCCCTACCCCTCGCCTCCCCTCTGCACATCTGGCATCTCCTACCCCTCTTCCTCCCCTGCCGTTCCCTCCCTCTCTCCCCCTGTCGCAGCGGAGGGGCGAGCTCGGGCGGACCCGGCAGGGTGGGGCGACCAATCGCGCGCTTTTTCCTGCACCCCGCCTCCCTTCGCGACCAGGCCCTCGTTCTTGGGGCGGATCCAGCTCTCCCGTCCCCCACAACAGGGGCAACTTCGGTAATCCAGATCTCGTAATAAAAGGGAGGGGGTCTGGATCCTCCAAGACGAGCCATTTCAGACCCCCCCCCCGTGGGAGAACCCTCCAAAACGTCGTCCCCAGACCCCCCCCCAGGCCCTCCAAGATAGCCTGGAAGAGACCCCCCCCGATCGGGTGAGATCCCCCTCCCTTTATTACGAAATCTGGAGTATCCCTCGCACGGGGCCGCACCGAGGCAAATCTGGACATCAGTTTCCACGCCTCCCTTTTGTGCGGCCCGCCCCTGCTCCGCATGCTCCCCCCCCCCCAGGAGCGACTCTGGAGCTGGGTCCCTCCGGCCCGGGTGCTCCCGTGGCCGGCGACACGCGGCGGAGCTGTGGACTGCTCCTCTGTGCCTGGGCTGGGGGTTGGCCCTTCGGGAGCGATGCTGCTCCCAGGCCGTGTTGCCTCGGGCTTTCGATGCGCTGGGGGGGGGTCCCTATCGCCGCCCCATGGCCTTCCTCCCCTCGAGGAGGAGGAGGAGGAGGAGGAGGAGGAGGAGGAGGAGGAGGAGGAGGAGGAGGAGGAGGAGGAGGAGTGGCAGGTGGAGCACGCGCCGGGACTGTCGGGACCCAACGGGACGGGACTCCTTCCCCCCCTCCTTGGGCAAGCAGGAGGGCTACTGTGCCTCCTTCCTCCTTCCTTCTTACTGTCCCCTCCGTCCTCATCCCTTATCCCTTATCCTTCCCTGTCTCCCTCCCTCCCTCCCTCCCACCCTCCCTCCCTCTTCATCCCTGATCCCTCATCCCTTACTCCACAATTACTCAATCTGAATATACTCTCCCTCTTCCCATGATGGCGTCCGGGAGATAGCCGCGCACCCTCCGCGTACCGTTTTTTACACACAGGATGCCCGGGAAATCCCGGGAAACGACTCTCGCTGAGGCGCCGGCGTCATTTTTTCCCAAAATGCTGCTCTCGCGCCGGCGTCATTTTTTCCCAAAATGCTGCTTTCGTTGAGGCGCCGGCCTCATTTCTGCTCCCGAATCCTTCCCCTGATGGCGTCCGGGTGATAGCCGCGCATCCTCCGCGTACTGTTTTTTAAAAACACAGGATGCCCGGGAAATCCCGGGAAACGACTCTCGCTGAGGCGCCGGCGTCATTTTTTCACAAAATGCTGCTCTCGTTGAGGCGCCGGCCTCATTTCTGCTCCCGAATCGTTCCGAATCGTGCTCCCGCTGCAGCGTGGGCCTCATTTTCGGATCGGTGTTTGGCCTCCGTCGTTCAGGATGGCGTTCTCGCCCCAGCGCGGGCCTTTTTCTCGCGCGCCCATCCGCCCGCCACCACCGCGCCGCACCGCCACCACCACCACCACCACCACCACCACCACCACCAACCACCACCAGCACCAGCACCAGTACCAACACCACCACCACCAGCACCACCACCACCACCACCACACCACCCACCACCACCACCACCACCACCACCACCACCACCACCACCACCACCACCACCACCACCACCACCACCACCACCACCACCACCACCACCACCACCACCACCACCACCACCAACACAACCACGCACACACGCACGCACGCACGTGCACCACCACCCACTACGCACGCGCGCGCGGAGCCACAGGTCCGCTACGACACGCGTCCGCGGATAGAGAAAATCAGCGCCATGGTAAGGGATGGGAGGGAGGGGTAGGACGTCAGATATGACGCGAGCGCACCTAGCTTGTCCCCCTCCCCCTCCCCCTCCACCCTCCCCCCCCCCTCCCCCTCCCCCTCCCCCTCCTCCTCCTCCTCCTCCTCCTCCTCCTCCTCCTCCTCCTCCTCCTCCTCCTCCTCCTCCTCCTGTGAGCTGGAGAGGTGCATGCTTCGCCCCCAAGGTCGTCTTCTCATGCAGGAGCCTTTGTGGACGACCTGACCTGACCTGACCTGACCTGACCCGATCTCCGCCTCCCCCTCTCTCTCCTCCTCGTGGTCAGTGGTGGCGCTCTTCGCCTTTGGGGTGGCCAAGCGCCCTCGTCGTCACGGGCGGACTCCCCGCGAAACCCTGGCCAGAGCGCACCCCAGGACATGGTCCAGGGGACGATCCCCGATGGAGGGGGGGGTGGAACCCAGAGCTCTGGCCTGACAATTTTCGGCCTCAAGCTGGCCCTGGAGAGCTCCAGGGGACGGCGGCTGAAACGACAAAACGAGTCGCCTGCCTGGGCGACGAGCAAGATCAGGCACTGAGGACCAAGGCATGGGGGATGCGTTGCGGGGGGGGGGGCTTCTGTGTGGGTCTCCTCGAGCGAGTGCTCACATGTGCACTGGGACGGTTTTGGGCGTTCTTTATCGGGACTGTGTGCGCGGTGGGCACGTCGGCAACTGTGCGTCCGTCCACCCTTCAGGTGCCTGCGGCGATATGTGTGGGGGGTCCTCGTAATAACTGAGGCATTTGCGGCGTGCATTGCGGCGTGCATCTGAGGTATGACCGCGTCGTTGGCCGTACCCTTCATGTGTCAGTATAGTGCCCCGCGTGGTTATCATTGCAATGAGGGTCCCTGACATTCATCCTGTGCGATCCTATCGACCCGTGTCTCCCATCATGATCCCAATGCTCTCCTCTCCCACCTACCTCGGACTCCGATCTTCCTCAATCTTCCCCCAGTCCCTCTTCCCTCGTCCCAGCTACGATCGTCTGATGCATCGCCCCCCCTGAAGTCCCACCGACTTGCTCGCTGACAGGAGGACGTCCAGGTCGTTACCTTCGACCTGAGTGTGATATTCAGCGCCCGCCGAAATGCTAGCGGCAGCAGATGATGTATCTCTGACCAGGCAGAAATGAGGAGGCACAGGAGCAAGAGAACAAACACGAGTAAGGATCAAAACGAGGAGGTGGAGGATGATTATGATGAAGATGGTGTGCTACCCGCCTTTTCTGGACAGTGTGTGTGTGTGTGCGATGGGTAGGGCAAGCGTGACCGAAAATAACAAAACGCTTGTTTCAAACAACAAACGACGCCACCATGGGCGCCCGAGTTATCCGGGGTAACTCGGGTCCGGGGTAACTCGGGTTTGGGTTCCCGAAAAACGAACCCGAGTTAACCCTGACCCGAGTTATCCCTGATGATTCGGGGCTCTGGACGCCCGAAATATCCGGGGTAACTCGGGTCCGGGGTAACTCGGGTTCGGATTCCCGAAAAACGAACCCGAGTTATCCCTGACCCGAGTTACCCCTGATGATTCGGGGCTCTGAATACTGGGAGCCGTAGAGATGCACACTAAGATGCACCGAGGTGTGCGGGCCTTTTGCCGGGCACGCAGTGTGGAACGCCCCACTCCGTGGCGACGATGAGGGCGAATAGTGAGCCCAGGGGCGGGCACTGCACGTCATCGCCCGGGAGCCTCGCCGAAGACGTGTATCATCGGCGCCCCTCGATACCTTCAGGTCGGGCGCGTCCTTCTACGGGCGGCTTTTGAAAAAAAGAAAAAACAAAGAATCAAAAGATGCACCAAACGAGTCCAAGAATACGTGTAACAAAAATCGCCCGTCTTGACTATGCTTGAACAATCCCTCTGTAGAGGGAGACTACCTGCCTTAACGATATTGTTCCCCCCACAGGCCATTCGCCCCCATCATCGCCTCTGGTCCACGCTCGCGAACCTGCCCCGAAGACTGCCCACCGTTCCGTGCGGAGGGGTGGCGGCTGTGACCCCAGCTCCACCGTCGCACTCCCGGCCCCGACCCGGGGCGGGCACGGGCGCGAGGCGCGAGCGCGAGGCGCGAGCCCTTCACCAGGGCTGAACCTAAACGGTGTTGATCGTTTTCGTTTTGTTTTCGTTTTCCCTCGTTTTGTCTTCGATTCGCCTCTAACGCAAAACGAAATCGAAACGAAAACGGCCCACGAAATCGCCAAAACACCGTTTAGGTCCACCCCTGCCCTCCACAGCCCCAACGTGGCCCCGACAATGCTCCGTGGCCGTCTCCTGGTAATTAAGACGACGCCAGGACAGGGAGAACATCGGGGGGAGGATAGATCGCAGATCTCTGAGATCCGGGGGTTCTGGGGGATGCGTCGAGCGCCGCGGCCTTCTCAGAGAGCTCTCCAGAACGCTGTGAGAGCGTCCGGGAACGCTCTGGAAAACGGATGTATCCTCGTCCTAGCCGCTCGACATATGGCCGTCTCCTAGGATTAGGTCGGCCATGTCCCCCTACCAGCGGATTTGGGACGAAAAATAAGAAATAGTCAAACATACGGGCAACTATTCAAAACATAGCCCAAGAATCGTCCACTGACTTTTTTTGACTATTTTTGAATATTGCTCCTGTAGAGAGACACGCCCGACATAATCCTAGGCCTTCGCGAAGCCCACAAGAAGCGCAGCAACAGACGCGGAGGAATACGAAGACAACTCAGCACCAACTACGCGCAGGCTGCACGGCAGGACGCGGCAACCAGCACATAGAGCATCGAAGGCCGCTCTCCTCGTCTCGGGGTCGGCGGAATGGCGTAACCCTCCTAAGTATCTTGCTGGACGCAGGCCACGCAATGTGCAGCCCAGACGATTCCGATCTTGACCGTCAGGTTAATTACCCAACTTTGAAATAGCCGCGCAGTGCAATACACAGCTAGTCACGCTCCCTGAAAGAGAACAAATGGGAAATATAGGATACAAGAAGCAATGCTGGCACTAGAGATGGATGCCGCAGTGCAGGCATAAAGTGTCGGGAATAATGACCTGCAAAGGCTGGATATTGATCCCGCGCGCCATGCGGCAGATGTGTTCTATAGCACACCAACTCATCAACACCTCACTGTGAAAACCAACTGATAGCAGCATAGCAAGACGGTTGGCCACCCAAGGAGTGAGGGTGGAACAACAAAGAATGGTGATGAATATGTGATAATGCGGTCAAACATTATGAGACTGAGAACCCGCTGACGGAAGGATCACGAGGAGGACGAGGATGAAACAATGAAAACATGCAAACGTGAGGGCGACGATGATGGAACGAGGGACCGACGGAGTTGCATGTTCAAGAAAAGGAGGTCTAGGAGGAGTATACAAATAATCCAGAACATGATGGCCAGCATCATAGCAGCGGCAGCAGCCGCGGGATTTTTTGCGGCGATCCTCTTGCTGCTGCTGCTGTTGCTGCTGCTCCTCCTGCTCCACGGCATGTCCTCTTCCTCCTCATCATGCCCTCTAGTCTTTCTTCCTGCTTTCACTCCCCGCCTTCCTCCTCCTCCTCCTCCTCCTCCTCCTCCTCCTCCTCCTCCTTCTCCTCCCGCTCCCGCTCCCGCTCCCGCTCCTGCTCCTCCTCCTCCTCCTTCTGCTCCTCCATCCTTCCTCCTCCCTCCTCCTCCTCCGCCTCCTCCTCCTCACCTGCCTCCTCCTCCTCCTCCTCCCTCCTCCTCCTCCTCCTCCTCCTCCTCCTCCCTCCTCCTCCTCCTCCTCCTCCTCCTCCTCTCCTTCCCTCCTCCTCCTCCTCCTCCCCTCCCATCACCCACCCCCTCCGCCTCCACACACGCCCAACTCTTCGATCTCGGGCCAGGCCACGGCGGCCTCCACCTTCTGCCGCCATCGCCGGCGCGGGCGCGCGGTCCTGGCCCTGGCCCCACCGCGCGCGGCTCGGCCGCCGCCGCTGCGCCGCGGCCACCCCCCGCTGCGCCGGGCCCATCTGCTGCTCGGGGCCCCGCCGCCTCGCCGCGCGGGCGCGGGCGCGGCGCGGGGCGCCGGGGATCTCGCCCTCCGCGGCCGCCGCGGCGTCGCGCCGCCCGCCGCCGGCGCGGTGCACCGCCCTCTGCCGGCGCGGCCGCCGGCCCGCTTCCGCCCCGGAAAAATAAAAAAAAAACAGGTCTCCTCCTCGCCGCCGGCCCCGTGGGGGGCCGCCGGCGCGCGGCGCGCGGCGCGCGCCGCCCGCGCCGGCGGGCACGCCTGGGGCCCTGCAGGAGCCCCGAGGGCGCTGCTCGGCGAGCCGGCCTGCGCCCGCGGCGTCAGCGGCAGGGCTGGCCGGCGCGGCCGCGGGGCGGCCAGGGACGGGGCCCGCTGCTGCACCACTCGCCGTCGGCTTCGCGAGCCACCCCGTCGGCACCGGGAGGCTGTCGGCGGCGACACCCGCGCTCTTCGGCGGCTTCGTCAGCCAACCACTCGGCGCTGGCGCGCTCGGTGCCGCGGCGTGGCAGGCCTTCTGCTTCAGTGTCCTGCGAGCGTCCCGGACCAGCCGTGCGCGCCAAGAGGCACCCCGCTGCAGCTGCTTCACGGCGGAGCTGCGGGCCTGGAGGGCGCGGAGCAGGGCCTTCGCTCCCGGTGCCGATGCGGCGGCGATGGCGTCGGCCGCTGTGGCAACGTCGCGCGTGAGGCCACCGGCGGCGGCCGTGCGAAGGACGCTGCCCGCACCGCTGACCCACGGGATCAGCGCCTCCAGCCGGCACGGCCCGCGACCGCTGGCCGCGGCGAGGACGTGGCCACGGAGCGCCTCCGCCAGGCCCTCCGCCAGGCGCTGCTCCTCGCGAGACCCCTGCCGGGGCAGGTCCCCCGCGGCCAGGCACAGCGACTGCGTCAGGTGCGCCGCGGCCTCATGGCCGCGCCGCTCCGCCACGCGCACCGTGGCGGCCAGCTGCGCGGAGAAGCAGCGGGCAGCCTCCGCGCGCGTGCGCCCAGAGAGCCTCCACATCCTGCCGGCGAGCGCCCTCGCGCACTCCTGCACCTGGCGCGCCGACCGGGGCTCGGAGAGCTGCTCGAGGAGCAGCCTGCCCGGGGGCCCCGCGTAAACACCCGCGTGCTCGCTCTCCGCCACCATGCGCGAGGCTGCGCCAGCCGCGAGGGCGGCCCACTGCGCCTCCTCGGCGCGATGGCCCCGCCCTGGCGCCAAGCCCCGCGTGGCGGGCGGCTCCGTGCTCATGCGCCGCTCCACAATCCACCGGCAGGTCGTCACTGGGGCGCCCACGGTCGCAAAGGGAGGACATGTGAGCGACGATCAAAAACGGGTCTTACGCGGGATGACGTAGCGACCTTACGCGGTGGCTTGCGCGGGCCGCTGGCGCGGCACGCTGCATTGGAGACGAGGGCGCTGGCGCGCGACCTAACGCGAGGAGCTTACGCGCCAGTGTCGGCGCAGTTGGACCCGTGTTTTTCCGTCGCCCATGTGGCTGAGGCGTGAAACCGCTGCACGGCGTCCTCAGAGCAGCAATCCAGCGCGCCCCAGTCGCAACAGGCGGCGCTGTTGGCCGCGATGAATTCGGAATACGCAGCATGCAGGCCAGCCTCGAGCATCAAAGCCTCCTCTTGGGGAAGGAGCGGGAGTGACACGTTGGACGGCGCGACGCGACCGCCTGTGGAGGCGGCGACGCTCGGCAAAGCGCGGAGGGCGCCCAACGATAGCTGTAGGAGCGCCAGGTGGGTGCTGATCGCCTGAAGTCGAACCACTGCGCAGGAGTCCGCGGCGGCAATGTTTGCACACAGGCCGCGCAATGTGGCAATCGACTCTGGGAGCTCTCGCCGGTCCTCCAGCGTCACAGGCAGTCCACTGAGCCTCTGACAGCGCGCCGCGCTGCCACCGGCCGCCGCATTGACGGCATCCGCCTCCGCCTCGGCAGCCGCGGCGGAGTGGGAGGCGCATCGGCGGCCGCTAGCGGCGGCCGTGCTGGCGGCGTCGGCTGCCGCGACGGCCCGCGTGCGCCAGCTGACGCAGAGGAACGCCAGCTCCAGCAAGGCGGCACCGGAGCCAGCGCCAGCACCGCCAGCACCGCCACCCCCGCTCACGGGCATCGGCGCCCCCGCAGCGAGCCTCGTCGCCGACGCTCGACGCGCTCTCGCCTCCAGCGCAGCGATGCAGAGGCGCAGGAGCCCGTACCGGCCGCACCCCACGTCGACGCCCCGGGCGCCGAGGGCCAGGAGCGGGACCAGCTCGGCGGGCGACGGCTCCCCCGCGGCCCCGGCCTGCCGCATGCAGCGCTCCGCCCTGTCGTGAGCCTCT
>CAUYUJ010017338.1:735697-743197 GCA_963575745.1 Prorocentrum cordatum
ATCGCAGAGAAGATCCTACATTCCGGGCAGAGCCAGACGAAGTCTGGTTCCTCCTTCTCGAGAAGACGCCAGAGCTCCTGAACCTGCCGAGGGTCCGAGGAGTCCCAGCCCGTAAGTCTATCCAAGCTGGGCCGGCTCCCCAGAGGAGCCCCGAGCTTCTGGACCTCTGGGGCCATTCGGGGAGGGGAGAACACCTCGAGGAAGGCGGTCCTCCCGCGCTTACGACGGACCCCCTCAGTCGCAGCTGCGCCTTGACCGACGGCGTTCCTGCTTCCCAGGCGCTGCCTGGCTGCTCCCTCGACAGCTCGTGACACCGAGGCCGGGCACGCGACCTCTCGGTCGTCGTTCCAGGTGTCGCCGTCGAGCCAGACAGCCTCTTCGTTTCGAAAGTCGTTTCGGTCCTGGGTCCCGCCGTCGGCCTCCCGGAGGCCCGGAGGAAAGCCCGGGCAAGCAAGGAAAGAAAACGTGACAGATCGGTCTTGGGGAACGCCCCCTTCTGATGCTGATGAAGGAGGACGAGGAGGAGAGATGACCCGAGGGATGTGATTCTTTCGAGGCTCCTCCTCGGCCTGGCAGCCGCATGCCGGGAGACAGGCGTGCAGCTGCACGACAGAAGTCCTAGGCTCCCGAACCTTGGGAGCCAGTCGTCCCTGGCATTGTGGCCGACTCAAACTAGATCCCAGCCCTCGTAGGACTGAGTCGTGGTAGTGGCCGTCGTCGTCCCTGTCCATGGGTCCCCGCCGCTCTGCACGTTGCTCGGGTCGGCCGGCAGCGGGAGCGGCTCTCCTGGGCCCGAGCTGCTCGACGCCGCGCCCGACGCCTGGATCTGGGCGTTCTGGTGGCTCACCAAGCCCTGGATGGCCGTGCCGATCTGGACCATCATGACCACCATCTGCTGGGTGGCTGCGTTGATGTTGTTCATGGTCCCCGCGATGTTGTCCAGGGACGTCTGGATGAAGTCGAGGTTCTCCCCGAAGTGCTCGAAGCCCCCGAGGATCCTCTGGATGGTGACGCAGCTCTGGTGAATCTGCATCAGTCCCTCCTCCAGGCCAGCAGGGAAGCTCTGAATGTTCGTGGCCACGGCGATCATCTGGTTGAGCGTCTCCTGCACCTGGCCCAGCGCCCTGATGCCCTCGGGCACGTTGTGCAGCTGCCACTGCAGCGCCTGGAGGTGGCCGCTCAACTGGTTGACAACGTTCAGTGCTGCCGCGCCCTGCTGGAATCCCTCGTTCTCCTGGAGGATGTCGACTGCCCTCTGGGCTGAGCGAGCTGCTGCTCTCGCGGCTTGGGCCGCCGACTCGGGACGGTCCTCGTCGTTCGGACCAGCCCCTGGAGCGTTCTTGGGGATCCAGGTGATGCGAGCTCCGCAGGCAGTGCACTTGGACCCGCTGCCCCACTGGTTCCCGTAGTACCGAATGTGATGATCGGGATGAGGGCAGTCCACCACCGGCGGTGGCTTGACTGGCACCTGGCCTCCTCCCGGGAGGGTGGCCATTGGCACTGCTCCTCCCCCGACCGGTGGTCCTGCCAACGACGAGGCCCTTGCCTGTGGTGACGGCATGCCTACCGGAGGTGGCTTCCTGGGGAGATTGCGTGCCGCTGCTCGGTGTCCTGCTGGTCCTCCGGCCGGAGTGGAGTCGACTGGTGCGTGGGGCTGATAGGCTCCTGCCCCGCTCGCTGCCGCTCCGGCACCGTCGACGTCCGCCCCCACTCCCTGAGCCACCGCTGCTCGTAGCTCTCCTGCTCGAGCCGCCGCCCTCTGCTTGCTGAACCCGAGCGCCTCCGCGCCGTGCTGAGGTGCGTTGCTCGCTGGCCCGCGGCGTCCAGGCACGAAGTCCGGCGGCGGATGGTCTGGTGGCGGCGGCTGGGCCACCTGACCTGACGAGGCCGCCGCTCCTGGAGCCGTGGCGACTCCGGTGCTCTGGGCGCCCGGCGCCTGTGGCGGCGGCCAGCCGTAGGGGTATCCCTCCCCCACGGGGAGCCGGGGGATCTGAAAGGGCTCGCCCTCGGAGTCCGACTGCAGCGTCATCATATCCTGGTTGGGGTCGTGGTCCTCCAGCTCGGACGCCTGCTGCATGGCCTGGGCTGCTGCCTGCTCTCGACGTGCCTGACGCAGCCTCTCCTGCGTCTCCTCGAAGGCCTTGGGAGGCTTCTTCGGCGCCGGTGCTGGAGCAGGATTCGGGGCGGACTGCGCCATCCCTCCAGCGATGAGCGCCAAGGTCGCCGTGCGCACATGCATGGCTGTGCCGGCTTCTGCTGCGCCGGCTCGGCCGAGAGAACGAATCGGGTTGAGAAACGATCAATCTCGAAAGCACTTGCCTGAGGCTTGAGCCTAAAGTGGCTACGGACATCAGTAGTGCCACGGCCGAGGGCACCCAGGATCGCCCCTGCTTCTCGTACTCGCTGTGCCTGACCGTCGCCTTAGCTTCCCGAGATGATCCTAAGGCCCTGACTGACTTGCGGGACGCTAGCTGAGCCCGTGACTCGAAGATCCCCGTAGCGAGCCCCACGTAGCCCACCAAGAAACCCGTAGACATCCGGCCGCTCGGGGCCTCGCACAAGACAACCCCGAGGCTCAGCAGGATACTGGCCAAGACCCCGTACAGCACGACCTGATGAGTGATGATCCTGTATCTGCGAAGCTCCCCGGACTCCAGCATCTCCGGAGGCTTGTCTGACTCTAGCAAGAAGGCGCCGGCGGACAGAAAGGGGTACTTCCGCAAAGCATTGTCTGGGATCTGCAGCGGTGCTTCTAACTGCTGCACGATCGTGGCCATGCGATGGCCTGATCCCAGACGTGTCAAAGGAATGTCCACCTCCAGGGTGGCCGAATTCATCACATTCTGAGGCAAATCGATCGCGCAACCGAGGAACTCCAACAGGTTCACCGACAAAATGTGGGGAACCTCTTCGAGGAGGACGGTGGTCTCGATGATCCCCAGCACGCCGCCCAGGCACAACGGGAACAGTACGGAGCCCACGACCCTCGCCATGCCTCCGACCCCGTGTGCTGCCCTCGGGCGCTGGTGCTGCTTCGGGATGGCCTCGAACTTCAGGCCCACGGCCGCAAGTGCCAGCGACTCGCGGTTCAGCGCCGTCAAGCCCACGAGGTCGCTGCCGGCACCTGGGTCGACGAGGCCCTGGGTGGGCTTGCCGACCAAGTAGACGCCGGCGTCCTGCATCGCCTGGCCCAGCTCCTTCCACTGGTCCAGCAGCTCCGGAGTGACGACCCAGTCCCCCGAGCCCGACACGACCCCGTCGAACATGTAGGCCGACATCCCCTTCCGCTGGTTGGCGTACTTTGGGTTGTCCTTCTCCGGGCACTCGCGGTGCCAGTGACCCTTCTGCTTGCAAATGCCGCACCTCGTGATCTTCATAAGCTGTTCTGGTGACAGCTTCTTGCGACTAAAGCCTGAGCCCCGAGAGCCGCTGCCTCCGCCTCGCCCTCGTTCCTGTCGTCCGCGACCGCCGCGGTCTGATCGTCCTCCGGCTGGGCGAGACCGTGGCTGAGAGGCACTCCCTGCGCCTCCCGGCCGTGGCTTCGGGGCGAAGTATTCACGATCACGTTTGGCCGCCCTCTTGATGTCCTTGTTCTGCTTCCAAGTGCGCTGGTTGGACCTCGACTCGATCATGGCCATCGCCTCGTCGAGCTGCGTCTCGTCGAGGTCGAGATCCTCCAGCTCCGCCAGGATGGCGGCCTCATCCTCGTCATCGAGGTCGTCGTCGTAGAAGTCGCCGTCCGCCTCGACGTCCTCCTCGGAACCTACCTCGGACCGACCAACCGGGTACGAGGGAGGGGGAGGATGAGAAAAGCTGCTCTGTGCGCCGGACTCTTCGGTCTCGACGGCGGGCAGTGCTGCTGCGCTCCTACCTGGCAACAGGCGTTCAGATCCTAACGCATCCATCTGCCTGAGGGCCCAGGTGACGCTCTCGTAGTCGAGCTGCCCGCGGGTGAGCGTGCGGAGGTTCTGCATGCTCTGACCCGAGAGGCCGGCGCCCTCCTCAAGCATGAGGCCCTTCATCTTCGATGAGAGCCAGAGCTCGTTGGCCTCTGCCTCCTGGAACTGCGATTCTCGCCTCATGACGTACTGCGTGAGGCTCTCCTTATTCTCTCTAGCTGCTTCGAAGAGGGCGCGCCTGCCAGTGCGTCTGAGCTCGTCGCCCTCTCGTTCACCTATCATCAAATTCATTCTCTCGAGGACTGTGCTGATCCAGCTGGGTCCTGAGATCAACTGCTCCGACAGGTCTTCGAACCGGGCCTGCATATTCCAGTCGAACAGTTTGAGAAACTTCTCATACCTGCGCCAGACAGGAACATCCGTATTGTTGTCCCATCTCTTAAGGGCGCTCCGCCATTGTCTATAGTGTGTCCACCCCGGCCACGCTGGAGGATCTGAGAAATCTCCCATGACTCCTCCTCCGCTCCAGCTGCCGGAGTACCAGCCGTCACGCCGGCCCCAGCCGGCGCTCCAGCTGTCCTTGCCGTAGTCCTGCCAGGCATCGCGCTGGTCGGCCTCGGCGGTCTTGTGGTCGAGCTGTCGCCACTCGCCGTCTTGCCGCCAGCCATCCTGGCGCCACTCTGCTGCTGCTGCTGCTGCTGCTGCTTGCCATGGATCATTTTGTCGGCCGTCTGCTGCGGTCTGGAGCGGCTCGGCCTTGGTCGCCTGGGGCGCCCCCACTGCGCTCATGGTCTCACGGACCATCCCTGTGACCAGGTCTCTGAGCTGCTCCGTCGTCACCGTCATCCGTCCTGTCTCCGCTGCTGTTGGCGCAGCGGCGGCCGACTCGTCACCACCACCACCTATGACGGCTCCGGTGAAGCCTTCATCGTCTGCGGGCATCTCCGCTGTCCGCGCCGCTCTGTCGGCGCGAGCCCGGCCCGCGGCCGGAGGCACTCGAGCGACGACTGGCCGTGGCCCTCAAGGCCGCGCCGTGCCACCCATGGGCCTCCCGACCGGGAACCAGGCTCCGCTACCAACTGTGGCAGCAGCAAAGGCAGTAAATGCTTTTCCCTTGAGCCAAATCGGATAACAGTGACAGGAAACTTCACACAACTCTAAATGCAAAACCTACTGTGCGAAATATGCTCACCTGTCTCAAACCACCGAGCCCCTTCCGAACCCGAACTGGACCTTCTTTCAGAGGCCTCACTGTACTGCTCCTCCTCCTCCTGCTCCTCCTCCTGCACCCCTCGAAGACGCGCGCGCGCGTGTCGCGGTCGTCCCAACGGCACGCCGCGGCGGGGCCAACCGAGCATCCGGGAATTGGCCAGCGCGGGGCGAGGCGCCTCCCTCGCGCGGCACGTGGGCCCGCCCCACACCGGCCATCGCCGAAGGCCGGCGGCGTCGCCCGATGCCGCTGCGGTGTGATGCCTCCCGTTCTCGGCAGGCACTGCTGCGATCTCAGCTGCCCCAGCGCGCAACACGCAACTAGGCAAACGAACTCTATGCACCGACGTTTTTTTCCGAACCTACGCTGGAATTCGCACAGGAACGCGGATCCTGATGTATACGGGATCCTGGTGTGTACATTTGTCGTTGTTTCCCTTGGAAAACGGGGGAAAAGTATACACCACAACACCCCGACGTCGTCCTCGACCCTCAAAAAGTCTTGGGATTGAAAAAACAACCCGCCACTGGTAATGTATATGTTCCAGTTTCCGAGCAACACGTAGCGTATTGATACGGAGCTCAACACGTGGACTGGAAACGTAGGTCTGACCGCGGTACGTTCGCCCAAACACGCAGCGTATTGACACGGACGCTTTGAGCACGGCACGTGTTGCGTACCAACACGGGCGTATCGAGGCATCTGTGTTGCCCCCTATAAAGTCTGGAGGTCGGAAAGGGGCGTGGCAGAAAGGGGTGTGATGCGTGGACGTGGCGATGTGATCTACGAGCGAGAACCTCGCCAGATCCAGCATTGTCACCACACCCCCTTCAACCACATCACCTTCCTACCCCCTCAAAGAAGTGTTGGTCTCTGCCCCGGGGTCCATGGTGGTGTGCGGGCTCGTTCTCCACGAGTCTCATCGGCCCGGGTTTTGGAACCGTTTCAACAGATACACTTCTGCCAGCACTGCGGGCGTACAGTCTTGGTGACCGCCTCGGCCCCTTCGAATACGGGCCGAGACCATTTGGCCAAGATCTCGCAAGGCAAGTTCCCCAGTTAGTTATGCAGGACATCCTACGAGGGCCCTCGCGGCTGGCTCGGAGCGAGAGCGAGAGGTGACGGCAGCTGAAGCGCCTCGCAGCAAGGATCTGGATCCGCCTGCCAATTGACGCTCATCACCCTCCTCCCTCCTTCTCTTCTTCCTTTGCAAAGCTGTGCTGCTCGAGTGCTCCAAGTGCTCCCCCCGTCATCCCCCCCGCTCTCCGTTCTCCTCTCCTGCTCCTCCCCGTCAGCTGGAACGCTCCTGGGGCAGAGCATGCTTCTGGGCCAGCGGCGCCGACCCGCCTCCCCCCCCCCCACGCATACACACACACACACACACAAACACACACACACACACACACACACATTGAAAGCCCCCTCCTCCTCTGGCCGCCGCAGGGGTCCCTCCACGCGCGTTCAAAAAAAGCGCTGGGTGGCCCGCCGAGGGCGCGTCGCGCAGCAGCCCTCCGTAGAAGCGCGAGGCCGGGAACTCGGACAGCGACCTGAGGGCCAGCAGTGGTGCCCTCCCTTCCCC
The DNA here is from genome assembly GCA_963575745.1 of Prorocentrum cordatum. NCBI lineage: Eukaryota > Dinophyceae > Prorocentrales > Prorocentraceae > Prorocentrum > Prorocentrum cordatum. Next base: position 742,386 of record CAUYUJ010017338.1, read on the forward strand.
GCTCCCCCCTCGCCGAAGTATTCCCCATTCTGCGCTCATCCCAATCCACTCCCCCTGCTGCCCCTGCTCTGACTCCTCCTGCGCCTCGTCCTCCCCGTCCACTCCCCCATCCTCCTCTCCCCCGCGCCCCCTCCTTCCCGTTCTCGTCCTCTTCCTCGTCCTCGATCTCGTCCTCCTCCTCCTCCTCCTCCTCCTCCTCCTCCTCCTCTTTCCCCTCACCCTCCTCCTCTCCTTCTCCTCCTCCTTCTCCTCCTCCTCCTCCCCTCCTCCTCCTCTTGGCGCTCGTCCTCCCGGTCCCCCCCCACCACTTCCTCTCGCCTCCTCCCGTGCTTGCCCTCCTCCTCCTCCCCCTCCCCCTCCCCCTCCTCCTCCTCCCCCCCCTCCTCCTCCATCCTCCTCCTCTCCTCCTCCTCCTCCTCCTCCTCCCTCCTCCTCCTCCTCCTTCCTCCTCCTCCTCCTCCTCCTCGTCCTCGTCCTCCCCCTCCCCTCCCCCTCCCCCGTCCCCCTTCCTCTCCTCCTCCTCTCCTCCTTCCTCCCTCCTCCTCCTCCTCCTCCTCCTCCTGCTCCACCATGCCCTCTTCCTTCACTTCACAAACCGCCTCGAGCAATACGTCTGACTGGGGAGAAATGCGAACGTACACGGACATCGCCAAGGAATCGACAAAGCGTCGCATTTCATCACAGGAGCGCCTACTGCCTGCCACAGGAGCAGTGTCGCGATGAGCATGCGGACAGCCCGCCCGCCAGAGCAGACCACACAGGCCAAGCCCAGGAGGTCCGCGCAGCCACCACAGCGGACCGACCGGCCCCCC
>CAUYUJ010017338.1:748197-810590 GCA_963575745.1 Prorocentrum cordatum
TGGTCGCCAACGACGGGGCAGCCCCCGCCCGGCCATGCGTAGACCACATCGTGGCGCCAACGGCCACCATTATGCTGAGATGCCCACTGCCGTGCGCAAGAGTCACAATTTAAAATGCCTGGGGACGGCAGGGCGCCACCATTCCTCTAAGATGCAGACTGCCGTGCGAAGAACTTACAGTCTGTGTCATTGGGCTGGAGCACGCAGAATAGTGGCCGCCAACGGCGGGACAGCCACCGCCCAGCAACACGTGGACCACACCGTGGCGCCAACGACCACTGTTCTTCTCAGATGCCCGGTGCCCTGCGAAGTATTCAAAATATGTCAACCTCCTGCTCTCTCCTCGGGAGCGCAGAAACGGCGACAACGATACGAAGACAGATGCAACGCCTGATCCGTCTACTCCGTCTCCTCCGTGACAAGCGGACACGCCAAAGCCGATAGACAAAAAACCGATGCACAACAAAACCGATGGACACGACAAGTGACAAAAACCGATGGACAATAAATATTTGCTGGCCTCTTCGAGCTCTCTGGGGAAGCCTCTTGGATATCTTGGGGCCTCTTGGGCCGGCCGTCTGGAGGCCGTCCTGGGCATCTTGGACCGTCTATGTGGCCTTCGGCCCATCCCGCCAACGTGCCTGGGTTGTGGGTCAGGGGCCTCTTGAAGTTCGTTTGGATGCCGTGGCGAGCCTCTCGGGGCCTCTAGGAGGCCTCTGGAACTCCATCGGGGGCCACTCCGGGCCTCCAGGGGGGCCTCCTGGGGCGGAAGGCTTGAATTGTCGATTCGCGTTCCCCCTCTTGGGGCCTCCTTGGGGCCATCACGGGGCCCTCTTGGGCGATCATGACCCGTTCAGGGGCGCCAAGAAGCTCTTCAGGGGGGCCAAGAAGCCCTTCAGGAGGCCTTCACCGTATTCGAGGATCTGTATACTCCGGAGACCTCTTGGCCGTACTAAAGCCCACCGGGCCGCACAAAAGCCCATCTGGCCGCAGCAAAACCTTATCTCCCCCGCTACCTCCATGCGGGGGGCTGGCGGTTTGGGGGGAGGGGGGAAAGAGCTGCTAGCTACATGTCACACTCGACGTCATCTGAAATACAAATTAGAGCACCACCCGGGGGATACGACCACCCTTCGTGGGTGGGGGGGGGGCCGTGCAGCTTTCGATTTGCGAACTGCGTCGGACATAAACTTGTGTGTATAGATGTGGGAACTTTATTTCCATATACACATAACATCCTACACACGTATACACACCTTCACATATACACATATATACATGTATACCGTATAGCGCGACACCAGCCTCTATAGGTATCACGATATCTCTGTCCCACGTTGTGTGATTAACCTGGCTGCCCAAAAACAACCCGACCGATCTATATATTTACCGAAATCGCTATCAACAGAGCCCACCTTCCAGTCTCAAGTTTCATGTACCAGTCTATCTATGCATTGCTCGACTTGATTTCCACATCAACTAACACCAACACACATATCGATATCACTGTCTCTCCAACGGTACCACCTACCGACCGATCACACAACCTGACGAAATCACATATCGTTGTGGATGTGTATACACAAGAATGTGCATGCCAATCCCACGATGCACGCACATATACATGTACGTACATATAGATATAACATTATACCGGCCCCCCTGCCTCACGCCTCGAGGTCCTGCAAGAAGTTTCACAGGAAGGGCTCACCAATCGGAGGTCTGGTGGGATTTGCAGCGCCGCAGACCTCTTGACCGGCGTCCCTGGCCAGAGCGCGTATCGGACAAAACCGCCCAAGCGCAAGGCGCAATGCACAACTCGGGCTGCTGCTGCCTGGCGATCCTACAATGACAGCTCCCTCTAGCAGTCCTACAAGGAGGCTTCCAGCAAGGACTTGCCACTCGGATGTCAATGTAACCTTTTGGTAGCACTAAGATTAAAGGAAAGAGAATGCACCAGCCAGCAAAATGCAACATCAAGCAAAATGCACCAGCCGGCAGAATGCACCAGACAGGGAGGGGCGGGAGGAGGGAGGTCATCCGAGAGTTCCAACGGTGGCCTGACATCGAATCTTACCACACAGTGTATCCCTTGGGGCCTTGGTGGTCACCAGCTGTCATCTTCGGACCTGTCGTCAATCCAGCTCGATCCCTGGATCCCAGTCCAGAGCATGGTGCGTTTCAAACGGGGGTGCCCCGCGCTCCCGTCTTGGGATCTGGGCCGGGATCTGGCTCGATGTGAGTCGGGCCTGTCCCCCTGCAGGGGGCTTTTCGAGGACAAATGAAACATGCCCCAAAAATATGCCAAAGTGACACAAAAAATACTCCAAGAATAGTCCCCCGACGATTTTTTTATTATCATTTTTGAGTTGTCCTCCTGTAGAGGGACGGGCCCGACGTAAGGCTCGATCCGCGGAGGCCGGCTCCGGAGCGTGCCCGCTCGAAGACCGCGTGTCCCAGGTCCAGGCGACGGCGCGCCCATTTGGACGCCCGACATGGGTACCGAAAAAATGGGTACGATGCCCGACAACAAATGTTGTCCCAAACCAACAGCGGCCGCTGTTGGGCAGGCGGCCTCCTGTCTCGAATGGACACAGGCCGCGGCGGCGTGGACAGCGAGGCCTGTTCAAAATGAACAGGAACTACTGTTGGGCATAGTACCCATTGTTTCCGTGCCCATCTCGGGCGCCCGGAGCCCAAGGCAGTCCCTTCGGCGCGCCCCTCGGGCCCGGCGACAGGGGGGGGATAGCAACTGGCCATCGCTCGGACGCCCATGCCCTGTGTCTTTTTTCGGTCTCGTGCGTGGCTTTTTCGCCAAAGGATCAAGGATGCTCCTCGATGGTCCTCGCCGAAGAAAAAGCGCACACGTCCGAGCGATGCCAGGGCAAAGGGGGGGTCTGAGAATCGGCTCACGCAACTGATTCTCCCAGCGCCTCCTGGCGCAGGGAGGCGCCCACGTATCGAGGAATGGGCCCGGCGGCGGGGCCGAAAGAAGCTGCATGCAGCAGATTTCGTAACCCCCCCTTTCCCAATCCCCTCCTTTCGTCCGGCCCGAGTCCCAGGAGTGCTCGCTAGAGAATTGTGCGCCCGAGGGACAGGCCATGTACATTATGACTGCAAGCGGCCTAGTCGAGATGCTCCCATGGAAATTTGTGAGCAAGGGGGGCATGCCTGCACCGCCTTTCTCATTAGCAAGGCTAAAATACAAGTGAGCGACAAAAACAAACGGATCTGACGCGAGAAGACACACTGCAAACCCACGCCACGGCTTACGTGGTCCATCTCCTAAGAGATGGCCACAAGATGGGCCCCCGAGGCTCCAAGAGGCCACCACGATGCCCGCAAGATGCCCTCGAGAGGCTCCCGAGAGATCCCCAAGAGGCTCCAAGAGGCACACGGAGGCACCCAAGACGCCACAAGAGAGAAAGGAACCCGAAGAGACTCCAAGAGGCATCCAATAGGCCTCTGGCCTTTCTGCTCGGCCGCCTCCTCCTTCTCCTCTTCCTCATCGGCCTGTTCCACCCTCTCCCTCCTCCCCCTCCCCTACTCCCTACTACTACGCCTCCTCCTGCTCCTCCTCCTCCAACTTCTCCAACTCCTCCTCCTCCTCCTCCTCCTGCTCCTCCTCCTCCGTGAGGCCCTCCAGAGGCCCCAAGCGTCTATAAGATTCACCACTGACGATGACGACGCGCGAAAGAAGCATAGTCCGGCGGGCGAGCGGGAGCTGGGGTGAAACTGGTATTCGGTGATGGGACGGCTTCGAGGATCGTCAGGAATGTCTCAGGGCGTCTGGGGGGGGGAACTTTTGGAGGCCTCTTGGGGAATGTACCTGAGGCCTCCTGTGGGCCTCTTTGGGACTTCTTGGGGCCTCTTGGGGGCCTCTTGGGGGCCGCTCGGGGCATCTTGGGGGCCTCAAGGGGCGGAGAGCTCGAATTGTCTGTTCGTGGTCCCCCTCTGGGGTCTCACTTGAGGCGTTCTTGGGGCCCTCTTGGGCTGCCTTGGAGGCCTCTTGGGCCGTCTGGGAAGCATCTAGGGCCGTCTCTGCGCCCTCTTGGGGCCTCTGAAGCCGTATTGGGGCGATACTTGGGGCCTCTGGAACCGTTTTGGAGCGTCGGGGAGCCGAACAGGCAGAAACGCGAAACTCCCTCAAAAACCTATGGAAAATCAATGACTTTCGCCTCTCGGGGCCCTTTGGGGAATTCTCTTGGAGACCCCTTGGGCCGTGCTGGAAACCTTTTGGGCCGTCTGGAGACCATCTTGGACGTGTAAGAACAATATTTCGGCGACTATGGCCACTCTTGGACCGTCTTGGAGGCCTCTTGGGGCCCTTTTCATCTGTTGTGGGGCTGTCTTGAATCGTGGGGCGTCCCTGGCGGCCTGGTCCCGCCATGCGCTGTCGAGGAGCCCGTCCCGCCCCCCCCCCGCCTCGAGCCCAGGGGTATACATACAGGCAGACATACAGACTTACATTTCATTCTCGTGCGTTACATTAAACCGCAATATATTACATGGCACTACACTACATTACAATACAATACACTGCATTTCATGGCATTGCATTACCTCACCTTACATTACATACCATGACACTGCATATACATACATACATACATACATACATACATACATACATACATACATACATACATACATGCATGCATACATACATACATACATACATACATACATACATACATACAAACGTACATACATACATACGTACATGCAAACATACATACAGACAGACATATAGACAGACAGACAGGCACACATACATACATGCATACATGTATACATACACACTTACAGGCAGACATACACAGAGACAAGCAGACAAACAGACAGACCGTCAGACAGACAGGCAGGCAGACAGACAGACAGACACGTACATATATGATATATGTACGTACATATGCACATATACCTGTGGGTATGTTATGTGGTGAGGTCCAAATGTGCCATATGGCGTCCACTGTGGATATGTATACGTATGGGAAGGACGGTATGGGCTACACCTGTGATCTACCCTTTTTTGTTGTTCTAGGCACTACCGCATTTCGACGTAGTTGAACATACATGACCACGAATCTTAGCATACCGAGATAAACTGTGTGTAAGGTGCAACAATACTTTCAGACTCCAAACACACTCATTAGTTATTATCGAAGAAGCCAAAATCAAACGCCTTTGGGCAAAGGCAACACACGGTTACTTTTATGGGCGTCCATGTCTCTTGGATTGGAAACGCATCATTTTGTGATGATTTCCACTGCCTCCTTCCGAGCGGGCGAAGGGAACTGGGCCGACGGAATGTCAACAACTTGTACAACAAGAAGAGCAAACAACTAGAAACGGGTGACAAACAAACACCGTGCACATTCAAACAACAACAGCTCACTTTGGTTGCACAACGTAGAGCAAAGCACCACCATATAATTCGGAAGTGATAGAAACCTGTGGCCACAGTGGTTCAGCAAAGCCAGAGTGGCTTTGTCCTGTGCGGTGGCGTACCATCGAAAGCCGATTCACAATGAAACACACAGCACCGTTGGTTACCTGCTCGTTTGTGGAGGAGGATGAGGAGGCCTGGCGGCCAGAGCCGTGGCACTGGCGGCAGCAGCAGCCGAGGCCGACTGCGGTCCTCCGGGTACCCTGGTCCGCGAGCCTCTCGAACAGCGACGCGCCAAGCCCAAACTCCTCACGCGAAGCGCTGTTGCAGCCGGGGGTTGCGGGGTGTTCCTCTCTCCTTCTCCCCCCGTCCCTCCTTAATCCATCCCTCCCTTCATCTCTCCTCCTCCTCCTCCTCCTCCTCCTCATCCTCATCCTCCTCCTCGCCCCTCCTCCTCCTCTTCCTCCTCCTCCTCCTCCTCATTCTCATCCTCCGCCCCCCCTCCCTCATCATCCTCTTCCCTCCTCTCTCCTCCTCCTCCCCCCTGCTCCGCCCTCCTCTCCATAGTAGGGGTTGTGGTAGGGTTGGGCGCAGCCGTTGGAAAATAAATCCGGCGCAGAGCTGCACTGCACCCAGGTTCTGATGAGGAGCGCACGGATCGACAATTCAGCCAGCGCTGATCCACGCAACCCAAAAAGAGTTTGGGATATGTCCTCGTGATTAGCCGCAAACCTGCTTCGCCTGCACATCATTATCCTCCCTCCCCCTCCTCCCTCAATCTACGCTGGGCAGCATTTAGGCGCAGCAGTTGCGAGTAAGGTTTGGTGGTGGCGTTGCGGTTGGCTCTGGCGGCCCCGTCGGAGGTTAAATAATGTGCAGAGCTGCACGCAGGGTCTGGGCAGGAGCGCACGGATCTGCAAGGCAGCCAACGAACGCTGATTCACGCTGTGAAACTTTGCAGCTGTCTGTTTCGAGGGCGCGCGAACATGAATTAGCTATCTGTGGACTTGGCGCGCGGTCGCCAAATCCATGGATCGGGGGAGTCGCCCTCCACAAAATGCGGCCGGTGCCGCCTCGTTCGGCGGCGGGAATCCGCGATTTCCAATGGAAACAGGACCCGTCGCTAATCCACGCCCCCTTGACCAATGTTTGCGATCGCCTGTCTGTTGCGGGGTAGCTCGCCTTTTTCTCCTTTGGCCCTCGCTCTGAAATCCGTTCAGCGGTCGGCAACCCACGTCAATGGCGAACGCCGATTGGCATCTCCCATTCCGCCTTCCATCGGTCTAGGCCGCTAAGAGAAAATCCAACCCTACAGTTAACGTCTATGAGACTTTCGCTTGCTCCAAAGTGGGGGTCAACAAGATCAAGGGGAGAGGGATCAGGGGCGAGTGCAGTTCATATACGAAGCTTGCATGTTGTTTGTCGGCCCAGCAGAAGGATTACAGTCGGACTTGACTGGACAGGACACCCGAGAGAACACGAGGCTCTTCCGCAGGCAACGTGGCCCCAGAACACCCAAAGTCATGCGGGCTGCATGGGTCGGGATATAAGTAATCAACCCGAACTGTATCTGGCGTCGCACCCAGCACAGCAGACCTCTGGACGGGCCCAGGCAGAGCCTTGGACTGCAGCATCCTCAGCACCAGAGCATTGGTGTCCCTGAGGGTCAGGGTCCCTCCTTGCTCCTTCCTTTCCCCTCATACCCTCCCCTCTCTCTACCTGCATCAACGTTCGGTTGAGCCGAAATGATACTGGCAACTTCTCGGACATGAATCCGAGGGACACGTGGTGGCCGGTGCCGCAAATTCTTCAGTCCATGCCGGCGACGACAAGGTCCAAAAGAGGTGCTCGCCCTCAACTCCCCTCATCCCTTCTCCCCTTACTCCTCCTCCTCCTCCTCCTCCTCCTCCACCTCCACCTCCAATTCCATCTTCTCCTCCCCCTCTCTCTCTCCCTCCCTCCCTCCCTCCCTCCCTCCCTCCACCATACCCTCTTCCTTTCGATCCCTCTGCCACCTCCTCCTCTGCCATGCTTTCCAGCTCTGTCACAAGTCCCATATAAGGCCTCATCATCACCACCCCCACAATCATTTGTATCATCATCAAAACCAGTATCACCATCAGCATCATCAGCAGCATCATCATAATCACTACTACCACCATGGTCGTCATCATCACCATCATCATGATGACCATCATCCATTTCATCAGCTTCATCATCATCAGCAGCACCATCAGCATGATCATCAACATTATCATCCTGTTCATCTTCATGATCATGGCCATGATCATAATCATCGTCACCATCACCAGCAGCAACATCGTCATCATCATAGTCATTAGCGTTGTCATCGACATGACCAATATCATCAGTCTCAGCATAGTCAGCATCATCCGCATCACCATCATCGTCGTCATCATCCTCATCATCATCATCACCACCACAATCATTATCAGCAACAGCATCAGCATCACATCATCATCATCATCATCATCATCATCATCATCATCATCATCGTCATCATCATCATCATCATCATCATCAGCAACATCACCATCCTCGCCCTCATCAGCATCAGCATGATCACCACCACCACGACGATCATCATCAGCATCAGCATCAGCATCATCATCCTCAGCAGCAGCAGCATCATGATCATCATCATCATCATCATCACCATCACAATCACCACCACCACCATCAACATCATCATCACCATCATCATCGAAAAGCAACATTATCATCAGCAGCATCACCAGAATCCTCGTCATCATCTTCCACACCATCCTCATCCTCATCCTCATCCTCATCCTCATCCTCATCCTCATCCTCATCCTCATCATCGCCATTACCATCACCATCACCAGCACCATGATGACCATCAGTATCACCATCATCGCCATCGTCACCATCATCACCATCACAATCCACCACCATCCACCAGCACAATCATCGTCACCGCCGCCATCATCATCACCACCTTTACCATCCTCATCCTCCTCGTCCCCTCGTCGTCCTTATCATCCACATCGTCATCGTCCATCCGTCCTCCTCCTCCTTCTCATCCCACTCCCCCTGTCCCTCGATCATCTGCTTCCTCCCTCCTCCCTCCACCTCCTCGCCCCTGCTTCATTCCTGGGGGCCGCGCCACGTCTTCGCGGCCATGTGCCCGGCATATCCCTGGGAAGCGCAGGGCTCGTCAAGCGAGGCGGTCCGGCGCTCGGGCCCGTCGCCCTGGCCTGCTGCTAGGCCCCCCGCAGGGCAACCTGAACAGTTCCCAGCCTCGCCATCGCTCGGACGTCCATTCCCCGTGCATTCTTCGGTTTCGCGCGTGCTCGTTTTGCTAGATGATCCAAGATGCTCCTCGATGGTCCCCGCCGAAGAAAAAAACACGTCCGCGCGGTGCCTGGGCCACGCGCACGCCAGCTTCTGAGTGAGGGCCCGGCCTGCAGCCCGCGAGAGCGCCTCCTGCAGAGCAGGGGGGGCGCATCGCACGAGGGCCAAACTCGGCAATCCACTGCTGCCTCCAGCCAATCTGGGAGGAGAGCCCCCGAAAACGTTAGGTGGCAACTACTGGGAGTTTTTCGTCGTAAGGATGAAGGGGGATTAAGCCCCATTTGGGGGCTGCTACGCTGGATTAGGCCGCGGATTAAGCAGATTGAGCGGGACGAAGCTGAAATAGCCTGGATTAAGCCGGATTTCGGACCAGGACAATGTCAGAATTGGACCTCCCAGGAGTTGCATCCGGAAAACGATATAGCAGCTCCCCGCGCACAGGCGTGGAGGCTTTCGAGAACTCGACCGGCCTGCAGTTGTTGCCGTGTGACTCGCACGTGAAGTTCGTGCTTCTGCTCGCCTAGATGGCCGGCTGGACGCCGCAGTGCGCTGTTGGCACCAGCAGCGCAGTCCAACCGCACAGTTCGACAGCGCATGGACCGACTGGTCAGTGCAGTTCTTGAGGGCATCGATAGGGGGGGACTGACCTGGAATCGGCGATACATCGCCGATAGATCGGCGATAGGCCCCCGATAGTAAATCCGCACGTTCCTGGGCAGGTTGGGGCTATCGGGCCCCTGTCGGCGATCAATGGGCGATTGGGGGTCGATGCATCCCCCCCTATGCCTATCCCCCCTATCGTTGCCCCTGAGTTCTGGAGAGGTTAAACAAGCGGGCCGACCATTCGCGGTCACACGCGAAGCGCCGAGTCTCTCAGGAAAAGCTGCATTGTTACCAGACTGCTCGCGTCGGAGCAGGCAGCCGTGCCGCTGTCAACGTCGCCGCTATCACAACGAGATCCTGTTTCGGGATCCGCAGGTGTTCCGAGACGCCCGCATTCGGGCGTCGAGACACGTCCCTACGACGACCAGTCCAGCAGTTGGGTAGCTCTGTTGGCGCCTCTCCCTGCGGCGTCCTAGTACAAACTGTGTAGAGACTCGCGTGTGTCGCCGTCCCACCGCTTGAGTTGAGTCGGGCGTGTCCCCCTACATGGGGATTTTCGATGACAAATAAAAAATACCCCAAACATACCCCAAGAAGGAAAAAATACTCAAAAATAGTCCCCAGACTATTTTTGGACTATTGTTGGACTCTTTTTGATTTTTCGTAGAAAAAACCCCTGTAGGGGGACACGCCCGACTTAACGCTTGCGGTGGCCGCCATGCTGCCGACAACCCTCGTGCTCCGTGCCCCGACCAGCCTACAGATCAGTGCTCTCGCGGTGTTGCTCGGCTCGGTGGGCGGCATGGCCACGCGCGCAGCCGGGCGCCCGAGGCCTTGTGCGAGGCACCTGTGCCACGCCGAGGACGTCGTGCAAGCTCGCGGTTTCACCGGCTCTGCAGGTGCCGAGGAGGCGACGACGACGACGACGACGACGACGACGACGACGACGACGACGACGACGACGACGGACGACGACGACGACGACGACGACGACGACGACGACGACGACGACGACGACGACGACGACGACGACCCCGATGGGCGCGGAGGTCCTGCGCCGCCGGGGAGAGCACCGTCGGCGGAAGCTGCAGGGGGTCGCCCAGCAGGCAGAGGCGACCGCTGGAGCGGGCGCCCGGGCAGCAGACCGCCGTCAGCGCCGCGGGCTCCGTGGCCTGGGTGGCCTCGGAGGGGTTCGGGCGAGGAGGGGCGGGCCGGGAGGGGGGAGGGGATGGGGATGGGGCGGGGGGCGGGGGGCGAAGAGGCAGGGAGGCGGGGAGCGATGAGGCGAGAGAGCGGGGGGGGGAAGAGGGGTGGCGAGGCGGGGAAGGGCAAGTGGCGAGGGGGGGGGCAAGGAGGAGCGGGCGGCGGGGGGGACGAGGAGAGGGGCGAGGAAGGGCCACCACATGTATATGTATGTAAATATGTATGTATGTATGTGTATGTATGTATGTATGTACGTACGTACGTACGTACGTACGTATGTATGTATGTATGTGCGTACGTATGTATATATGTATGTATTTGTATGTATGTATATATGTATGTACGTATGTATGTACGTACGTATGTACGTACGTATGTATGCATGTATGTACGTACGCACGTATGTATGGATGCATGGATGTATGTATGTATGTATGTGTATGTATGTATGTATGTACGTACATACGTACGTATGTACGTGTGTATGTATGTACGTACGTACGTACGTACGCATGTATGTATGCATGTATGTATGCATGTATGTATGTATGTATGTGTTTGTATGTATGCATGTATGTATGCATGCATGCATGCATGCATGCATGCATGTATGTGTGTATGTATGTATGTATGTCTGTATGTATGTATGTATGTATGTATGTATGTATGTATGTATGTATGTGTGTATGTATGTGTAGGTATGTATGAATGTATGCATGCATGCATGCATGCACGCATGCATGCATGTGTGTATGTATGCATGTATGTATGCATGCATGTATGTATGTATGTATGTATGTATGTATGTATGATTGTATGTATGTATGTACGTACGTACGTACGTATATCTGTATGTATGCACGTGCGTCCGTACGTAGGTATGTATGTATGTATGTATGTGTGTGTATGAATGTATGTATGCATGCATGTATGTGTGTATGTATGTATGTATGTATGTATGTATGTATGTATGTATGGATGTGTGGATGTGTGTATGTGTATGAATGTATGTGTGCATGTATGCATGTATGTATGTGTGCATGTATGTATGTATGGATGTATGTATGTATGAATGTGTGTATGTATGTATGTATGTATGTATGTATGTATGTATGTGTATGTGTGCATGTATGTATGTATGGATGTATGTATGTATGTGTGTGTATGAATGTATGTATGTATGTATGTATGTATGTATGTATGTGTGTGTGTATGTATGTATGTATGTATGTATGTATGTATGTATCTACGTACGTACTTACGTACGTACGTACGTACGTATGTATGTATGTATGTATGTATGTATATCTATACATATATATATAGTTGTCTGCTGTTTGGGGCCGCCTCGGGGACCGCCGTGGCCACGGCTGCCAGACACAGCCCCAAAGCCTGGTCAAGATGGCATCCGTGAGGGGGGGGGGCGAGCCCGGCGCTCCTCCAGGCGTCGCGAATGCCACCCTCCCTTCTCCCTCCTCCGTCGCCGCCCTGCGCCACAGATGGGCCCAACGCGGCGAACGCGCGCGCGCAAACGCGCGCTCGCTCCGAACGGAGCGAACCGACGAGCCCCACCTATCCTCCCCCATCTCTCCCACCAGCTTCCACACATGCCTCCCCTGCCCCACCCCCCAAAAGCCCTGACCTCGTCGACCAGGACCCAGCCGAACTGCGCCGTCCTCAGCAGCTCGTGGCCTGCACGTCTCGCCGGTTCGAGGCGCTTGCAGGGACGCCCGCGACGGACGCAGCGAAGGATAGGGGAACGGAGCGGGTGGGAGAGGGGAGAGGGAAAAACGGGGCAAGCGTTATGTTGCTCCCATCGTACTTAAGGACCACATCCCAGAAATAATTTCGAGCACCCAGAAAAGTGTCGAAATAGTGCCGAAACAGTGTCTCCCAGGGCCCGGCACGTGAAAAACCCTAGAGTTTTGGGGTACTGTTCTGGCGCTCGAAATTCTTTCTGGTGGTCGAGGCGAAAGTACGTTGGAACATCATAAGGCAAGCGGTACTCCAGATTTCGTAATAAAGGGAGGGGGGTCTCATTTCGGGGGGGGGGTCTCTTCCAGGCTATCTTGGAGGGCCTGGGGGGGTCTGGGGACGACGTTTTGGAGGGTTCTGCCACGGGGGAGGTCTGAAATGGCTTGTCTTGGAGGGTCCAGACCCCCTCCCTTTTATCACGAAATCTGGAGCACGTTGGAACATCATAAGGCAAGCGGTACGCTTGCGTCGTAATCTGACATCCTGCCCCTCCAACCCGTCCCTTCCCACTGCGCCCGTGTTCCTCTGCCCGCGGACGCGCGTCACACAGCGAGCCTGGGGCTCCCAGAAAGACCCGTCGTGCTGTGCATGCGCCGTCGGGAGATGTGAAGGGGCCCACAAACACGCAAATAAATACACACAAATAAAAAGATTCCCCATGATTTCCCATATTTTCTAGGTTTTTGTCTTCCCCCCCACTTCCCATATTTTCGCATATTTTCTAGGGAATCGACGATTAATTGTGTCTGTGTGTTTTTTCCCTCCTGAAAATGGGGCGGAAGGAGCGGGAGGAGTCGGGGGATCAGGGAAGGCGAAGCAGGGGAAAGGAGGGGGCGGCGACGATGAGGCAGGACCCGGATACAGAAGCGTGGCCCGCGCGGAAGCCAGAGCGCCAGTCTGAACGACGGGAGCAGGGCGCGGGTGCGGCAGCGCCATCTTCACACACACACACACACCGAACGCTCCGATCGCAAACGGATCGCCTGGCGATGAGCCCACACATGTGCAGCCGCGAATCTTGCAAGAGAGATGAGGCCATGGAGGTTGGCGGAAAAACAGTGCCGCCCATACCAAGCGCGCCGCAGCACGGGCGAGGCGCCGGGCAGTGCGGGCAGGGGGCGCCCGGCGGCGGGAGGAGGCAGCGAAAGGCGGGGGGGCGCACGTCAGCGGCCCTCGAAGGAGCTGCCTGTGGGGCCACGCAGCGCGTGAGCGGTATACCGAAACAGCCAAGGAGGGCGAGAGCACTGACACACGGGCAGTCGGTGGAGCCCCCCCTTGGGCCACGAAGCGTGTGAGGGGTGTGCTCAAGCGGGTCTGGGGTGAAGCCCCGTAGGTGGTCGCGCAGCGTGAGATTGGGGCCTGGGGGTGCATGTGACTTCTGCCACTGGGGCATCCGGTGACGCTCCCTATGGAGGCAAGACGCGCGTCAAGGGTGTGCCCAGATGGGCCTGGGGATGTACGTGAACCCTGCCTCTGGAGCATTCGGTGGCGTTCCCTTTTAGGCCACGAAGCGTGTGAGGGGTGTGCCGACATGGGCCTGGGGACGCATGTGAGCCCGGCCACTGGGGCCTTCAGAGGAGCCCCCCACGGGGCCACGAAGCGTGAGGGGTGTGCCGATATGAGCATGGGGACGCAAGTGAACGTGAACCCTGACACTGGGGCCGTCGGTGGAGCTCCTTTCTGGGCCACGACGCGTGTGAGGGTGGGCCGAAATGGACCTGGGAACGCATGTGAACCTTGCCAATGGGGCCGTCAGGGGAGCTCCCTATGGGATCACGACGCGTGCGAGAGGTGTGCTGGCATGGGCCTGGAAAGGCATGTGAACCCTGTCACTGGAGCCTGCGGTGGTGCTCCCTATGTGGCCACGAAGCGCGAGAGGGGCGTGCCGGGGACGCATGCGAACCCTGAAATTGAAGCCGTCGCTCGAGCTCCCCATGGGCGTGCGAGGGGCGTGCCGAAACAGGCCTGTGGACGCATGTGAACCCGACCATTGCGGCATTCGGTAGCTCCCTACGGCCCTCGGAGGCCACGACGAGTGCTGATGATGATGATGATGAGGAGGAGGAGGAGGAGGAGGAGGAGGAGGAGAAGGAAGAGGAAGAGGAGGAGGAGGAGGAGGAGGAGGAGGAGGAGGAGTGTGACAAAATAATGGTGGTAATGATCCTGAACGCTCGCTTTGTAGCCAGCGATTGCAAGATATTGAGCAAGACTGGACCATCCTGCGAGGACGGTGTTGCTCGCCATCAACGCTCAAGTGCACATACGGGCGCGATCACGTTCGACTATACAAGACAACTGCGGGAATATTGCACAAGTGTGGGAACTAAGGAAGAGAGGAGGAGAGGGGCATACTTGAGCGCCCAGAAAGGGCGGCGGATACACACGCGCATCGGAAAAAAGTGGCATCACAATAATCCTGAGCAATTGATTTTGAAAAAAGGTTGCAAGAGACGGAGCAAGATCGGGCCAACCTTCGAGGACGGTGTTGCTCTCCGTCTAAGCGCAAGTGCATGCACGGGAGCGGACACGCTCGAACATACAAGACACCACACGTGCGCCAAACACGATAACAGCATGCTGGCTACGCCGAGCATAGAGGCCCAACCCTTTTTCACCAGCGCGTTCTGGATAACCAGACCTGACATTCGGACCTCATCACCATGGATGCATGGGGCCAATGCTCAAGAAAACGTTGCAAGCGCGATGGCCCTTCACTTCTGGGAGGAAACTTTGAGCTGGACATACTGACGACACGTGCGCGAGCAGATCCCTCTTCTGCAACCGCAGCACACAACATCACGAAACAAACCAGGGTCCAGGTCGAACATCAAGAGGCCAGTGTCCTTTTTCCACGGGGGGCCCACCGACACATGGAAGTGACCAGGCAAATGACCAACAAAAACGACGGACCAAGGCCTTAAACAACCTAGGAGGAAGCCTCAACCTGGAGGTCTCTGGGTTTTCGACCTTCCCGACCTTCCGGGGGATTTTCAACGAGACGCAAGCACAAGCGAGGGTGGCAACGGAACCTGGGCACGCAGGCAGGGATTGAGAAAAAGGAGGCCGAGGAGAAGCGTATCCGAACGGACACACGGGGCTCCGACCCCGTGATCTCTGTCACGGGCCAGAGTGTGGCGCGGGATGCTGGCATGCAAGCCTCCCGCCCGATATGACCGAAACCGGCGAAGGACCAACGATTTGCTCGCAGGACGAAACAAACCGCGCTGATCACCAAGCGAGATGCCCCTTGAGCTCACCGGCGCGCCCAAATCAGCACTTGCTTTTGTCAGACAAACCACCATGGCCGAAGAACTTCTCCAGGGCCGCTGGCGGATCAGAAAGACTTGTGATGATGGAGAGGGCACGCCGCGCTTCGTCCTTGTCGTTCTGGTTGCCCTTCTGCGGCCTGTCGTTGTCGTCGATGTCGTCGTCTTAAGGCTTGTGAAATCTGCCTCTGCCATTACCGTTCATTTTTTTTGTTTTTCCCGCGCCCCTGCTCCAATCTGTGAAGGGATGTTGAGCTGCTCGTTGTGCCGCCCATGTGTTGCTCCTCTTCGTGTCCAATCCCGCACCAATCGCAGGTGTAGTAGGCCGCGAAGGTGGTCCCAAGCGTACGGTTCGATGTTGATATCCACGGCGCTGTCATTGCTGGAATTTGTGGTGGATGTCGTGGTGGTTGCTGTGCATTGTGATGTGGCTGCAGCAATTCTCGTGCTGCATACAGGCGCCAACACGCTGCCGACGAAGCCGCCCGTGCCGGACGGGTGATGTGGATACTGTTCTTGTCGTGGGTGTCGCAATGGCGCAACGCCAGGGACGAGAGAAACCGATCCAGTTGTGAATGTTGATGCCTATCGCGGGCTTGGCCTGGCCGCGCTGGTCGCCGCCTCGGCCCCCGTGTCGGGCAAATGAGGCGGGCTCGGGCGATCTCGGCTCTCATCCTCCTGCTCCTCCTCCGCCTCCGCCCCCACCAAGCGTCGGCTCTGCAGGGCTGGCCACACTCTCCTACACCACCGTACCCTAATTTAGCCCACCACACTGCTACCTCTTCGGCGCTCGTTCAGTCGAGGCAGCGCGTCTCTCTTGGTCTTTCACTTGCACGAGTTGAGGGCCCACAGGGACAAGTGCAGCCTCGGCCATCCGCATAATGACTACGGCGCTGGAGAGGGTCAAGCACACATTGAGTATCCTGCAATTCAATCCCATGTACGCCAGTACCTCTGACAGATTGCAGGACATCGCCGACCTATCGCAGAACACGGATTTTACTTGTCTCAATTCAACTGGTGTGCAGCGTTACGGACCAGCTGGAGTGGCTACGTGGCGACGAGTGGGCACCAGATGGTGCTTAGACGCTGGCTGGCACAGATCTCCTCACAGCAATAAGTCTTGTGGGTGCTCTATCCTCCTCGGGCCACACATCAAGCGCAGCACGGTGGTACAAACATTTGTGTGCCCAGTTCCTGGCCGAGGCGTTGCTTTGCGTGCACGCTGTAAGCATTATGATGTTGCTGTGGTTTCTATTTACTTTCCACCAGTCCCTGCGAAGGCTGGACAGTTCAAGGCTTATTATCAGACGTGCGATTCTCTTGTGAAATGGTTACGCTCATTACCCTTCTGGAGTGTGCACAGAGTCTTTCCCATCATCTGTACGGACCTCAACTCGGGGTTTGGGCTCACGAGATTGGAAGGTTCGGAGTCATGGCGACCTACAGACAGCACGGCGGTTGGACCCTATCACGACAAAGTTCGTCAGAGGTATTCGGCAGAGGTCCCCCTCCCCTTTCTCGACATGCTCGACATGGCGGTACTCAATACACACAGAGGCTACGGGGCAACATACTTCAACAATAAGGGGCAGGGCAGCCAGCTGGACTATATCATCGTCCCACGGTGCTCGATATCTCAGACACTCTCAGTGGGGCCGCTACGACGTATGGGAAGATCATTGCAGGCGATAGCGGCCCACACGCCTCGTGACCATATCCCAGTTCACGCTCGACTAGCCTACTCTTTCACGGACGCGCTTGGATTATCTTCGGCAGTTGCTGATCATCCACAGTTGGGCTTTGTGCAGAATGTACACCGCTGGAACAAAGATGCTCTCATGGATGGATTACGACGTGGTACACATCGAGTGGAATTTCTTCAAAAGGTTGAACAACGGATTTCAGATGACATTGATGAGTGGAAGCAGTTTCAGAGAAATGAGCAGACCCCCAATCGAGATTGGTCTTACTTACTCCAGGTGCTCGGTGAGGCTGCGGCTCCGTTTTTCACGACTCCACCTTCGCCCTCATCCGAGTACAAGCAGCGCGCAGCACATGTGACCAGTCTCATCCAACAGAGGCGCCAACTACGTGAGGCACTGGGTGACGCTCTTCACATAAACGAGATTGCCAGCACCACCGAAGAGCTTCGGACGCTCAGCAAAGACCTCCGACGGCTACGCAGACGCTACCTCACACTGTGGCGTCAGGACATTACCGACGAGCTGGTGACGGCCCACCAGAAGGATCGCAAGGCAGAAGTTGCTCGACTGTCTCGTCTCTTGTCGGCCAGGGGCACGGGCCCCAAGAAGCGCAATTACAAACAAGCGGCTGCTGCTGTTCCCTGCTCCGAGGACCTCAAGGCTCGCCTCCAGTTGCCTTCTAGTCAGGGCGGTTTGGAGGCCACTATCATTGACTGGTTCCAGGAGACCGAGGATTTCTTGTACCATCCAGAGTTTGGGCTAGAAACCGAGCAGTTCCAGTTCCCCTTCAGCAAGGACGGCCTCCAGTGGGCCACGGAGAAGCTCCAACTCATATCCAGATATCTTCGGAAGGCCAGTAAGAGACGCGCAGCCCCTCCGTGGTCACTCCCACTAGAGCTCTTCTGGATGCTCCTGCACCCCTACAGAAGGATCTCCAAGAGGTTTCGTGGGCTAGGATATGAGGCTCCATCGGTCGACCAGAAGTGGACTAGGTATTATCTGAAAGTACTTCTCCATCGAGTTTATCGCTCTGGACAAACACCAGTAGTTTGGCACTTGTCCCAGGGTATCGCCATCAACTTTAAGCGGCTTGTGCACGTGCTGTGCCCGTTCGGCAAGGCTTTCATTGCCGCAGGTCTCAGACCTGATCAGCGAGATCGGGAGCCCCTCTTCGCTCGCGGCTGCGTGGCTGGCCGACGACGAGAGACGGCCATGATGATTCAGCAGAGTTTGAGTTGGCGTCTCAGACGCCTAGGTTTGCAGCACATTAGAGATCATAAGGACACCACGAATGCCTTCGGCAGCACCGACTGGACCCACCTCTCCAGCACCAACGAGGCCATCATGAAACCCCAAGAGGTCCGATTCGGTGAACAACGGTTCAGGAGATCAGCGGTCGCCTTCCAAGGTCCCGACGGGTTCCTCTTCGCCAAGCCTCACGTGGGAGCACTCCAGGGGGACCCGTGGGCAGTTAAAGTCTTCACCAGGGACATCGACATCGTTTTCGAACAGGCCCAGGACAAATTTATCGAGGGCACTGATGATACTTCTGATTGGTGCATTGTTGATTTGCCGCAAGATGAGGAAGATGAGGAACCCATCGAGCTTGACCTCTCGTTTCACACGTATGTTGACGATGCTACAAAGACGCTGATTTCTGGCTTGCATGGCACTGCATCTCATTTGGAGCTCAGCTCTAAATCGCTGTCCTACAACACCCTCCTCTCTGAGCAGCTCCTCACACACAATTACCTCCTCAACCCCGCGAAGAATGAGACGGTGCTTGCTCTTTTCGGAGAAGGCTCGCAGGCAGGCCGCACGAGATTTAAGGCCAAAGCTCTTCCGACAGCCGGTGAGCCCAGCGATCTCGCCAAGGTGCTGGGGGGCCTTGTGCGAGCAGATTGCACATTTAACAGCGAGCTTTCGGCCAGGCTTGCAGCTATCGACGCTGGATTTCACAGCATGGGCAGATATTGGTATCAGTATGGCGTCCCCCCAGTCGAGAAGCGAGCTGTATTTCTTTCTCGGGTTCTAGGGCCAGCAGTTTCTGGAGTAGAAGCATTCCTACCTACACAAGCACACCTAGACAAACTACAAGCAGGAGTACTACACTATGCACGGAGGGCGATGAGGGGAGGAGCAACATACGAGAAGGATGGGCACAAGGTCTCGATTTCCAACATGCAGGTTTATCGTTGTTTGGCAGATGGCTCCAGTAGGACATGAGCTCAGAGCAAGGAGGATCAGGTGGTATCAAAGGTGGGTGGGGAATCCTAAACAACACATCGCAGAATGGGGAGCACTACTAGGCAGTATGCGGGTCGAGCTCGCTAACGAGTTGCCGATTGTGGGTGACGATGCTCGGCTCACTCAGGCTGCATGTCCCTGGGCTCGCAGATTTGTTGATGACATCTCATCGCTTGCAGAGCTCGGGGACGATGAATACAGTATGGTGCAGCAGTTTGATGGGCAGCCTCTTCATCTCTTCTCTGACCCTGAGCTGATCGATTGGTTCACGCTCTTCGACACAAAAAAGATCAGGGCCGCGTACTTATCGGTTCGTATCCCTCCTCCGTCATGGACCCCACCATCAGAGGCTCCAGAGGACCCCGAGGCGCAGCAAGATGTTGGGGAGTACGGTTGTCCAGTCCACGGGTGCTTCAGAAGGTTCCAGAGTAAACGTCAGGCCCTGGTTCACTTACACAATCATCATGGCCTTGAATCGATTCTTGGGACCGCCGTGGTTAACAACCAGTGCTTTGTGTGCAATAGCGTGTTTGAATCGAGAAATTCAGCTTACAAACATGTGGTGGATTCTTTCCAGAGTGGAGTATATATGGTGAATCTCAGCACGACATTCCGAACACCTACACCTTTATCCTCGGACTGTCCGTTGTGTGAGGTTCAAGTTTCCGACCCTTCCCAACTTTCACAACACATTCGTTCGCACTTTACACGGCTACCGCTACTATTCGACGGTGGTGATCATGGCCAGCGCCCCAGCCTGGCAGCTCGGCAGCAAGCGCAGGGCCAGTCAGGCCACAGGCGGAGACAACCAAAGGCAGCGGCTGGAGCAGCAGGTCGTCCATCAGGCCCGTCAGGAGCTCAAAGGCAAGGAGGGCGGCATCATGGCGGCGCTGCTCACGGTCTTGTGCAGGCTTTCGCTCACGAATGCCAGAGATCTCGCGGAAATCACGGGCGCTACGTTCACTTGTTTCCTCCTGCCAGCCACCGCAGGCCTCGTGGGAGTGATGCAGACAGCTGGCCAAGACTGCGCGACGGACTGCAAGGAGCAGGGGAAGCAGCACGACAACGGGCCTCCATGGCCCCATATATTCATGGCGCTGGTGACCCACTTCCTGGCAACGCTTGCGGGCAGCCAAGAACCCGTGGTGAATCAGGCGTTGGCGGTACTCAAGCACTACTGGTCGCAGACGATCAAGGACGACAATGCGGAGACCCTTCGGACACTATCAGATCATGTGCGCTACTGTCGCATACGGGCGTGCTGGTTCGACAAGAAGGGCGGCAAGAAGGAGGCGGACACTTACAAGCTACAGTTCATGATGAGCCCATATATTCAGAGCCAGGTGGTCACGGTCGACGGCTCAGCATTGATGACGATCCACGCGGCATTGCAGGTCTGCATCGGCCAGGAGAAAGGCAAGTTGAAGGCGGGAGCAGCTCCCAAGGGAGCGTTGGAGAGGGACGCAGAGCGCTTGTTGGCCAAGTTCGGGATGGCTCAAGAGGAGATTCAGAAGCATCTGGCAGAGTAGATGGTGACAATATTGGTTCAGAGATTGGTTCAGAGATTGGTGCCAATATGGCACATTCTTCTTCCTTGGTTCAGAGATTGGATCTTGCTACGGCGGCGACACCTATTGCTGCGAAGGCATCTTCTCTGGTTCAGAGATTGGATCTTGCTACGGCGGCGACACCCTCTGCTGCGACGGCATCAGCGAAACC
This sequence comes from Prorocentrum cordatum, assembly GCA_963575745.1. Taxonomy (NCBI): domain Eukaryota; class Dinophyceae; order Prorocentrales; family Prorocentraceae; genus Prorocentrum; species Prorocentrum cordatum. The sequence goes on from CAUYUJ010017338.1 coordinate 769,422, forward strand.
CTCCGCACGCCGTTCCACGCCAGCTCCTACCTCTGAGGCCCCTTCTCGTTCAAGGATTAGGCAGCCTGCTCGTTTGTCGTCGATTAATCAGTCAATCAGAATGCTTGAACTGGCCCAAGGAGGCCATATAGGACATTCCCAGTTGGCCAAGTTGCAAGAGAAATCAACGGCCCCTATTTTAGAATACGTTTCGGGAAATGTGAAATTCAAGGCTTATTATCAGGAGCCGTTAGAGTTTCAGTTGACGGTGGTTCAGGCTCTTCAGGGAGCCGCCCAGGTCAGGACAGTTCCCACTGACCTCGACTCTTCCTCGTTCTCTGCTGATGCGCGTGCTTCGAGTGCGCTGCTTGCTCCTCCCCCTCCCCCACCACCACCGTCACTGAACTTAGAGGTTGATCAGACTGAGTTTCGTACTTAACGCCACGGCCCCCTCCGCTGCCTGCTGCCCTCTCCCCCTCCTTTCCTCTCTCCCGCGGCTTCTGCTGCTGCTTGCTCTCTTCCTCCTTCTGGCCTCGTGCGTGTGTGTGTGTGTGTGTGTGTGTGTGTGTGTCTGCGTGTGTTGGCGGTGTCCTGTTTCTCCTCGACCGTCGTTCCCCGCCGTTCCCTTGTCGTGTCGTTGCTGGGCTGTGGCCTAGGATTGAATTGGGGGAGACCTTCGACTCTCTTCTAATCGCGAGCCTGCCGCTGGGAGGATGGTGCCCATGTAGGCCGTCACGGGCAGTTCCCCATTGGACGGTCCTGCTCTGGGCCAGAGGCTTCCCCCCAGCGAGGCTGCAGGCTATAGCCCCGTGCTATCCGCAGATCCTTATACATATCTTGTGCTCGTTTGCTAAGCGTCGCACGACAGCGGAACTCATCAGGGTCGTAAGCGTTCCAGTCCAGTCCAGTCCGCCCCCACCTACCTCATCCAATCCGTCCTACGACTCCCTTCCCCTCCTCCTCCTCGTCCTCCTGCTCCTCCTGCTCCTCCTCCTCCTCCTCCTCCTCCTCCTCCTGGTCGTCATCATCATCATCATCATCATCATCATCATCATCAGCAGCAGCATCATCATCATCATCATCAGCAGCATCATAGTCAGCATCATCATCATGATCATCATCATCATCATCATCATCAACATCATCATCAGCAGCACCATCATCAGCAGCATCATCATCACTATCAGTAGCAGCATCAAAATCGTCAATGTTATCAGCATCATCATCACCATCAGCATCGTCATCATCATAATCGTCAGTATCAGCATCAACATCATCGGCATCGTCATCATCACCATCATGGTCACCATAATCGTCATCATCAGCATGATCATCATCATCATAATCCGCAGCATCATCACCATCATCATTATCAACATCAACATCGCCATCGTCATCATCAACACAATCACAACAAGCACCTGCACTATCAGCATCATCAGCGTCATCACCACCACCATCACCATCAGCATCACCATCACCACCTCCTCCTCCTCTTCATCATCACCACCACCATCATCATCATCATCATCGTCGTCGTCGTCGTCGTCGCCGTCCTCATCACAACCACCTGCATCATCGTCCACCGCATCATCATCCTTCGCAACAACATCACGACTTCAACCATCACGATCATCACCACCACCATCATCACCATCATTATATCAATCATCCTCGTCTCCTTTTCATCGTCAGCATCATCACCACCACCACCACCATCATCATCATCATCATCATCATCATCATCATCATCATAATCATCATTACCAAAAAAAGCAAAGCCATCCTCATCCTCATCCTCATCCTCGTCCTCTTCCTCATCCCCATCATCAACCTCATCCTGATCCTCTTCCTCTTCCGCATCCTCCTCCTCCTCCCCCGCCCACTACCACGATCATCATCATTATCATCATCATCATCGTCATCAGCAACATCATCATCAACATCAACATCATCATCATCCCCAACATCATCATCATCAGCATCATCAACATCATCATCAACATCATCCTCAACATCGCCACCATCGCCACCACCACCATCGTCCCTGCCAACAGGTCTCTGGATGTCTCTCGGGGTACCTTGGGCCCTCCAAGAGGCAGCCAAATAACGTCTCAACAACCTCGACCCGCGATCCTCCATGCACGTCCTCGTGCCGCGTCCGCGGCCGCGCGCTTCTCTTCGATCCCGTCGTCACTTTGCATAGCTAGATGCTCATTAGGCAGCGCGGCCAGGATGCCCGCGCGATGGATGCCGCGGTCGCCTCGGATCCGCGGCGAGTCCCCCTCTCTGATGGAGGGGGTCAGGAGGGGCGTGGGCGCCCCGGGGGGGGGGGGGCGGGGGGAGCAGGGCGCGGGAAGGAAGTGGGGCAGCGTGGGAACGGCTCGATGCCTACACCACGTCGCTCGGTGGGTCCAGGAGCTGATCGTGCAGACGCTTCCGTGCATCGAGCTGCGGGGTGCTGGAGCGTGTGCGCGCGCCGAGTCCCTGCGCCGATGCCCTTTCCTCCGCGGCCGGCCCAGCTGCGCGGTGTCCACATCGAGCCCCTCAGGGGGCGGAGGCGGGGGGGGGGCCAAAGGGATTTGTCCCTACCTAGGCTCTGCCTAGAAGGGTTCTTACTCTGTTAGCTTAGAGGGGCCGGGCAGTGCTACACGTCCCGGGCGGTTCCCCCAGTCCCCTGGGAGCGGTTCCCCCCAGTCCCCTGGGAGCTTTAGCTTTAGCTTTAGCTTTAGCTTTAGCTTAGCTTTAGCTTAGCTTTAGCTTAGCTTGAGCTTAGCTGTAGCTTAGCGTTTCGCTTAGCTTTTCGCTTAGCGTTTAGCTTAGCTTTAGCTTAGCTTTAGCTTAGCTTGAGCTTAGCTGTAGCTTAGCTTTAGCTTAGCTTTAGCTTAGCTTTAGCTTAGCTGTAGCTTAGCTGTAGCTTAGCTGTAGCTTAGCTTTAGCTTAGCTGTTGCTCAGCTTTAGCTTAGCTTTAGCTTAGCTTTAGCTTAGGTTTAGCTTAGCTTTAGCTTAGCTTTAGCTTAGCTTTAGCTTAGCTTTAGCTTAACTTTAGCTTAGCTGTGGCTTAGCTTTAGCTTAGCTTTAGCTTAGCTTTAGCTTAGCGTTACTGTTACTACTAATGCTGCTTTCCTAGGGGTTCCAACTCCTAGGTAGGGTCGCACTGGGATAATTTTTGTTTTCCGTGTCTTTTCTTGCGAGGGGGGGGGCGAGGGGGGGGCGAGGGGGAGCGAGGCGCGAGGAGGGAGGGGCGAGGTCTGCGAGCAGCGGGCGGCGCAGGAGCACGGGGGGTCCGTGCAGCTGACCCGGGGGAGCTCCAGGGGGAGGGGGGGAGGGTCGGCCCAGGGGGGGGGGCCAGGGCGCCAGGGCCCAGATGTGTCCCACCAGAGGCGAGGGAAGGAGGAAGGAGGACGAGCTGCGCATCCCCCCCGTGCTGCGTGTGGCTCCGGTGTTCCCTCCCACCTGCGTCGCGCCCGCGCTCACCTGCGCCTCCTCAGTCGGGTCGCGCAAGCGGCGAAAAGGCGCCTCGATGAGAAGACAGTTGAGAGGGGGGGAGCCTATATAGCCGCAGCCCGCAGCGCAAACAAGGCCGAAGAGAAAGGCAAGCAAGGTCCCGTAGAGCAGAGGGGCACAACGCCCAGGCAACAGGAACAAGCCCAAGCGGAGGCATGAAGGAAAGGGATGAGACGACGAACGTGAAATGGGAAAGGAGGACGGGGCCAGACCCCAGGTGCAGCACCGATGCTGCTGCACACCTATCCGTCCAAACCCCCCACTTCGTCCCTGAACGTCCTCGCCCTTGGGCCTGCCATTGACAGATCCGCTCTGAAAAGGCACCACCCTCAACCATACTCCATATTTCGTAATAAAAGGGAGGGGGTCTGGACCCTCCAAGACAAGCCATTTGAGACCCCCCCCCCGTGGGAGAACCCTCCAAAACATCGTCCCCAGACCCCCCCAGGCCCTCCAAGATAGCCTGGAAGAGACCCCCCCCCCCGAAATGAGACCCCCCTCCCTTTATTGCGAAATTTGGAGTACGCCCTCCTAGCTAAGGGAGGCGAACGGGCACATGGCCAAACACCTCGGAGGCACATCCAGCGAGAGCCGCCCCTTATGAAAAGAGAGCCGGTCCCATCATGGTGTCTGTGGCGCAGATCCAAACATGGGACGCACCGAGACATACTAATACTATATGTCCGCCTTGGAGGCGCGCGTCCGACCCGAACATATAGTATACCCATCTTGTAGTATATCGTTTCTCGAGCGGTGTGGCCAGAAAGCGCCCGCCACGACGCATATACTACAAGATGTCTCGGTGCGCGCGTCGCCCCTGGGGGGGCGACGAACACATAGTATAAGTATGTTGGGGGGATGCCGAAAACATGTGGGCAACGCTCTGAAAGACATCTCCAGCGACAGCACACATCTGAAAATAACCGCCAGCCACCCATGTAGCTGTTCACATGTCCAGGGATATGCTCGGAGAATGTCAGCTAAACATCGAGCGAGGCCTTCATCCTTGAAGCAACCGACTGGTGCAAACTACGGGAAACATTGAGCTACAGTGAGGGGCGCATGTTCGCCAAACAGTGCTTGCACTTAAAGGTCCGTGCTCATTCTCAAAGGAACTAGGCCTGCCCGTCTGTGTGGCGGCAATGTGGTCGACGTCGTCGCCCCGTCGCCGCCCGTCTTCTGGGACTGCCAGTCGGTCTAACGGCTATGTGGTCGCCGTCGCCGCCCCTTCGCCGTCTGGGCCGTCGGTCTGGCGGTTATGTGGTCGCCGTCGCCACCCCGTCGCCGTCTGGGCCTGCGTTACTTTGCATGGCTTTGCGCTACTTTGTGTTGAATGTACTTGCTTTGCTCTGTCTTGCATTGCTTTGCCCATCGTTGCATTGCTTTGCATTGCTTTACCGTGCATTGCGTTGCGTTGGATTCCTTGCGCTGCGTCGTATTGCTGTGCGTTGCTTTGCATTGCTTTGTATTGCTTTGCATTGCGGTGAAATGCATTGCACTGGGTTGCATGAATTTGCATTGCTTTGGATTGCGGTGCATTGCTGTGCGCTGCTGTGCACCACGTAGACTGCACCACATGTATTGCACCGAATTGGTTGCATCACCCGGGCTGCGCCGCACATATTTCAAGAATAGTCCACTTGTTGGGTTCAACGCTTGATAACGTTCACACATTTCTGTACACATACAACTATGTATATGCATACACATGCTTGTATGAATATCACTTGTGTTACACATCAATGTAAGTACAGGTGTAAACGTGTAAGATGAATGCGTGCGGCGTTGGGGCTAAAACCACCGATTTAACCTCCAACTCACCTCCGCCCGTGTTGCGGGTTGTTCATCTGAACGTGCGCGGCCTTCCAACGAGAGCCACATATTGGAAACTACTCGTCCCCCATCCGTGCAACGGTTCGAAATTCCAAGCTTCAGGATGACACCTGGGAGGAACCCACCCGTGGGCGCCTCGTAAACGCCTCGCGCGCTGGGTGGGTGCCGAGGTTTCGCTTGGTGGGCGCCCGCGGGAGCGCCGTGAGCGCCTCGTGCGCCGGGTGGGTTTGTCTCAGCCTGGTGCTCGCACGTGCCCGCCCCGGACTTCACGCCAGTAATTGTTGCATTGCATGTGCATATGATGTTGGCCCATCGTCGAGCCGACATATGAATCCATATCATCCCAGGCGGTATCTTTTATCGTCCCTCTTCTCATCCTCTGCCAAAAAATGCAAAATGCGCGCACGTTCATTTATCAAAAATCAGAGAAGCCCCTGCAAAACACCTTGACGAAATGCATATGCGCGCGTCGTCGCGCGCGCATGCCGAAGACCTCTAAAAACCGTGGCTTTGCAAGGATTTGAAAACCGAGTGTCCCGAGTACGTATAAACAACGAACGGTTTAGCCAAAAAACCAAACAAACGCGCAAACACATGCGTTCCAACTTCATCACGTGCTACCAAATGTGCCGCTCGCGCGCATGCCGAAATCGTTCGGGCGTTTTTTCTTGCGCGCGTGTTGTCGCAAGGCTCCCTGGCAAAAAATGCGGTTGTCGTCGCACGCGCATGCTGGAACCTTGCAAAAATCCGACAAGGCGCCGTAAGGATTTCAACATCGGGTGCCTCCAAGACATACATAAACATACGTGGTTTTGCAACGCAGGCTTTGCAACACAAGGCCTGCGCGCTCCCGCTCGCGAACCCTTCAGACAACGAGAATTTCTTGAACATGTTAGTCACATCCAACCAAACGGGCCTTTCGCGCCGCGTGTCGAAATCATTCGAGCGCTCTTGCGCGCGTGCTGTGGGGGCACGATCCGTGTGAAGTGATACCATGCGGGCCGCCGCGGGCAAATCGCGCGCATCGGCCGCGCGCGCCTGCCGAACCTCTTTTTCAAAACGTTCATCACCGATGCGAGGACATCGTCATCGTCACCGGCGTGATCAACATCGGCGCCGGCATTGGCCTTGTCGTCGTCACCGTGTCGACCGTTGGCGACGTCGCCAGGATATCGCGCCCGCCCAAATTACCGACTCGCACTGAAGTGCCCGCTGGGAAATGCCCAGCGGTCACCGCCACGGCGGCCACGCCAGTCGCGCCAAACAAGCTGGCCGCTGTGCGCACGAGCATGCGCGGGCTAGAGCGGCCGCAGAGATGCACCAGCAAACTCCGAGCACTCGTCGCATCGCCGCCGCTTGGGTGTTGCGAACCAAGATGCGAGTTGGTGGGTGGGATGGTTGAGCGCGCAGTGGAGTTGACAACTCCACGTTCGTTAAAAATCCAGGTACGCTACATGTATCTAACTCCATAGCTTGCACCAAATAGCTTACACCACATATCTTACACCGCACAGATCGCACCACGCAACTCACACTACGCAGCTTTCACCATACATGCTGCACTGCGCAACCTATACGACGTTACGGCAACCATGTAGCTTCCATCGCATTGCCTTTAGTACATAGCGTACCCTGCACAATGTACACCGAGAACTGGCACCACATAGCTGGAACCGTATAGCTTACACCACGTGGATTGCACCGCATACCATCCTCGACACAACTTGCGCCGCACAGCTTTCGCGTCCACAGCGCAATAGCCTTACTGCGTGGAGTCACCGATGGCAAACATTTACAACCCTAGAAGCCACGATGTACTACCTTGTGGCATAAGGCTACGCCTGCAGGCAAACAACATTCCAACAGCTGCAGTGGAGAAAGGCTGGCCGCCTCCGAAATGCGGGTCCCGCCGTCGCGCCGCGCAGATTCGTCTTAACATCTTGCAGCAAACCCTGGGGCGGAGACTAGTAGTCGCAGAGTGTGTCTTTAATATAACTGCCCGCTCGCCCCCCCCCCCAAGCTCTCGGCTGGGAGTGAAACTCGTCCTTCTCCTCCTCGGCCTCCCCCTCGTCCACCTCCTCCTCTGTTCCTGTTCCTTCTGGATACCCCCCCCCTGTCGCACCAAGGCGCCAGTCGGAAGGACCGCCCGGGCGTGTCGTTTGAGACTTCCTCACCGACTGGGATCCTGAAGCTTCGAATCTGCAACAGGTTCACGGATGGAGGGCGGGTCACTTCCAACATGTGGCCCTCGTCCTGGCGCCGCGCAGCTCCGTCGACAAAAAACTGTGCAACAAGTTTCGCGACCTGCAGGCAACAAGGCTTCTCAAGGTGTGGCTCTCGCCTTCGCGCCGCGCAGATTCGTCTTGAGCCAGTGCAGGACCGTCCCCTGGTGGAGGGCGGCCCCCTGCTCACAGCGTGGCGCTCACCCGAACGCCGCGCACCTTCGACGTGACAGCGTGAGCGCTCCACGGGTGGAGGGCGGCGCCACTCCGCGGAAGGGGGCTCCCGCCGCAGCGCCGACCGCGCCGTCGTCACACCACACTGCGAAAGCTGCACGGGTGGGGGGCCGTTCCTCGTCAGACTGTGGCGGTCGCCGCAGCGCCGAGCACGTCCGTCACACGAGCCCGAGGAGCTCGGCGGGTGGAGGGCAACTCCTTGTCGCAGCGTGGCTCTCGCCTCAGCGCCGCGCACAGTCGCCGTACGAGCTGACAGCCGTTTCAGTACGCATCATGGTTACGATGCTGGGCTGCCAGGGCGCATCAGCTACGTTGATTCGTACTGCTGGCTGGCATCTCAGAAATGGCGCGCTGGCACGATTCAGGATCGTCAAGACGCAACAAAAGCTATGAGTCGCGGCGTTGAGATCCCAGCAATGGCGTGCTGGCACAGTTCAGGGCTGTCAAATTGCTATGTCTTCCAACGGCCCAGTTCCTTCAGTGAATCTACTTCATTGTAGGGGGCCTGCGAAGAGGGAGCGTGGAGGGAGGGTTCAGTGCAACATCGTTGGTGGGTCTTGGATTTACACTGGCCCACCTGCTCCTCCTCTTCCTCCTCCCCCTTCTCCCTTCAAATCCTTCCACTTCCCTCCTCCTTCCTCCCTCCTGACCATCCCTCGTCCCCCTCCTTTTTCTTCATCTTCCGCATTCCAACCCCAATGTACATATACATATATGTATATATATACACATATAGGTTCTTGTAAAGATGGAAATGTGGTGGCACAGGCATAAATACAAACACACATATACACACGCACAAACATACATACACCCACGCATACATGCATGCATGTATACATACGAGAGAACGCGTTTCACGGGCGCTTGCGTTGGGAACGTTCGGCGGCGCGTTTCAAACCGGGGGGGGGCCCTCCACCCCCAACACTCGGCGCCGTCAATGAAAACCGGGGGGTCACCCTCCCACCCAACCCTCCCCCTCCCGAAAACCTCACCCCCCCTCCCAGGGGGGGGGGTTCAAACCCCCCCCCTGCCCCCCTCGGCGCCGGCGCCGGCGCTGGCGGCCGCCGGCAGCGCCCACGGCAGGGACGCAGCGACGATGACCAGGGGCAGTTTAAGGAAGGGGGCTCAAACCCCCCCCACCCCCACCCCTGGCGCCAGGGGGGGGGGAAGAGGTTTCCCGATTCCCCCCCCCCCCCCCGCGCCGGCGCTGGCGCTGGCGCCGGCCAGCAGCACCGGCGCTGGCGCCTGCAACGGTGGGGACGCAGCGACGATTACCACAACTACCACCACCACCACTACCACCACCACCACCGCCTCAACCCACCACCACCACCACCACCAGCACCACACAACCACCACCACCACAGCCACACCACCACAACCACCACCACAACTCACCATCACCACCACCACCACAAAAACCCACCACCACTACCACCACTACCACAATCTACCACACCACCACCACCACACCACCGCACAACCACTACCAGCAGCACAACCCACCGCCACCACCACAAACCACCACACCACCACCACCACCACACCACCGCCACCACCACCCCACAACAAACGTCACAAACCACCGCCACCACAACCCACCACCACCACCACCACCACAAACCACACCACCACACCACCACCACCACACCACTCACCACACCACCACCACCACCAAACCCACCACCACTACCACCACCACCACCACATCTACCACACCACCACCACCACCGCCACAACCACCACCACTACCAGCAGCACAACCCACCACCACCACCACAAACCACCACACCACCACCACCACCACCGCCACCACCACCACCAGTACCACCTCTACAAACCACTGCCACAACCCCAACCCACCACCACCACCACAAACCACCACCCCACCACCAAACCACCACCACCACCACAAACCACCACCACACCACCACCAAACCACCACCACCACCAACAACCATCGCCACAACCACCACCACCTCGACAAACCACCATGCCACCACCGCCACCGTTACCACCACCACCACAACCCACCACCACCACCACCACCACCGTCCTTTTCGACGCTCCCCGCCACCGTCGCCCGCCGCCGCAAGCGCTGGCCGGCGCCGGCCCAGAAATGGAAATCGTCGTCCCCGCCGCCGTCGCCAGCCGCCGCCGACGCATGCGCCGGCCCGAGAAGAGGGGAAGCAGGGGTGGGGGGGTTGAAACCCCCCCCCGTCACAGGAGGGGGGGTGGGTTTGAACCCCCCCCCCTCCGTCACGGGAGGGGGGGGGTTCGAACACCCCCCCCTTCATCCGGGGGGGGGTGTCCGGCTCCAACCCCCCCCCAAGCGACCACAGAACGCGCTCTTTCATACATATTTACATACATATATCTGCAGATGTATAGATAAATACACGCACATGCCTACGTGTCCTGCTAGCATCTACAACATCCACAGGTCACAAGTATGTAGGCGCCCGCTGGCGCCAGCTTTTACTTTCTCACGATATGTTCCCTTCCAATTGCGGCGGGTGGTTATTTATATCATCGAATAATGCTTCCTGGACTACACTGCGCGGCGGAAGAATCGTGAACGTGCTCGTGCAAGGATTGCAAACTAATGCGGCACCTCTCTAATCGAGTCGGCGCGTCGTCTTCGCTGTCGTCGTCGTGATTGCCGCCGTCTTCATATGGGAGTTTCGCAGGCAATCGTGCGCAATAAGAGCTCGCCATACTTGTGATGAGCTTGCTCGGTGGTGGCCGCGCGTTCAATTACTTGCCAACGACTGCTCGCCGCGCTGGATAGTGTTGGGTGGTCATTATTCCCACTGGCTAGCGCTTTCTGGGCCACCCTGCACGACAGAGGAAGGTTTGAGCTGGCTTGTGCAAGGGATGGGAGATAATTTGTTACAGCTTCAATCGAGTCGGCGCGTCGCCTTCGTCGTCGTCGTCGTGATCGCCGTCGTCTTCGTATGGGAGTCGCGCGGGCAAGCGGTCGCTATAAAAGCTCGCAATGTGGGAGCTCGTCCGTAACAATAGTTGGGATTTGAAAGAGTAAATGTGCGAATGCAATAAAGACGACGACGCCAACGACTACAGAGGAGACCTCGGCGGTTGCCGCCGCAGCGAAATGATTATTCGCAGCTATTGTTGGGGCCGCAGTCTGTCAATAAAACCGCGGAATAATATTTTCCCACTAATTAGGGGGGGCGGGAAGCATTAAGCACCACCTGAAATTACGTTCTCAAAATGTGACTATCACTTGAGGCGGCCTTGAATTGTATGAGATATATACGTATACACATAATCCGTAAACAAATTACACGGACGGAAGGCATTTCCTGCTCACAGGGGGGCTCGCGGTTAAAACTTCCGCAATTGTGCGACCAGACCCGTGACAGTGTGCAACACTTACACAGGCGGGGGGGGGTTATCCTGTTGAAAACGTGACTACCGCTCGACAGCTAGTTTGATTTTATCGTCGTACCTCTTCGCGCTCCCTCTTGCTGGGGGGATGGAGGGCGGATCCTTTGAACACAGGCTCTGGCCTTAGGTCGGGCATGTCCCCCTACAGGCAGATTTTGAAGGAAAAGATACGCAACAATTATCAACAAAACTCAAGAATCGTTCCCAGGCTATGTTTTGACTCTGTGTGAATCTTCTTCCTATTCAAATACCAAGACATACGCAACAAATGCGCAACAAATGCGCAAAACATGTCAACAATACTAAACAAAAATCGTCCCCATGCTATGTTTGGACTCTTTTCCTCCTGTTCAGGGGACGCGCCCGGCTCAATTCTGGCCTGAGTGGCAGGCCCAACGGGCGCTCGCCGTGGAAGGGGGGAACTTCCCGCAGGAGACGGGGATGCATCTAGGGACCTGTGAAGATCTCGGTCTGCTCTGCTCATCCTTCTCCTTCTCATCACCTCATCCTCATCCTCACCCTCCTCCTCCTCCTCCTCCTCCTCCTCGTCATCATCATCATCATCATCATCATCATCATCATCATCATCATCATCATCATCATCATCATCATCATCATCATCATCATCATCATCATCATCATCATCATCATCACCACCACCACCACCACCACCACCACCACCACCACACCACCATCATCATCATCATCATCATCATCATCATCACATCATCATCATCATCACCATCATCATCATCATCATCATCATCATCACCATCATCATCATCATCATCATCATCACCACCACCACCACCACCACCACCACCACCACCACCACCACCATCACATCATCATCATCATCATCATCATCATCATCATCATCATCATCAGCATCATCATCATCATCATCATCATCATCATCATCATCATCATCATCATCATCATCATCATCATCATCATCATCATCATCATCATCATCATCATCATCATCATCATCATCATCATCATCATCATCATCATCATCATCATCATCATCATCATCATCATCATCATCATCATCATCAGTTTCATTCCTCCCCATGCTCATCCTCGTATTCATCATTCATCCCTCATCATTCATCATCATCATCCTCATCCTCATCCTCATCCTCATCCTCATCCTCATCCTCATCATCATAACCACCACCATCATCTTCATCATCACCAGGACAACCACCACAACCACCAGCCTCACCATCATCCTCATCCTCATCCTCATCCTCATCCTCCTCATCATCATCATCAACATCTTCATCAGCATCATCATCATCATCATCATCATCATCATCAGCATCATCATCAGTATCGTCACTATCATAATCGTAATCATCATCGGCATTGTCGACTGCCGCATCAGCATCAGCATCAGCATCAGCATCATCATCATCATCAGCATCAGCACCAGCATCATCATCATCATCATCATCAGCAGCATCATCATCATCATCATCATCATCATCATCATCATCATCAGCATCAGCATCATCATCATCATCATCATCATCATCATCATCATCATCATCATCATAATCATCCCTCGAGGTCCTCCCGAGGTCGCTGGGGGTCCCCAAGAAAGTATCAGGCGGTCCTCGCGGAGGCATGCGAAGCGTCCAGAGACCAGACGAAAGGTGGTCTGCACACCAGACCCCCAAGAAGAGTTCAGAAGGTCCCAGAACTTCAACCCTCGATCCTCGGTCCCCGATCCTCCTCTTTCACTAAAGTCACACCGACATAGGCAAACGAGGCGTCGTTGTGTCTTCAGTCCTGGAAGTGAGTTCACACATCCGACGCATCACATGCTCTTCAACGCTCGAGCGGACCACTGGTCTTGTGTACTGTGCGCGGGCCGTGCGAGCCCTGTGCGGAGAGGGTTCTTGGGCAGCTTCTTCGAGGAAGACGTTTGCACAAGCCGTCGACACCGACTCCAGGCTACCTGCTTGCAGAACTTCTGAGAGGAGTCCACTGGAACGGCCAGCTGGATACGCCGCAGAGTGCAGCATCAGCCCGACGCGGAAATCCCGGTGTCACACGCGGCGTGCCGCCCCCGAGGCGTGAGCGGCTGGGGTGCGCTTGGCCTCGGGGCCCGTGCCTTCGCACCGCCCAGGGGCAGGGTCCCCTCCGCCCAGGGCCCCCTGAGGGCGCTGCGCCTCCACCGCGGTGCAAGAAGGTCGCTGGCCAGCCGTCGGCCGACCCTCGCTAGCGGCGGGGGCAAAGCCTGGACAACGGGTGGCCATCGGGAGGATTCTCGTTGCCAAGACTCGCTGGTGACGGCACACTTCTTTCCCGCCAAGAACGAGTTGCGAGCTGAGCGGTCGCGGTGGCCGCAGACACGAGCCAGAAGGGGCTGCGAGCTAAGCGGTCGCGGTGGCCGCAGACACGAGCAGGAGAAGGGTGATTTTATATTCAATGATACTTGGCACCTGCGGGCACGGTGAACCTACCTGCATGCTGTGGGAAGCACTGGCTATGCTGCCCACATGAGCATGGCGGCCACGTCGTGGCGACCTCGCTAGCTACATGCTGGACTGGATGTACCTCGTCCCCGCTGGCGACGTACTGGACTGTATGTACCTCGCCGGCGACCTGCTGGACTGGGTGTACCTTGACCTGGACGAGGCCCGCACGCGACACGTCGGGTGACGGGCGCTCTGGGTGGTCAGGCCCGTGCCGACCTTGACTCGGCCCTCCCCACGAGGACGTGCCCAGTGCGTCGACGTGTGCCCCGACCGCTGCCAGCATGCGCGGTCGCAAGTACTGGGCCGCCGATCTCGGCACCGCCCTCGAGGAGCTGGGCTGAGTATCGTTTAACCGACCCCCATCCCCAGCGGCGTGACCTGGGATCTACTGGCCGATTTACCCCCCTAGATGGGGGATATAGGCCGTTCCCTTTGGGTTTCGAGCGGTGTATCCCCCAACTGGGGGGTAATTTGGTGGGGGTCTCGAAGAGGATGAGGATGGGGATGGGGGTCGGTTAAACGATACTGATGGGCACAGCCTCGCTGACCTTCGGCGGCCTCCTGGCGTACGACGCCGAGGGGGTGGCCCAGGGCGGCCTGGGGCCGCAGGCCGCGCTGGGGCCCGCCGCTCGCGGTCGCGGGCGCGGGAGCGACAGCGTCGCGCAACGCGTCCCCGCGTCCTCCACTCCTCCTCCTCCTCCTCCTCCTCCTCCTCCTCCTCCTCCTCCTCCTCGTAATCCTCCTCCTTCTCCTCCTCCTCCTCCTCTTCCTCCTCCTCCTCCTCGTCCTCGTCGTCCTCCTCCTCCTCCTCCTCCTCCTCCTCCTCCTCTGCCCCCCCCCCCCCCCCCTGGAGCTGCCGGAGTGGCTCAGCTAGAGGCAGCTAGGAGCCCGCCTGTCCATGCACGCTTCCAGAATCGTCGTCGTCGTCGTCGTCGTCGTCGTCGTCGTCGTCGTCGTCGTCGTCGTCGTCGTCGTCGTCGTCGTCGTCGTCGTGGCCGTCGTCATCGTCGCCGTCGTCGTCCTCGTCGTCGTCGGCGTCTGATCCTGGAGAGCGTAGTCGCCGGCGTGCGCGAGGACGGGCGAGGCTCGGGGCAGCGAGCAAGGTTGCCTCGCCACGAATTGGCCCGGGTGCGAGAATCGCATGTCGTGATTCCCCCCCTGTGTCGGGCCAGGGTGGGGCCGTGCACGGTTGCCGCGCGGCGCTCACTGCACGGCAGCTAGGCCCGAGCGTGCGTTCCCCTCGCCAGGCGGGGGGGGGGCGGGGGCCGCGCGGGGGGAGATAGGACGGAGGGGAGGAGGGAGAGGGCCCTCCCTCCCTGCTCACCCAAACCAGCCTCGAGCTCATCCCTGTCCCTGAGACTGACAAACCCAGAGGCGACAACAGTGTGAGGGATGCGCCCATGGAAGCTGCAGGAACCCTTACAATCGGCATCGAGGGACGGCGAGGCCAATCATAGGGATAGGGATAGAAATAGGGAGACGCTCTAGGCTGGAAATTACCCACAAGCCATACGCCATCCAGTGCGTGGGCCAGAAATCAAGATTTAGCTGTCACAAACGGCAATGGGTGAAAAGCTTCGCCAGTTGACCAGAGCGGGAGGAGGAAGGGGAGAAAGGGGGGGCATCCCTCTACCGGACCTATACAATGAAATATGGACTTACACCTACAACTACGAGGGCTAGAAAAACGACCCCCCCCCCACACACGATCGACTTTAGAACGATATTCCGCTTCAAATGGCGCCCATTCATGCCGAGGAATCTCTCCTCTCGCATGGGAACGAGACCGCGAGACATTGCACAACCAATAGCCGACTACCAAGCATCTGATGGTGCGCGTGATTAGGGTTGTCGTGTTCATGCTCACCGTGAGTATCGAAACGGGGAGGGCCTCGGGCAACAACGGACCGCGGCACTCTGCCCCCCGGGACCCGCCCTGGAGCCCTTTTCCAAGAGGGGCGCGGGAAAAGTTCCGACGCCCCCCGGAAGAAGTTTGGACGCCACGCAAACATTGATAGACTTAGCCCTGCCATCCCCCGGGGACCGCCAGGATTTGTGTTGCTGGTTTAGTCGTGCCTGTCGCAAGGTACATCTTTACAGGCGCAAGCTGGTTGAAAGATTCGGCACCCAGGCGCAAGTCGGAGACCCCCCAAGGCACAAACCATGTGAATGCACATTCTGAAAGCTCCTGCGAAGGAAAGGGCGAGCGAAACGAGGGAGGAGGTAAAGCGAAAGGGGAAAGAGAGGGAAGGATGACTTCAGCAAAAACGTCGAGGGAAGACGTCGATGCGGCGACCCCTCGGAAGATCAGGCACGTCACTTATGCTTGTTAAAAGCGACCAGAGCCTTAGCCCTGCCATCCCCGGGGGGACCGCCAAACATTGCTTTTTTCGCGTCTGCAGCAAGGCACATCTTTACACGCGCAAGCTGGCTGAAATATTCGGCGCCCAGGCGCAGCTCGGAGACCCCCAGACCCGAGTGGACAAGGTATGGCCCAGGGCCGAACAACCTCGGGGGAAAAAAAACACGTTCTCATCTCGTCCACGATACGTGTACACGCAACGATTCAGCGGCATCGACCATGGCCGAGGCAATGGCACGAGACCGCTGGCGGGGGTAGGCAAGGGCAGTGGACGAGCGCCTCCCTCGATGCGACGTCGCCGCCGCTCCGACTGTCGCCCGATCCCTGCGATCCTAGGGCCGGGGGCCGGCAACTGACAAGCCCAAACCCAGAATCGGACGCGTCAGCGGCGGCAGCCTGCGAACGCCCAGGCGCGAGCACGTCAGCCTGCGCCGCGCCCGCCACAACGCGCAGACTGCCAGAGCAGAATGTATTGCGCCCCGGGCACCAGCGGCGAAGGCGCACGCGGCCTGCGCCGAGCGCAGCGACCCGCGCCGCAGCGGCGAGGCCGAAGCGACGTGCCCGAGCAGTAATTACCTCCACGAGCGCGCCGCCGCACACGCCCGAGCCCCGAGCCTGAGCCGCCAAAGGCACGTTGGCCCCGTGGCCAATAGTCGGCCGCAAGACAGGCTCCGACCCAGGAGCTCCGCAAAAGTTGCAGGCTGGCCCCCCTTTATCGTGCGCCCCGAGCCCCAGCTTCTCGAGCTGCCCGCGCACGCAATCAGCTACATGGGTCGTCGCGCCAACCAGCGTGTCCAACGCGAAAAAGTTGTCCACGTGGCCCGCCGCCGCCGGCGGCGGAGGAGGAGGAGGAGCAAGAGGAGGAGCAAGAGAAGGAGGAGGAGGGGGAGAAGGAGGAGAAGGAGGAGGAGGAGGAGGAGAAGGAGGAGGAGGAGGAGGAGGGGGAGGAGGGGGAGGAGGAGGAGGAGGAGAGGAGGAGGAGGAGGGAGGAGGAGGAGGAGGAGGAGGAAGAGGAGAAGGGGCGCCCGCCGCCCGGGCTGGTCATCCTCGACGAGGCCGCTCGGCGGGGGCCCGCCCGGGCTCCGCCTTTCGGCGCGGCGCGCCCTGGCAGAGGTGCAGAGCCCGCTGGGAGCCCGAGGGGAGGGCGCGCAGGCGCGGCGCGAGGGGCTCCCCCTGCTCCAGCAGGCAGCCCAGCGGCGCCGCAGTTGAACTGACTACCTCCCAGACCACCCCAACCCAACCCGAAGACCCGAATTTCTGGTTGGGGGGGGTAAGGGTTCCACACGTGTTTTTTCGATGGTTCCCGACCCCCCCCCCACTGGAAATCGAGGATAAATTTGGGCCTTCGGGTTGGGTTGGGGTGGTTTGGTGGGTGGAGATGAACAGCAGCCCCGCGTCGAGGCTCGGATGCGAGATGCGATCCACCAGGTCGGGCCGCGCCGGCACGATGAAAGGCAGCCTCGAGATCACCGGAGGCAATGCAGGCTTTCGGATCGGCCTCCAGCGAGCCAAACGCCGAGGGAGCAGGCAATCGCGTCGACGGCGCAGCCACGAAGTCGCAATTGGTGACCCTAGTGTCAGACATGATCCTGAGACGCCCCTCCCTGCGCCTGACAACAATTAGTCCAAGGCCTCCACCGTGGCCACGCTTCCAAATCTGACTACCTACCAGACCACCCCAACCCAACCCGAAGACCCGAATTTCGGGTTGGGGGGGATAAGGGTTCCACGCGTGCTTTTTCCATGTTTCCCGTCCCCCCCTCCCACTAGAAACCGAGGGTAAATCTGAGCCTTCGGGTTGGGCTGGGGCGCTTTGGTGGGTGGTGAAAGTCAGCGCCCCACGTCGCCAGGCCTCTCTGAAGAAGGCAGCACACTCACGAATGTTGCGCTTTTGAGCGCCGGGTCGACGGCATGCGCCCCGGGGGCGCGCCTCTGCGCGGAGGCCGCGGGCGGCCCGGGACGGCCGCGGCCCCCGCCAGTCCCCAAGCCACAAGACTAGGGGGCCACCAGCGAAGCCTACCCCTACCCCCCACGACTTCTGAGGGGGAGGGTGGGGCTCACTTCGCTCGGGAGCTCCCGAACGAAATGAACCCCCCACCCTCCCCCTCAGAACTCGTGGGGGGTAGGGGTAGGCGTCGCCGGTGGCCCCCGAAAAACGTCCACATCTCCCAGCAGGTCGGTCAACGAAACGGGCAGGCCGGAGGCGGAAGGCCAGAGGTGATTTGGCCGCCGTCGCAGGGGGGGACGGTCCCGCCACCGCTGGCGTGGCCGGGCGCGCCTGACAGGAGCGCGCTCAGGGCTCCCTGCCCTGAATCAAGAGTTGTGCGGATGTGCCCCAAATTTGTGGTGTTTCCCACCGCCAACATACGGAATGCATGTGTGTCTCGCCCGCACGACGACGAGGACGACGAGGACGAGGATGACGAGGAAGAGGACGAGGGCATTAGAGAGAGAGAGAGAGAAGAGCACAAGGGAACGCTCAAACAGCAAGGCACAACAGCAAAGCACAACAGCACCCCCAAACAAATGAACCACAACCCCCAAATCGTCCTGAAGCGTTTTAGGTGGACGGCAGTCCCTCCCCCAAAAAGGGTTCGATTTCAGCAGGGGGGGGGACTAGGCCAGGACCCATCTATATATATATATATATTATATATATATATATATATATACATATATATGGTCCAGGGTTTGGGCCCCCCCCCCCAATGCTGATGCCATTGGGCCCCCCCCCCTCCCCGCGCGATGGTCCCCCCCGCCCCCCCCTGTGGGCGTGGCGTGGTGCTGCGCTGCGGTGCCCCCCCCCCCCCCTGTGGATGTGGTGTGGTGCTGTGGTGGTTCAGAGGTGGGCGTGGCGTGGTGCTGCGCTGCGGTGCCCCCCTCCCCCCCCCCTGTGGATGTGGTGTGGTGCTGTGGTGGTTCAGAGGTCGTCGTCGTCGTCGTCGTCGTCGTCGTCGTCGTCGTCGTCGTCCTCGTCGTCGTCGTCGTCATCGTCGTCGTCGTCGCCGTCGTCATCGTCGTCATCGTCGTCGTCGCCGCCGCCGCCGCCGGCGTCGTCGCCGCCGCAGCCGTCGTCGTCGTCGTGGTCGTCGTCGTCGTCGTCGTCGCCGTCGTCGTAGTCGTCGCCGTCGTCGTCGTCTCTGGGACCATACCATCTGGGGGGGGGGGGCCCGAAGAATCCTGGGACCATACCATCTGGGGGGGAGGAGGGGGTCTGTGGGCCCGGAGCCCGGGACCACATATATATATATATATATAGATACACATATATATATGTGTTTGCTGATGTATATTGCATATGTATAAATGTATATTATATATACACATATATTGAAAAAACTGCTAAGGCGCGCCTCAACAACTATCGAGGAACGCCTCAAAAACTGTTAAGGAGCGCCCTAAAATCTGCTAAGGAGCGCCTCAAGAGCTGCTGAGGAATGTCTGAATAGCTGCTAAGGAGCGCCTAGAAGGAACGCTGCAAAAACTGCGAACAAACGCCTGAACTGCTGCCAAGAAACGCCGTAAAAGCTGCGAGCGAAAACACGGACAACTACTTAGGAGCGCCGCAAGAGCTACTACGGAGCGCTTTAAAAGCTGCTAAGGAGCGCCCGCAAAGCTGCTAAGGAACGCCCTACAAATTGCGAAGGAATGCCTAAACAAACTGCGAATATGCGCTGCAAGCAAAACTGTAGAGACCGCCATAAAAGCTGCTAAGGAGCGCCGTAAAGCTGCGAATAAGCGCTTTAAGAGCTGATAGGAAGCAGCGCCGAAACCTGCTCAGGAGCGTCGTAACAGCTTCTGAGGCGCCTGATGAGCTGCTGCGGAGTGCCTGAAAAGCTGCTAAGGAGCGCCTTAAAAACTAATTGGGAGCGCCTGAAAAGATGCTAAGGCGAGCCTAGCAGCTGCTCAGGAGCGCCTTAAAAGCTGCTAAGGAGCGCTTTCAAAGCTGCTCAAGAGCGCCTTACAAAACAAACTGCTAAGGAACGCCTTGGAAGCCACTAGAGAGTGCCGTAGAAGCTGCCAAAGAGCGCCCTGAGCCCGCTGAGGAGCGCCTCAGAAACTATTAAGGAAAGCCGTGAAAGCTATTCGAGACGCCGTAAAAACTGCTAAGGAGCGCCTCAAAGGCTGCTAAGGGGCGCTATAACAGCTGCTAAGGAGCGTCTCAAAAGCTGCTCAGGAGCGCTGGACAAAAGGTTGTAAGGCTTCGAAGGCTTCAGGATCTTTTGAACCTACAACAGAGGAGTGGACCAGTTCACTGGGGAATGGACCAGTTCACCAGGAAAACGATGTTTTTCGCCACGCCCTCGAGGTCCTCGCAAGGATCGGACTCCATGTCACCGTCACCACCCAGGTCACGACCCGGCTCCACCTCCATCCCGCCGCGCACGCGCCGCGTCGCCGTGACAGTGCAGCCGTCGCTCAGCCCAGCCGCCCGCAGGCTTGCACCAGTGTCCAGCAGGATCACGGCCCCGTGCCCGAGCACGACGTCCGCCATGTCCGTGTTGTTGGACTGGGCCACGCTGCTCCGGAGCTGGGCGACGGGTCCATGTCGACCGCGCCCAGACCCATGGAAGTGGAGAGGAAGTTGCGAGCCGCTCGAGCTGCGCCTGACCGGTCACCGACGCCACCTGGCCCAGCACACCCCTGCCACTCCCAGGCGCGGCCCGCCAAGTCTGAAGACGGAGAGGAGAGCGGTCCCACCGGCAGGCCCGAACGTTCAGGCCGTCGCATGTCGCCTCCGAGGCAGCAGCACTGCGGTGCGCCATCCCGCTGGCACAGCACGGAGAGCGTTCCGCGGGCGGGGGCGGGATTCCGACCTTCGGGCGCCTGCCGCCCCCTTTAAGACTTCAGCAAGTATGCCGACAAAGAGAAGACGTCGGTGCGGCGACCGTCACTTATGCTGGTTGAAAGCGACCGCGTAGACTCGATCAGAAATCGATCAAATATATCCTCCCGCAGGAGGTCGCGAGCGCGAACGTCCCCGAAAGTTCTTAGAAACAGCAAATATGGTGAACATAAGGGCCCGACATATATACATATATATATATGCATGCATGCATGCATGCATGCATGCATGCATGCATGCATACATACATCCATACATCCATACACCTATATATATATATATACATATATACATATATATATATGTAATATGTATGCATACATACACATATGCGTGTGTACGTATATAGATGTATAGGAACTGGGCCAGGCGATCCACACTTGCCTGCGGGGGGGGGTAGCGCTACGCGCGGGGGGGGGGGGGGCTGGCTGCGAGGCCGAAGCTCCGAGGCCCTTCCCCTCGCCGCAGGCCGCCCGCGCCGCAGGCGCGCGCGGCCTGCAGCGCCGCGCGGCTCTCCTCGGCGCAGGCACCGACGGCCATGCCCGTGCACCGTGACGCAGGAAGGCGTATTTTCACGAGCCACGTGTGCTATGGGACGCACATGGACATACTAATACTATATATCCTCCTTGGAGGCGCGCGTCCGACCCGAACATATAGTATACCCATCTTGTAGTATATCGTTTCCCGAGCGGTGTGGCCAGAAAGCGCCCGCCACGACGCATATACTATAAGATTTCTCGGTGCGCGCGTCGCCCCTGGGGGGGCGACGCACATATAGTATGAGTATGTTGGGGTGTTGCCGATGCTAGTGCTGGGGTCGGTGTTCCACCACTTCAATGCAGTGGGACTTTCTCCTCGGAAGGCGTCCGATCCACCCAAAGTCCAGGTTCCCAGGGAACCCACATCCGAACGTTGAGAGTCCTCCCTCCCCCCATCCTTCTCTCTTCCTCACCCCCACGTGCCCGCACGGACCGCAAATATGCATTCCCCGTCCTGTTCCCTCGCTCCCTATCCCCTGCCCCCCCGTTCTGCGAGGGGCTGGGGAAGGGGACAGGAAGGGGGCTCAAGGAGGGGGTCGGGGCGGGGCTGGCAGGGGGGGAAAGAACGGATGGGGGGCAGGGAGGGGAACGCGGAAGTGGAGGAGAGGGGGACAGCATTGGATGATGGGGGGCGGGGAGAGGTGAAAGAGGAGGAGGAGGAGGAGGAGGAGGAGGAGGGAGAAGAGAAGGAGGAGGAGAAGGGGGGCCAGTGTAAACCCAAGACGCAGCAACTACGTCGCAATAAACCCTCTCTCCAAACCCCCGCTTCACATGCCACTAATATGTGCGGGAAATGCCCCATGGAAAACCATCCGTATGAGAATCCTCAACCTTACCAAAGCACTACTAGTGGGGCGCCAGCACCGCAAATCATCGTGAGTGTGGCGCCCTGGCAGACCTAAAGCGTGCCAGAATACAATTCATGGGATCTTAACACCGCGAATCAAAGTGGCGTTTGCGTCCTGGTCATCCTAAATCGCGCCAGATCGCCCTTCCTAGGGTATCCACCAGACGGGTCCTTGGAACTGCTGCAAGCTTTGACACGAATGCGCGCGCCACTACAACGAGAGACGCATTTTGAAAATGAACCGCCCTCCATCCTTGAAACTGTTGCAAGCTTTTCTGACGAATGATGTCGAATGTGCGCGGCGTTGAAGGTAGGGCCACATGTTAAAAAAAAGGACCCTCCCTCTGTCCCTGGAAGTGTTGCAAACATTTAGCGCGAATGTGCTGCGCCAAGGCGAGAGTCATATCTTTAAAGCAGCAAGCCATCCGTCCTTGAAAATGCTGCACATTTCAGACTTGCAGACCATACAGGGTAAGAACGTCTCAAACCAAAAGACCAGACCGCCCCACCGACACGCCTGGGGGTACAACAATGAGGACTTATTTCTAGGGAAAACGACTGGAGACAAAGGGGGCCGACGACAAAGACAACGGCGACGGACGAGGACGACGACGACGACGACGACGGCCGACGACGACGACGACGACGACGGACGACGACGGACGACGACGGACGACGATGGCAGCGACGACGACGGCGACGGTGACAGCGATGACGAACGACGACGACGACGACGGAGCACGACGGCGGACTTATTTCTAGGGACAACGACTGGAGACAAAGGAGGCCGACGACGAAGACAACGGCGACGGACGAGGACGAGGACGAGGACGAGGACGAGGACGACGACGGCCGACGGACGACGACGGCCGACGACGACGACGACGACGACGACGACGGACACGGCCGACGGACGACGACGACGACGACGACGACGACGACGACGACGACGACGACAACGACGGCGACGACGACGACGACGGACGACGACGGCAGCGACGACGACGGACGACGATGACAGCGACGACGAACGACGACGACGACGACGACGGAGCACGACGGCGGGGGGCCCCCGACGGCACGGGCGGGCCTTCGGCGGTCAGGCCTTCCCCAGCGCCCGCTGCGGCGCGCGCCGCGGCTGCGCCGGGGGCGCCGCGGCCTGCGCCTGGCTTGTCCGCCGGGAGGAGAGAGGTCGACGACGGACGACGGACGACGGACGACGACGACGACGACGACGACGACGACGACGACGACGAGGACGACGACGACGACGACGACGACGACGACGACGACGACGACGACGACGACGACGACGACGACGGACGACGGACGACGGACGACGGACGACGGACGACGACGACGACGACGAGGACGGACGACGACGACGACGACGACGACGACGACGACGACGACGACGACGACGACGACGGACGACGACAGGGACGAGGACAAGGACGAGGACGGACGGACTGACGGACTGACAGGCGAGGACGAGGACGAGGACCAGGACGAGGACGACGACGACGGGCGACGACCACGACGGACGCCGGAAGACGACGGGGTAGGACCCAACCGACCAGCCTCAGCTGGAGGAGCTGCGCCCCGTAGGCCTCTGGGTGAGCCCATCGTGTCGATTTCTCTCGACCGAGTCGTCGGAGCCGGTGAGTTGTCCAGGGGCGGGTTAAGACCACGGATCCCCCGTTGTGGCTGGTCTGCCCAGACCTCCAGGGGCGTGCGCAAACTGCTGAAAGGAAGCCACGGGGGACAGGGAATGATTGGGGAGAGGAACGAGGGAGAAGTGGGAAGGAGAGGAGGAAAGGGAAGGAGGTGGAGCCGAGGAAAAAGAAGGAGAAGCGAAGGGGGGGAGAGGGAGCGGGGAAGGAGGACTCAGAAAGAGCATGGAGCAGGGAGGGTGAAGATGGGGACTAAAATGGCGGAGCAGAGTGACGAGGAGAGGCAACGAGGCAAGGGAGGAAAGGGAAAAGGAATAAATTCCAATGCCCCCCCTTTCTTCATCTTTTCCTCGGAACTCCCTACCTGGCGCAGGTATTTCGCGATGGGTAAGAGGAGGGGAGAGGAGCTTGATGAATGAAGGATTATAAGAGCGGGGAGGAGGGAGGAAGGAAGAGCGCTTGCCAGGGGTGAGAAGGCTTGTGAGATATTTGGCTGTCCCCCTCTCCCGTTCCCCCTCCTGGGGCTCAAAATCACATCAGACGGGGTCCCCGGCGGGGGGGACCCGGAACTCATCAACGGTGCCCGGGCCGACTTTTTCGGAGCCAAGAGGGCCCCAAGACGGTCCAAGAAAGCCTCCTATAGTCGCCGAACGATCGCTCCAAGACGCTCAAGATGGCCCTTAAATGGCCCAAGAAGCCTCCCAGACGCCCCCAGAAGCCTCAAAGAGGGTTCCCAAGATGACCCAACAGGCCAAAATCAGTTATTTCACGTCAGCGTTCAAAGCAATGTTTGGAGTTCTCGCCTGGCTTCCCGGCGCTCCGCTCCCAGACGGCCCTAGAGGCCCCCAAGATCACCCCAAGACGGCCCAAGGAGCCTCCAACAGGGCCTCAAAATGGCCCAAGAAGGCACCACGACGGTCCAATAGGCGCCCAAGTAGGCACAAAAGGCCCAAGTCATGGCCCCAAGAGGGGGCCCAGATGGGGGACCCGCACGGACATCTCGAGCACTTGGCCCCGAGGGGTCCCCAGGACACCCCAAGAGGCCCCCAAGAGGCCCCAAGAGGCCCCCCCAAAAACTCCCAAGAGGCGTCCAAGAGGCCGCCAAGAGGCTCCCAAGAGGCCCCAGAACTGTCCTAAAGAGGCCTCCAAGTGCGCTCCGAAGAGAGCCCGAGAAGCTTCCCTATGAATTCTGACCCACAACCCACGCACGGTGGCGGGATAAGCCGAAGGCCAGTAGACCTGCTTGGCACGGGGACAGAAAGCGCACTTACTTTCAGAGCGCACGAGATCGCTGGCTCGTCCGCTCTTACACCTCTCATTGACTCCCTTCCCCTCGCTCTTGTCCTATCTCAGCCTCGGAGAGTCGCGGAGCTTTCTTTGAGCGCGTTTCTTGTTTTGGAGGGGGCGGTCGGGTCGCGTTGCGTTTTCCGCGTTTGGGCTGCCAGCTTTCCAGAAACCGCGCGTTTTCCTTGCGGACCGCTCGTTGTCCACGCGTTGCCGCCCGTCCCTGTGCCCTGGCGTCAAGAACTTATTACGCCGCAGCTCTCTGTTGGGAGCTTTGGTCTTATCAGCTCGATTACGTCACCGCTCGCTCTTGGGAGCCGCGGTGCTAAGAGCCTTTGGGAGTATTTTAGGCCTCTTGGGGGGCTCTTGGGGAGCCTCTTGGGTGCCTCTTGGGGACCTTTGGGGGCTTTTCGGGGGCCTCTTGGGGCCTCCTGGGAGCTTCTGGGCTGCGGGGGTGAAGGGACTAGGCTGCCTTTGGCCGTCTTTGGGCTCTCTTGGGGGCCTTTTGGGGCCTTCTTGGGGCCGTCCTGGCGCCGTCTTGGGCCGTCTTGGCGCCTCTTGGGCCGTCTTGGCGCCCTCTTGGGCCGTTTTGGGGCCTTCTTGGGGGCCTCTTGGGCCTTCTTGGGGCGCTCTTGGGGGCCTCTTGGACAGTCTTGGACGCCTCTTGGCCCGTCTTGGCGCCCTCTTGGGCTATTTTGGGGGCCTCTTGGGAACATCTTGGGCCGTCTTGGGGCGGTCTTGGGGGCCTCTTGGACCGTCTTCAACGCCATGAAAGGCGAAAAGCCGTATATGCTAAAAATGCACGTTTTCCATAAGAAAATCAATGATTTTGGCCTCTTGGGGCCCTCTTGGGACGCCTGGTGGGCGCCTCCTGGGGCGTCGTGGAGGCCTCTTGGGACGTCTTGGGGCCGCCTTGGGCGGTCTTGGGCTCTCTTGGAGCGCTCTTGGGCCGTCTTGGGCGCTTCTTGGGCCGTCTTGGGCCGTCTTGGGCGCCGTCTTGGCCGCTTCTTGGGCTGTCTTAGGCGCCTAAGACGGCCCAAGAAGCGCCCAAGAAGCGTTGTCCGATGATGTCTCGAGCGAAACGCTGTTTTTAAGCCCCGAAGGCCGTCCTACTTGGTAAAAAACGAGGCGGGAGGGCAATTAGATCTGGGCCTGGCGATGCCACCCCCCTCGAACTCCCCCAAGTCAAATTTCTTCCGACTAACGGACCGCACGCTAACGCGCGCTTTCCGTCATCTGCCGCCCCCTGTTGATTTATCACATGGATGCCTGGCGTGCTAGATTTCTTACGAGGATATCGTTTCTTTGTGAGACTCCCCCTGGGGCTTCGGCTGATGCCGCCGGCCACCCGGAAAGCCCCGGGCGGGGTGGCTGGCAAGGGTTTTTCCGCTCCGGATGGCTCCAAGATGCCACAAGATGGCATCCAAGACGGCCCAGATGGCCTCCAAGTTCGCCCAAGGTGGTCCCACATGGCATCCAAGACCAGAGGCCTCCAAGAGGCCTCCACGAAGACACTGTCCTCCAGGAGGGCCCGAAGAGGCCAACATCATGTAATTATGTTCCTTCGGTTTTTGAATGATTTTGGCATTTGCTTCTTTTCGGCATTCCGACGGCCCAAGACGGCACAAGAGGCTCCCAGGACGGCCCAAGAGGCTCCCAAGACAGCCCCCAACAGGCCCCAAGACGGCCCAAGAGGCCTCCAAGACGCCGAAGATAGCCTCCAAGACGGCCTTGAAACGCCCCAAGAGGGCTCCTAGAAACCCCCAAGATGCCTTCCGACGGCATCTTGGGGGCCAGGAGCGCCCGAAGACGGCCAAAGAGGCTCCCAAGAAGCCTCCAAAGGGCCCCAAGAGGCCCAAGGAGACCCCTAAGAGGCCTCCAAGAGGCTCCCAGGAAGCTCCCAGGAGGCCCCAAGAGTGCCCAAAGTAGCAACAAAGAAACCTCCTCCTCCTTCTCCTCCTTCGTCTCCTCCTTCGTCTCCTCCTCCTCCTCCTCCTCCTCCTCCTCCTCCTCCTCCTCCTCCTTGTCCCTCCCTCTCCTCATCCTCCTCGTCCTTCCCCCCCCGTTTCCCGAGGGCTTTCCACAACGGCCGGGGGACCGCATGGTCCGGCAGCGTGCCCAGAGTGTGCCAAAACGTCTGGTCACGTGGGCGTATGCGATGCTCGGCACTCGGCCCCCAAGATCGCTCCAACGGGGCACCGGGGGCCTCCAAGGGGGCCCCAGGACAGCCCAAGAGGGCCCCCAAAACGGAGGATTGCAAACAAAACCAGGATTGCAAAAAAAAACCAGGATTGCAACAAAAAACATAGTTTTTTTTTGCAATCCTTCGTTGCAGCGCCCCCTAAGACGGCCCAGGAGAGCCCCAAGAGACCCTCGACGCCCCCCAGGCGCCCACAAAAGGCCACAAGAGGTCTCCGAGGCGTCCACGAGAAGCTCCCAAGAGGCGCCCAAGAAAGCCCAATAGGCCCCCCCAGTGCCCCTGAGGGGCCCCTGAGAGGCTTCCCACAAGCACCTTTGTGCATCCAAGAAACTCCTGACCCACTAGATAACCCTCAAGATTGTCGCAAAAACTCGCTCTCTCTGGGGGGTCGGCGGAATGGCAAGAGCTTGAGTAGAAGGAGTATGAGGGAGACGCAGGGACAAGGAAGGACAGAAGCGTGATGGAGGAGACGCCCCCTCCTCCTCGTGCTCCTCCTCCTCCTCCTCCTCCTCCTCCTCCTCATGATCGTAAACATGCTCATGACCAGTATCATCAGTATCACCACCACCATCGTCATCTTCCCCACCATCATCAGCATCGCCATCATGATTAAAATTAACATCATCACGATGATCATCAGCATCATCATCATCATCATCATCATCATCATCGTCATCATCAGCATCATCATCATCAGCATCATCATCATCATCATCACCATCACCATTACCATCATCAGCATCATGATCATGATCATCATCATCATCATCATCAGCATCATCATCCACACCATCATCAGCATCACCATCATAATCAGAGTCGTCATCAGCATCGTCATCAACGCCTTCGTCGTCATCAGCCTCACCGTCATCAGCACAAACATCACTATCACCACCACCATCACAAGCATCATCATCATCAGCATCATCAGCAGTATCGTCATCATCATCACCATCATAATCACCATCATGAGCATCACCATTATTACCACGATCATCAGCATCATCACCACCATCATCGTCGGCATCATCAGCATCATCATCAGCATCATAATCGTCCTCATCATCATCATCACAACCACCACCGTACGTTATCATCATCGTCACGACCACCACCATCATCAGCATCAGCATCATCATCAGCATCATCATCATTCGCATCGTCATCATCAACGTCCACCCCATCACCATCATTATCATCATCGGCATCATCAGCATCAGCATCAGCATCAGCATCATCATCAACATCATCAACATAAGCATCGGCATCATCACCATCATCATCATCCTCCTCATCATCATCAACATCATTATCATCATATCCATCATCGTCACCATTGTCACCATCGTCCTCCATGTTCCCTGCTGGTCCTCCTGTCCGTTCGTCCGTTCGTTCGTCCTCCTCATCCTCCTTCTCCTCGTCATCCTCCTCCTCTTCGTCCGCGCCCGTCTTCAAATGCCCACTCCACACATCCTCATCATCCTCGCTCTCTCGTTCCTTCCACTCCTCTCCTCCTCCCACCGCTCTCCTCCGCCTCACCCCTCCACCTCTCTCTCCTCCTCTGCCTCTCTGTCCGCCGCTTCACTCCTCCACCTCTATCTCCTCCACCTTTCTCGCCCCAACCTGCCACTCCTCCTCCATCCACCCTCCTCCACCCCCCTCCTTCTCCTCCTCCACCTCTCTCCTCCTCCCTCGCGTTTTCCACCTCCCCCTGGCCCTCCTACGGGTCACCCTCCTCTCTCCTCCTCCCCCCCCCCCTCACGGCGAGCTCTTGAGATGCAGCGCCCCGGCGCCTTCAAGGCGCGCGCCGCGCCCGCACCGCCGCAGCTGGCGCGGGCCCCGGGAGGGGCCTGCGAGGCCTGCGCGAGGAGGCGGGGAGGGCAGCGGAGGAGCAGAACGAGGGAGGGGTGGAGGACGGGGGAGGAGAAAGAGAACAAGGGGGAGGAAGGGGGAGGAAGGGGGAGGAAGGACTGGAAGACGAGGAGGAGCAGGAGGAGGAGGAGGAGGAGGAGGAGGAGGAGGAGGAGGATGTGAGGAGGAGGGAAGGAGGCGACGGCGGGTTCGGCGGCGGAGGAGGAGGAGGAGGACGAGGAGGAGGAGGAGGATGAGGAGGAGGAGGAGAAGAAGAAGAAGAAGAAGAAGAAGAAGGCGGGGCACGAGGAGAGGGCAGGAGGGAGGATGTGTGGGTCCTCAGGATCGGCCCCTGGACCTCTCACCCAGACAGATTGCTCGGGCAGCGCCGAGCCGTGGCCACGAGAGACACCCACACAAAACGCAACAAAAACAATAAAAATCCGTCCCCTCCGCCTCGACCTCGTTGTCTCCGCCGCCTCCTCGTTTTCCTCGTTCTCGCCTCCTTCTTCTCCTCCTCCTCCAAATCTTTGCTCCTTGTGCGCAGACGCTTTTTTTCGCGCCGCCTGATGTGTCGTTAGGATTGTCCCTGCGCGCCGCCTGACACCTCCTCACTTTCGTGATATACCAGCTTGGAGCTCGAAGTTTCCCGCAATCAAACTGCTGGAGAGCGGGCCGTCTTCAAGATGGGGCTCTCGCCTTGGCGCCGCGAGCGATCATGTTTGACAACATGCAGCAGTCACACGAATGGTGGGCGAGCCAATTCCAAACTGGAGCCCTTGCTTTGGCGTCGCGCACACTCGTCTTCAACATGTCACGACTTCAACGTAGGTGGACCCTGTTCCAACCTTGGCTCTCACCTGAGAATCCCTCAACGTTGACTGCCACAAGTGTAAGGCTGCGCAATGTTTGCGCGGATGGGGGGCGGCTCCCGTTTAAGATCGCGTTGTCGCCGAGTCATTCCTTGGAACTCGTCAGCATCAGCAGACTTCCGAAGAGGAGGGAGGGGCGACGAGGAGGGCAGGAGTAGGACGAGGACGAGGAGGAGGACGAGGAGGAGGAGGAGGAGGAGGGGGAGGAGGAGGAGGAGAGGAGGAGGAAGAGGAATTCGAGTTCGAGCGACCCCCGCGCAGTCAGCAGCAGCCGCCGCACCAGCAGCCAAACCCGCGCGGCGGGGGGGGGGAGCGGGCGCGCAGGGTGCGCGGCCCGCGACGGCAGGCGATGGCCAGGGCGTGGGAGCCGAAAGGCACGACCCGACGCCCGAAACCGTGGACCCGAGGCGCCTTCACGAGGGAGAGGCCGAAGGAGCCGACGGCGGTCCGAGGGGTCGGCAGGCCGCCCTCCCCGGCACTGGGCCTCAGTCACCCTGGACGTCGGCGCGCCCAGATGCATCCTTCTGCCGGTCGCCTCGTTGGCGTGAAGGGAGACCTTGGCGAACCCTTTCAATCGCCAGGTTTTTGGTTGTGTCGGGTAGAAGGATTGGTCGCAAGCCCGCCCGTCGCAACTTTTGCGTAGCTTCCTGGCCGCAGTCGGTCTTGACGCGTAGCATACTCCAACGCATTTCTGGCAGCAGTACACACCGTACGCAAGAAAGACGTCGTGACCAAGCTCGCTGAAGGCTTGCTCCAGGAGGTCGCCAGCGGCCGCAGGTTGAGGTAGCAGGGCCACAGCCGAGGCATCGGCGTCAGTGAACTGGGCACTGTTCGCCGTTGCTTCCCCTTCTGCTGGCCCATCTGTGGCGCAGCTGATCGCCAAAGTCACTCTGTCATCACTAGTAGTCTTCCAACTGCGGCGCGTCTGGTTGAAGAACGCGTCCGCCATGGCTCTCGCAACGCCCGTCGGATGACATCTCCTGAATGACCCCGATCTCTGTGTAGCGAGCGATGCCCTGGTTTTGGCAGTTGCGTTGCACTTGCGACAGCGGAACAAACCAATCTGTTCGCACTGCATCAGCATGTGGTCATCGGGCCGCACAGATACCACAGGTGCCGCGCGGTGGCTCAGCGGCTCGGGGGGGGGGGCCAGGTCCTTCCCATAGCGTTTGGAGCGTAGCACTCGAAGGCATGCCTGTGAGATGTTCTGGAGCACGAGGCGGTGCTGCTTCATGGCGGCTGCGACCGAGTCCGCAACCGCTCGTGCCGCCGCATGCTGATTGGCTCCACGCCGCGCAAAACAGTCGGCCCCTGCTCCTCCTCCCCCATCCACCCCCACACTATCCCTCCCTCCTCCCCCGCCCCCTTCCCCACCACCACCTCCTACTCCTCCTCTTCCTCCTCCTCCTCGTCCCTTGTTGTTCCGTGTAGAGAACTAGTTCCCTCTGCCGCACCCTGGGGCCAGTCGGAATGGCGGGCCGGGCGTTAGCCTGAGAGTGCCTAACCAGTTAAGATCCTGAGGCTCAAAACGTGACGCAGGTTTCACATATGGAAGGCGGGTGGTTTACAACATGCTTCCTTGCGAAAGTTTGATGGACTGAGAGGGTCGTTTGCAAAATGTGTTTCTCGCCTCGGCACCGCGCGCCTGCGTTGTAACAAACGGTAAGACTACGCGGATTGAGGGCGCCTCCTTTTTCCCTACCTAGGCTCTGCCTAGAAGGGCTCTTACTCTCTAGCTTAAAGGGGCCGGGCAGTGCTACACGCCCCGGGCGGTTCCCCCAGTCCCCTGGGAGCGGTTCCCCCCAGTCCCCTGGGAGCTGTCGCTTTAGCTTTAGCTTTAGCTTTAGCTTTAGCTTAGCTTTAGCTTAGCTTTAGCTTAGCTTTAGCTTAGCTGTAGCTTAGCGTTTCGCTTGGCGTTTAGCTTAGCTTTTCGCTTAGCGTTTAGCTTAGCTTTAGCTTAGCTTTAGCTTACCTGTAGCTTAGCTTTAGCTTAGCTTTAGCTCAGCTTTAGCTTAGCTTTAGCTTAGCTTTAGCTTAGCTTTAGCTTAGCGTTAGCTTAGCTTTAGCTTAGCTTCAGCTTAGCTTCAGCTTAGCTTTAGCTTAGCTTAGCTGTAGCTGAGCTGTGGCTTAGCTTTAACTTAGCTTCAGCTTAGCTTTAGCTTAGCTTCAGCTTAGCGTTAGCTTAGCTTCAGCTTAGCGCTACTGTTACTACTAATGCTGCTTTCCTAAGGGTTCCAACTCCTAGGTCGGGTCGCACTGGGATAATTTAAATGTGGCTCTCGCTTTCGCGTCGGGCGCACCCGTTCAAAACATGCCAAACGCTTGACGAATTGAAGGCTTTCCTTCAACATTTGGCTATCGCACTGGCGCCGCGCAGTATCCCCTTGAACATGAAGGAGGGAGACAAAGAGAGAGAGGGAGAGAGAAACCCAAAACAACGTCATGGGTTCCAACGGTTAACGTGCCAGCAATTGCGTTTTGGAGTGATTTAAGATGGCCAGGGCGCAACAGTGATGTTTATTCGAGGTGCTGACGTCCCAAGGGCGGCGTTCTGGCACGATTCACGAGCCCGCAAAGCAACAGTCATATTGATTTGTGGCCTTGAAGTCCCGAGGGTGGTGTTTTCGCACGCTTCAGGATCTTCAGGCGGTTGTCTTCCAAAGGGGCACTGCCCGCAATGAGAAAGAATCCTTGTCGGGGCATGTGAAAACGCAGTTTGGAAGAAACTTCTCTCCCACCATCGTTGATGAGTCTTGGGCGGCCCACTGGTCCTCCTCTTCCTCATCATTTTGCCTCCTGCCTGTTGCTTGAATTCGCCCCAGGTCCCACTGACAGGGGGCGCCTCGGCCTTGCAATAACTATTATACTACCACGGGCACGGCCGCTTCCAGATCGCAAGGCTGGGGCCAATCCGAGCATCCTGGAGACAGCTTGCCCTTTGCGAGAGGCCGAGTACTCTCCTGCCACGAGTAGACAGGGGATCGAGACAAGGTGCACTTAACTCCTGGAAACTCCGAGACCCACTGCCCCAGCGCGACCTGCACCTGAAAATCCATCGGAGACGCATCAGGCGATTGGATTCGCGGAGGCGGGCGGGAATCTCGGGCAGGGATGAGGAAGCCATCGGGTCCGGTCAGCTGGAGACGACGGCGCCTAGAGGACCGCGCCGTGGCCCTTAACACCACCCTGCCTCCCCAAAGCCTATCGTTGGGCTTCGCGACGCCTGTCCGCCCGACTGGGCGGGCCGCGTGCATCCGGCGCCTCCTGAGCGACATGCCGAGCAGCTGCCAGCACGTGTGAACGCGCCTTCGACGCGGGCGCATCTGCCCGAAGAACTTCTGCCATCTCCTCCGCCGCCGCCGGCGCGTATCTCTCCCCGGGGCCCCCCCTCCCCTGGCGCAGGCCGGCAGCTGGTTAGCGAACCGGCGGGCAAGGGAAACTCGGGCCGCCTCTGCTCGTTCAACACTCTGGACAGGAAGGGGCCTGTCTTAGCCCCCCCCCCCAAACAAAAAAAAAGTCGACCGGAGTCGCGCGCCGGAATCGCCGCAGCCCGCGGGGCCCCCGCGGGCCCCGCCCACCACGATGGCGTCAAGACTGGGGCACTGGTTCCCCCGAGGGCCTCCGTTGCCCCAATGACCTCAACTACGGGCGCAGACTGCTTCCCGCCCTCCACTGGCCCGCGTGCCCGCGCCGCCCGCTTGGGTCCTTCTAGGATTGCGCAGCCCTAGCTAGACCCGCGCAAACGCAAACCTCATTGCATGATCTCCCCCCCGAGAAGTCAGAGGCCGTCGCCGATGATCCTGGGGGGGCAGATCTGCGGCCGCCCCAAAACCCCCCCGAGGCAGGGCAATGCCCTGATCGGACGGGGAGCAAAACGGTGAACCCACAAAGCTGGCAAAAAACCAAGACGGAAGAACGAAGCGGCCGATGCCCCGCGCGACCCTGGCAGAGCAACTCCCCGCGCAGCCCAGCCAAGGCCCCAATAGCTGGGCGCTCCTAGACCAGACGGAACGGCGTTTCCTAAGCTGCTCCACACCCCGGGCAATCCGGCCCGGCCCGAGCTTGCCTGGCTGGGCGCCGCGGGCGGCCCTCCCGCGCAAGTCCCTCCCAGGCCGGGCCCGCCCTGTCTCGGGCTAAACCTGCAGCGGCATTTCTTCATGGGAGAAGCCCCCCTCGCCTGGGCCCCCGGCCTCGGGGGAAGCGCCAACCTGGCCCCGGGGCTCCGCGAATGTCCCTGGCGGGGGGGTGGCCGGGCGGAGGCTGCCCGACAGCGGGCGGGCGGGCGCCCGGCAGCTTCGTCTCCACGGCCGCGCGCTAGCCAGCCATCCAGCGCCTGCCATCATCGCGCGAAAGTTTCTGGCCGATTCATACCTACTCTCCTTCTGGAGGGCCTGGATCCTGCACTTGTTCGCGTGGAGATCCAGACCGCGGTCTGTCCTCAACGCGTTGGGCCGCCGCTGCCCGAGGTAGTTGATCCAGAGCCAGAGCTCCGCATATATCCTGCCCGCCCGCGCGCCCTGGCCCTGGACCACGGCGCTCGCCGCTGATGCGGCCCCCATCCTGGTGAAACCAGTCCAGGGGGGAGGTCGCATACCATCCTTTGCTGTTTGCGCGCCTCTCGCCTTGCTCCAGCAAAGGCCTGACTGTCCCGCGGCGGCCCGCGCCGGGCGCCCGACCTACTCCCGGGCTGGTCTTCGGGCGCTGGTCGAGCCGAGCATCGCCGGCGCCCGCCCCGCAGGAAGCTGGATTTTACCGAGCACCAATGGATCCTGATATCCAATCTGGAAAGTGGCTCGAACGGCAGTCGCAGCGCAACCTCGCTACCCCCTGGCCGCAAATATTCGCTTGCCCACGCGCGCGATGATAGGGGGCCGCGGGGGCCGCGCCATGCCCCTCGCGCCGCCGGGCAGCCTGGGAGGGGATGCGGGTTTCAACTACGGATGGCGCTTCACGAATGGTCTCGACGAATCATGTCTGTCATCTCTCCGCGGCTCCAGCTGGTCAACATCCGTTTCTGAAACGTTCCCGCGCCGCGCCTGCGCGGGGGGGCCTCTATCCCCAGATGTTCAAAGACAGCCGCGCTCGGGCTGCCGCGGCCGCCCCGGGGGAGTTGGAGATCAGCGAGCTAGATTCATCACCAACCCGGCCTTGCTCCGTCTCGCCTAGCGCAGACGCGCGGCGACAACGGCCCAAACGACCGCTCTCCCTTTCCCGATCGCGCGCTGGGCGATGCCACCTGCACGTCCAACTCCACGCCTCTCCTGGCATCAGAGAAGAGCGCGACTCGCTCGGCATCTGCTGGGGGACAAGACCGGCCATGTCCACGACCTGCGAACATCCAGCGAGATGCCCGCGCGACGTCTGCAGGGCCCCCGGGGTAATCCCAGCACCCTGAACTCTGCGAAGCCCCACGTGGAGGCTGACGCCATGAGTCAAGCGCGCGAGCGGGCGCCCTGCCGACGCGCCCACGTCGCAAAGCTGCTCAGGATTATCAAGGATGTCATGAAGCCTTGCGCCATCCTAAACATTGCCACGGGGCCGTCTTTGGTCGCGCCTGTCCAAGCAAGGTTGCGAGCAGGCAGCTGGGCCCTGCTGCTGCCTCAGCCCAAAACTGGGCGAGGTCTGCTGGCTGCTCTGCCGCGCGCCACATGCGCGCGCGTGGCCGCGCCCTGGAACGGCCTGGCCCGTGTGCAGAAACTGCGCGGCATTGACGAAGACCTGATGAGGCCGCCCCCAAGAAGTCCCGGCCCGATGGAAGACAAACGCGGGGTGCGCGAAGGGTTCCGGCGGCAGCTCTCCACCGCCCGGGGTTTGCACCATCCGGCCCAAACCCTTTGACTGGCTCATGCCACTCGCATCGATCCAGGACTTCTTCGCGCTCGATCGGCCCTGCCTCGCGGCTGCGATTCATAGCGGTTCTTTCCAATGTTTGCCGCTGGCCGCTGGCTTTGTGTGTTCCTGGGGAGGGGGGGGGGTACCTTGCCGCTATAATGCGCGCGCTGGAATTTGGCTGCGGCCTGGATGATGAGACTGGGATCAACTAGCCGGTCGCCTGCGCAATCTCTAGCAAGGGGCCGCCCCGCCCCTGGCGCCTCCCAAGATGGGGCGCGCGCGCGGCCCCGGCCCCCTCGTCCAGGAGGGCTCGATTGTTTAATGGCACATGGGCACCGACGCGGATATGATTCCCCGGGCGCCTCGCGGCCCCGTCGGCCCGTCAGGCCGCGCGGCCGCCCCGCTCCGAAGCGAGCCACAAGGCTATCCTGCTACTTCGACATGAAAACCTGGCCAAAACAATCCTTCAAATCCACGGACTGCCCGCGCGGCCCCGAGGTCGCGACGGCGATCGCCCGCGGCCCCTGGCGCCGAAGCGCACCCCCCCCCCCCCCCCCCCCTCCTCACCCCCCGAGCACCCGCGATCGCATGAAGGCGCACCTGCAGGGCTGCCCACTGCGGAAGCGGCCCCGGCGCCCGTGGAGCAACAAGAGGCGGCCGCGCGAAAAGAACCCTCGACTCGCGCGCGACTTCTCTCTGGGGTCTGGCTGAAGGCTGCAAAGTTGGCCCTCGGACGCCATCGAAAACTTCATGCACGGCCCGGCCCCGCGTGCCCCGCGGCCGACGGTGGGCCGCCCCTTCAGCCGCCCGTGTCTGCGCTGCTTCAACATGGGAAGACCGCTCAGGATCTGGCCCCATGGGGGCTGCGATCGGCACTGGATGTTGCGCGATGCGCTTCGTCGTCGAAGCCGCCGATCCCTGGAGTCGCCCAGCCGCGCCGCGACACAGGGCCGCCCGCGGCGCCCCCTGGCCCTGGCGCATTTTAACATGGCAGCAATGATGGCCCGAGAGTGAACGGCACTCCATGAGCCCGCGCCCCCCTGGCCGCCCCCCCGCAGGCGGCTGCCGAACCCCCCCTTGGGGGTCGCCGCGCTGGCGCGCCCCATCTCGAGCAGCTTGCCCTTCGAATCTTCTGCCTTGACGATGAAAAGGGGGCCCATCTTGCGCGACGCGCGACGCCGCGCCGCTGGCGGCCCAAAGCGCGGCCCTGCCCGGCCCACTCGAACTGCCAGATACATTGGAACAAACACGACACCCAGCCCATGGGGCCCCACTGACACGCGTGCCCACTGAAGTGTAGAGACGGCCAGTGGCCGCGACATGCGTTCTAATACTTTGCTCTCGAATCCGAACGCGAGCGCACAAGAGCTGCCTGGGGCCTTTTCTTGCTAGCGCGAAACTTCCAACATGCGCGGGTGCCCAGTGCCACTTTGTCTCGCGAATAATCTGCGCGCGGACGCCGAAGCCGCACTTTGCGATCCACGCGCTGGGCCGCGCGACGGCAGACCGCGATGATTCTCGCTCGCGGACATTCGGTCCAGGCGCCGCGGCAGTCCGCGGTCGCGCGGCGCATTCTTGCTGCGATAATGCCCCAGCACGGGGGGGCTGGCGGGCACTTGGGGCAACTGGTCAGCCATCGCCAGAACCCCGTCTTTTCCCTCGACTAGCACGGTCGGCCCGCGAGACGGCGCAACGCTCGCTCGGGATACGCGCGCGGAGCTCGACAACAGAGCTACTGATGGGCGCAAGGCCCAGGTGCAAACCGAGAGGCGCATGCGCCCCGCGAGATAACGCAGGGTGGAGAGAAAGAAAAACAAAAAACATACACATGCGCGGTGAATGTGCGGCGCATTTGCGGCGAATGTTCAGCATGCTTCGCGGCGCATGTTTGGCGCGTTTGCTGCGCGTTCAAGGAATATGCCAGCGCTCGCATCTTCCAACGCAACCCCGGGGGGCGGCCCCCGACCCGGGGGGGGGCAGAAACTGCGGTGACTCGTTCCTGTCGCGATCCCACGCGGCCATCTCGCATTCCCGGGGCCGCGGGCGGAATCGATGGGGCCGCCTGGCCCGCGACTGAGGCGGTCGGAAGTGTCCGCGGCGAGCGCGCGGTGCATTGTCGTGCATGCACGGCAGATTGCAGGTGCATGCTCGGTGCGTATGCAGCGCGCGTTGCGGTGCGCTGTCGGCGAATTTGTGGCGAATCAATGGTGCATGTTCTTTTGGCGCATTTCTGCGGCTGCTTCGCGCGGTCAGAATCGGGCCAAAAGCGAAGCTGCAAAGAAGTGCCAATCCCGGGGGCCCACCGACTGCCGCGGCACTGCCCCCTCGAGCGACGCTGCTTCGAAGCGTGGAAACCGAGCGCGTTCTCAAAGGCCCCCTATGCAATACCAATGCAATGACGACGCATCGAAGGTCGGAAGAACGCGAGTCGCGCGACGCGGCGCGGCGCGCCACGCGGCGCGGAGCGGCGCGCCGTGCTGCCGCGCGGCGCGGGCGGGCCCGCAGGTTCGCAAGCTGGCCGGACAACCCCCAAGAGAGAGGCGCCGCAGACCCGGGCTATCTCTGCTCGCGGCGTCCGACAGCAAGCGCAACAAAGTGCGCAATGGCGTTTCCAGTCGTCAAGCAGCAACGCACCGCGAAACTAAACTTCATATGTTCTGTCGCAAAAATAAGAAGCCCACGAGCCGCCTTGGGCGCCCTACAGACTGACGGCCCCCTTGCCGTAGCTACGCCGATCCACCGCCGCGCGGCGCTGTCTTCACCTGAAACGAAGATCCACCCTCTCCTCTTGCTCGCGGGCCTCAGGGAGACTTTTGTTTTGTTTTTCCCCCCCCCGGGGCGGCAGCGGCTGCTGCCCGGGGGGGGGGGCGGGCGACGGCGACGGCGGCCGCGGCGCGCGCCCGCCAGGGTGCGTCCGCGCCATCGGCGCATCAATTGCCCGCGCGCGCTGCAACCCCTGCGCGCGCGACAGCGCCGCGTGCGCTCGCGCCAGACAACACCGCCTGAGCCCACCACGTCGCCCACCCACGCCGCAGAGTCTGCGCGCTGCAGCAACCGCGTGCGCAACGGCGCTTGCGTGCACCACATTGCCCGCGTGCGACAGAGCGCTTGCGCACACCTCAGCGCCGGCGTGCACCGCGGCAACCGCGTGCACCGCAACGCTCGCGCGCGCCGCACTGCTTCCGCGCACCGCAACGCCTGTCTACCAAAGAAATGCCAGCGGGCACATCCGGAGCTTGCGAAGCCTTCTTTGCGGGGCCCGCCACAGACCGCGGAAGCCTTCACCACGTCGCCCGCGCGCGCAGAAGCACTTGCATCGATGGCGCGCAAGCTGCTGGGCTGGCACTCTGCGAAGTCTGAGCAAGACCATCCGTAGCTTGCTCCGAACAAGACGGCCAGGAGGAGATGGGAAGATATTGGGGAGGGGGGCCCGCCCACCACCCCCAACAAAACACAATCGTCAGCGATGCCGGGGGGGGGGGCCCGGGCGACAAGTGTTTCCCGCCAGAGGCCCCCCCCCCCCCAAGAAAAAAAAAAAAAAAAACGCTCTCTGGCGCGCGCCTCTGCAACTGCAAGCCAAGCCTCGATATCCTGTTTCCGCTCGGTTGAGTCGCTCGTTTCGACGTCGGTGCTCAGCGGCTCCGGTTACTCGCGTTCTGTTCGCGTCGCTATCCACCCAGGCCAAGCGGGGCGAGCTCTTGCTGCCCCAGCTCGCGACGATGCCGAAGCAGGACTGGGCGCGCGAACGGGCTGCGTCGCCTGATCAGTTGCCTCCGCCAACGCCTCCCCGTAGCTTTCCTGGCCAACGTCGGCCGACCAGATGCATCGAGCTGCCCCTTAG
Source organism: Prorocentrum cordatum (assembly GCA_963575745.1). Classification (NCBI taxonomy): domain Eukaryota; class Dinophyceae; order Prorocentrales; family Prorocentraceae; genus Prorocentrum; species Prorocentrum cordatum. The sequence goes on from CAUYUJ010017338.1 coordinate 809,253, forward strand.
TCCCCCTTCGCTTCCGAAGCGCTCTAGGGGGCCACCTCTGGCCGCCCTCCTCGCTGCATCGCCCGTCGAGCGCACTGGGCGCGCTGGCCGCGACTTCCACCCCTGAGCTTCGCGCAAGGAGCGTTTGCCGCCGACCGCGCGCTGCCCCCCGCGACCTGCTCAACCGTAACACCAACGGTCCTTGTAACGTATGGCGAAACATCGTCCGACTAGACTTGCGGCTCCGAATCGCGGACAATCGGTGGCTGGCCCCTCAAAGCGGGCTGCGTGCTCTCTGCCCTTCTGACTGTTTGGAGATAGTTCCAACCGTGCTGCGCCCATCCATTACCCCTGTCGGTCGCACTTGAACTGGTTCCTCCTGCCTGTCAGCTCAAACGGCCAGCGGGATCACGATGGCCACGGGCAGGTTTGCTGGCCTGACAGCACCCCGCCATCGGAAACGCCAACAGGAGTACCAGACGCAGACCCGCCGTGAACCAGCAAAACGCGCTGCGGTGACCCAGGGGCGAGCTGCGCACCCTCTGCCCCTGGGGGGATATGACGGATACAGCTGCCCCCCCCCCCCCACCCATTGCCCAGTCATTGCGGAGTTCTCCCTCTCGCTGAGATCCTCACGTTCGCCGTAACTGCTCCGCTGTTCCCCCCGGAATCCTCTCTTTCTCGTCCTGGGAATGGTCCAGGGATCGTGCTGCCCATTCTTGCATGCGCTCACGTACTGGATTCTTCAGGTCCTCCGCCATCGCCCGGCATGTCAGTCCCGTCCGCGCGGCCTGCCGCACCGCCAAAACCAATTCGAGCGTTGATCGGCGCAGCCTCCATTGCACCGTGGCGCTCTGGGATGCGTTCCCTTTGCCACAATCCGCTTGAGCGTTCCTCGCGCCGCTGCTCCGCTCTTGTTGTTTAGCACCTGCTGGGAAGTGTTTGCCGCCGGACCCAGCAAGCTTGCGCCCTGCGCCTTCTCGCGCTCCAACGCTCGCCCCCTGGAGCTCCAAGCGCGCCCCACATGTCTGAAACCATCTGTGTCGACCCTCCGCTGGACATGGGGCACCAAGTTCTGGACTTCAAAGACTGGTTGCGACGTGTGTGTCTGTGTGTGTCTGTGTGTGTGTCTGTGTGTGTGTCTGTGTCTGTGTGTGTCTGTGTCTGTGTGTGTCTGTGTCTGTGTGTGTGTGTGTCTGTGTGTGTGTCTGTGTGTCTGTGTGTCTGTGTGTGTGTGTCTGTGTGTGTGTGTCTGTGTGTGTCTGTGTGTGTGTCTGTGTGTGTGTCTGTGTGTGTGTGTGTCTGTGTGTGTGTGTCTGTGTGTGTGTCTGTGTGTGTGTGTGTCTGTGTGCGTGTCTG
>CAUYUJ010017338.1:810690-828190 GCA_963575745.1 Prorocentrum cordatum
TTACTACTACTACTACTACTACTACTACTACTACTACTACTACTACTACTTACCACTACTTACTACTACTTTCTACTACTTACTACTACTTACTACTACTTACTACTACTTACTACTACTTACTACTAATTACTACTACTACTTACTATTACTTACTACTACTTACTACTACTTACTACTACTTACTACTACTTACTGCTACTTACTACTACTTACTACTACTTACTACTACTTACTACTACTTACTACTACTTACTACTACTTACTACTACTTACTACTACTTACTACTACTTACTTAATACGGCTTACGTCTACTACTACCACCGCTAACTACTAAGACTACTACTCATTACTACACTACTACTGCTACTACTACTAATACTACTACGACTACTACTACTACTACTATACAACGACTACTACTAATACTACTATTACTACTACTTCAACTACTATATTAGACTACTACCTACCCTTCTACTGCTACGACTGCTACTTCTACTACTATACTATACTATACTGCTACTACGCCTATTGCTACTAATTACTACAACTACTACGGCTACGACTACTACTACTACTACTACTACTACTACTACTACTACGACTACTACTACTACTAATACTACTACTACTACTACTACTACTACTACTACTACTACTACTACTACTACTACGACTACGAACGACTACGACTACGGCTACGACTACGACTATGACTACTACTACTACTACTACTACTCCTACTACTACGGCTACGACAGCAACAACAACAACAACTACTACTACTACTACTACTACGACGACGACGGCGACGGCGACGCCGACTACTGCTACTACTACTACTACTACTACTACTACTGGTACTGCAACTGCTGCTGCTATTACTACTACTACTACTACTACTACTACTACTACTACTACTACTACTACTACTACTACTACTACTACTACTACTACTACTACCACTACTACTGCTCCTACTCCTTCTCCTACTCCTATTTCTGCTCCTACTGTTCCTTCTTGTCCTCCACTCCTCCTCCGACTCCTCCTCCTGATCCGCCTCCTCCTTCTTCGCCGTCCTCATCCTCCTCCTCTCCCTCCTCCTCCTCTTCCTCCCTCCTCTTCTCCTCCCACCCTCCTCCTCCTCCTCCTCCCCCTCCTCCAACGCCGCCTCCTCCTCCTGCTACTCCTCTTCCTCCTCCTCCTCTCCTCCTCCTCTCCTCTTCTCTCTCCTCCTCCTGCTCCGCCTTTTCTCTCCTCCTCTACTCCTACTCCTATTTCCTCTCATTCTCCTCCTCCTCCTCCTCCTCCATCCTCCTTCCTCCTCTCCTCCTCCTCTCTCCTCATCCTCCTTCCGCCGCCTCTGCTCCTGCTGCTCCTCTCTCCTCCTCCTCCTCCTCCTCCTCCTCCTCCTCCTCCTCTTCCGCCTCCTCCTCCTCCTGCTACTCCTACTTCTACTCCTACTTCTACTCCTACTCCTACTCCTCCTCCTACTCCTACTCCTCCTACCCGCATGGTCTCCCGTGTGGTCTCCCGCTTCCGTCTGCCGTACGGTCTCCCGTACGATGGTCTCCCGTATGAGTTCCCATATGGTCTCCCGTATGGCCCTCAGTACGGTCTCTGGAATCTGATATCCAGCCTGTTCTCCAGTGTGTATCCAGCATGGTAGTTTCCCGTATGATGGTATCCTGTATGATGGTTTGCCGTATGGTCTTCTGTACGGTGTTCAGTATGGTCTCCCACATGATCTCGCGTACGGCCTCTCGTATGATGCTCTCCCGTACGAGGGTCTCCAAGATTATGATACTCCGTATGATGCTATCTCGTATGGTCTCACGCATGCCATCCCGCATTTTCTCGCGTAAGGTGTTCTGTGCGCTTTCGCGTACAATCTCCCAGTGGGTCTCCCGCAGGTACAGTACAGTACGAAGCTCCGTTTACTCGTAAAGCACGCTGCTTCGGGTCTTCTGCCGCCATGACGTAATCTAAATCAGACCCTTCGCGTCATAATACCCTAGACAGCTCTTTGAGATCGGTCGCCTCCGCGGTGTTGGCCCAGCTCTCCCAGCTGCGGCTCAGGCGCGCCTCCAGCTCCTCGGGGAAGGGGGGGAAGGAGGAGGCAGTCAGTGTCAGATTCCAACATACCTGTATACACTGGCGTTGGCGCCGCAACCTTGCAACACAATGGGGGGGGCAAGGGCTAAGAAAAGTAAGCTTCGACATGCATCCGGGTGTTTTTTGTATCCATTCCCGATGTACTGTCCCTGTGTTCTGGGGGGGCGATCGCACAAATCAGGAAACAACTACACGAAGCCAGCACGATACGAAATGGAACGCACCACATACGACATCGGAAGCCGCACATCGTTTGTTGTTTCATGGGTCGGAAGCGTCGCCCTTTACGATGGTGTATACACACAGCAACTATGTATGCAACGATGTGTGTAAAAGTGTGGATGTATACATATATATATATATATATGTCCATATAAATCTATACAGGCATACAGACATTCATACATACATACATACATACACATACATACAAACAAACATGCATGCATGCATATTTACAGTATCACAGACAGACAGACAGACAGACAGACAGACACGCACACAGACAGACAGACAGACAGACAGACAGACAGACAGACAGACAGACAGACAGACAGACAGACAGACAGACAGACAGACAGACAGACACACACACAGACGGACAGACAGACGGACAGGCAGACAGACAGACGCACAGACTGACAGACAGACAGACAGACAGAAAGACAGACAGACAAACATATGTGTATATACATACATATATACACATCCGAGTGGGAGGGCGAACGGTCCTTCACTGTCTCTGGGTGCGTGGCAAAAAAGGGGTTCCGCGGTGGAGACTCTTATTGGTTTGTTATGTGGTGTTATTTGTTGTTGTCGTCGTCCCACCCGCGACCCTGCCTGCGACCATCCGCGACCCGCCCGTGATCCACCCGCGACCCCCCGCGACCCGCCCGCGACCCGCCCGCGACCCGCTCGCGACCCACCCGCGACCTGCCCGCGACCCACCCCGAGACCCACCCCGCGTCCGCGCCCTCACTTCTATCCGAAACTGCTGGATGCTACACACATGCGCACACGTACATCATACATACATACATACGTACGTACATACATACATACAAGCATACATACAACATACTACATACACACATACAGATAGACATGCAGACAGAAAGACGGCCAGGCAGACAGGCAGACAGACAGGCAGACAGGCAGACAGAGAGACAGACAGACAGACATACACTCACACGTACGCGTACGTATATACTAGAACCACGCACGCGTTTCGAGCGTGCTTAGGCCCTAGCGCAACCCAAGCCGACCTCACAGAAGCCAAGAGGCCCCCAAGAAGCCCGAAGACGCCCCCAAGAGGCCCAGAAGCGGCCGCCCCAACACGATCCCCAAGAGGGCCTGGAAAGACTTCACTGGTGCCCGAATAATGCACCTTGAACCCTACATGCTGAAGAAGCACCCAACAGCCAACCTGGAGGCTCGCGGACACAGACTGTTATGGTTCACGCCTGGTCTACCTGTGCCGTCGTCCACGTCATCGTCGACGTCATCGTCTTCGTCGTCCATGCCATCGTCGTCGTCGTCGTCGACGTCAACGTCGTCGTCGTCGTTGTCGTTCCCTGCGCCACCCCTATTACATTCCTCTCTCCTCCCCTCCTCCTCCTTCTCCTCCTCCTCCTCCTCCTCCTCCTCCACGTCCTCCTCATCCTCCTCATTATCCTACGCATACTCCTCGTCCAACCCCACTCCCTTCGATCGATATGCCTCCGGCGGTGCCACTGGGACGTCACTTCAGCCATGAAGCACTCGAAACGCCTCCCTAGCACCAGGAATCCACGCCCGCAGGGATCCACAACGGGGCGCTCACGAGACCACTTCGGTGCTGCTTGCGTCAGACCAACTGCACCAGCGCAAACACCTCACAGTATCCAGATGCCTTCGCAAGGCATCCCACGCAACCCAGGGCGGGGGAGGAGGAGGTGGTGGAGGAGGAGGAGGGGGGGGAGGAGGAGGACGGGGTAGTGGAGGAGGAGGAAGAGGAGGAGGAGGAGGAGGAGGAAGAAAAGGAGGAGGAGGATGAGGAGGAGGAGGAAGAGGAGGAGGGGGAGGAGGAGGAGGAGGAGGATGAGGAGAGGGAGGACCCCGAGCAGTATCCAAGAGGCTTCGGAACCCACAGTCCAGGCACGCAGGTCACCAGGACCTAGGGCACGTGTGCTGTGGCATGAAGCCACATGACGCCGCACGCCATGCCCGAATCCACGCCCAGGAGGAGCATAACTCGGGGATGGACAGACCCCCCTTTAGTAAAACGTGGTTTAGTGAAAACGACCTGAGGCCCAAACCTGGCGGGCGCAAGCCTGGAAAATAACGGCCACGGCGCCCTCTCGAGAAACGAAAACGGACAATTCACTAATCGACGTGTCACTGTTGGGGGTTCTGTCCACCCCCGAATAACGTCCAAGACAAAAGAACGACGCAAACGCCTGCATGCATCGTCAGAACCCCGACCCCTGACCGGGGACGTACAACTCGTGCTGTACCTGCATGCACCTGCTCCCACACCTACGCAGTTTGTGGAGTCGGCCCAGGATCAATGTTGGACTCCTGGGCTTCACGTGGACCCCAAACTAAAACCCAAACTGGCCCCAGACCAGCCCGATGTTCAATGGCATTCCGACGGAATTACGGCCCAACACGGACGTGCTGTCGCTTCGGCCGTTCAACGCCCGCCTGAGCCGCCTGGGTACCTGATTGGTTCCTTTATGCAGCGTTCGGGCCGTTTTTGGTTGATCTTGGGCAGTGTTCGGGCTATTTCTGGCCTCCTGGTATGGATAATACACAAGGGTCCAAAGAACCAACATTCATATCATTGATCCGTCGGTACTGACGAAGGGACGACGACCAAACGGCAAATCTACGATCGATCAGCCACGCGGCATGCCTGACCCTAACAGGCTATGGGATGCGAACAACAATGGAGCGCAGGGTCTTGTATGATTTTCTGCACATGTTCATGCCGTCGTGGAGCCGTCTCCGCCTCGTCCGGCGAGAACTGGAGCGGGCGGGCGACGAACGCGAAGCGTCTTGAACAACACAAAACTCGAGGTACAGCGTCCAGCTGGGAAGCCGAAAAACGGCGACACACGCGTGCGCGCGGGGATGCTAGCGTACCCCGGAGTGTCTGCGAAGCCATTGCACTGCCTACAGAGCGGTAGAGATGGCCTCACGGCCGGCACGAGTGAACTCGGAAGGAGGGTGTATTGCACCATCGTTGCCACGTCTTGGGTTCGCACTGGTCCTCCTGCTCCCCCATCCTCCTCCTCCTCCCCCATCCTCCTCCCCCTCCCCCTCCCCCTGCCCTCCCCATCCTCCTCCTCCTCCCCCATCCTCCTCCTCCTCTTGCTCCTCCGCCTCCTCCTCCCCCATCCTCCTCCTCCTCCTCCTCCTCCTCCTCCTCCTCCTCCTCCTCCTCCTCCGCCTCCTCCTCCTCCTCCTCCTCCGCCTCCGCCTCCGCCTCCGCCTCCGCCTCCGCCTCCGCCGCCTCCGCCTCCGCCTCCGCCGCCTCCTCCTCCTCCTGCTCCTCCTCCTCCTCCTCCTCCTCCTCCTCCTCCTGCTCCTCCTCCTCCTCCTCCGCCTCCTCCTCCTCCTCCTCCTCCTCCGCCCTCCGCTCGCGCCCGCGCGCCCGCAATCCCCCCCCCCCGACTTTCGCCTCGGCCCCCGCCGCTCCCCGAAGGACAGGCCCGCGGGCACCGCGGGCCTCGCCGGGGGCGGCGGGGGCGCCTGGGACGGCGCCGGCGTGGGGAATCCCACGCCGCAGCCGTAGCCTGGGGCGGGGCGGGAAGGCAGCTGCTGCGGCGTTTCGGCAGTGGTGGCCGAGCGCGTTCCACTACTCGCAAAGTGCCTGATCGCAAACGTCCGAAAAAAACACATGTCTGCACTGGTGTAATTCTAATTTATCGTAGACCCCCCGCGGGGGATCCAGGCCATTTGCGAGTAGATACTTTGCGAGTAGTGGAACGCGCTCGTCGAAGTGTGCTGCAGGCGTCAGAAGCGCGTGACGCACAGCAGCTACGAAATGCCGGCGAACGTGGGTATTCCCACGTGCTGGCTGAAACACCAGCCCAAACTGACCAGACGGCGATGAACGCGAGCGGAGTGCGCTTGCTCATTGTTTCACATATCTGCGCAAGCTTTCGGTGGCTTCATGCATTGCACTGCCAAACGAACAAGGGAAGGGGGAGGGTCTGGCTCCAGACCTCTGCTTTAATGCGACTGGTCGGAGCAGTGCCTCCTACGGGGGAGGCTCGGCCTGTTTGAAACAAGCGCCGAAAACAGCGCCAAGATCTGCCCCATGGGGGGCGGGGGGAGGGGGTGCGAGGGCCCGCGCCGATCGGCAAAACAATGAATCAGAAAACGATCAAAAGGCAGAGGTTTCGCCTAGACGTTTCGCCTTCAGTGGGCTCACTGCTGCAAGAGCTGTTTGCCTTCCGCGAGCTCACTGCCGCCGCAAACGGTTTTGCGTTCAGTGGGCTCGCTGCCAAAAGGCTAGCCTGCGGCGAATTGAGGAGGCAGCTGCTTGGAAGTCTTGGCGGAAAGGATTCAGGACTCCTAGAAACCTAATGCTGCCAAAGGTTTGAAACGAATCGGGCAGGAACAATTAAACAAATTGTCGGTTCTCATCTGAGCCGTTAGGTTGGCTGCGGCCTGGTGGCCTCGACGGCAACGACGAAGAACCGGAAATATCTTTGAAATCGTCCTCTTCCCAGCGGGCCGCTGCGACGCAGCCACTATAGGACGCCATCAAGCCCGATTAAACCAGTATTAGCAACAGATCAGGCGATGTTGGGCTGGATCAGGCCGGATTGGACCCAAAGGAGATGCTAGCGCCGATGCTGAGTTTGGCCTCCCAGGAGCTGCTTAGGAGTCGTTGCGGAAACGATTCCCAGACATGCTCGCGACGCGACCAAAAATGACGGGAGTTTGTTCAGCCGTTTGCGGCCTGCGATGGCCCTGGCTGGGCCCTTGAGGCAAACAACCGACGCCGGCGTGGGGAATCCGACGCCGCAGCCATAGCCTGCGAGATGACAGGGAGGCAGTCGCTTGAGAGTCTTCGTGGAAACGTAGGCCTAACCAGGATTCGGGCGTGCCGCCACAGCCATAGTCTGCGAGAAGGCAGGGAGGCAGCCGCTTGAGAATCCTTGTGGAGACGTAGGCCTAACTACCGGGGATTGCTAAAGGTGCCCTGGGCCCAAGGTGCCCACAGCTTTTCGCTCAATTTTGGAGCCCCTGGGGCCCTCTGGGCCTCGTGAGGGGTGCTCTGGAGGCCGTTGGGGCCTTCTTGGAGATCCTGGGGGCACCGTGGGCCGGGGGCACTTCTGGCAACACCCGAAACCGGGGGCGCTGGGAAACCTGGTCAACCCAGGACTCGGGCGCTGCAACTTTCGTCGGGCGTCTTCGCCAGGCTCTTCACGCTGGGCGTTCTCGCCAGAACTGGGGCACCAGACCATCACAAGTCTATCTGGCCCGAACAGAATCAGAAGAAAGGTGTGCTCCAGTGGAAAGGAAGAGACAGGGGACCATGACCAAGAAAGCACGCGGAAACGTCGTGTCAAGCTCGGTCAGCGTCGATCTTGGTCAGCGTCAGTTCGTGCATCATCCTCGCGAATCGGCGACGGCCGACATGGACCATGACCAAGATCGGCATGGACACGATCCCGCGACATCTTGGTCATGGTCCCCGTGCTTCTTCCCTCCATCTAGGTATCTGGTCGTGAGTTTGTGCGATGTTACAGTGTTTCGCAACGTCGGACCTCGGGGAGACCATAGCCTGCGGGGGCTTGAGGAGAAAGCTGCTGGGAGTCTTCGCGGAAACGGTTCAGGACTAAAGATACGTCTAAGGCGGCCAGTCGGTCAAAAACAAATCGGGCAGGGACGATTAAATAAATAGTCAAGTCTCCTCTGGGTCGCTGGCTCCAGCCTGGGCGACAGCCGCTTGGAAGTCTGTGTGGAAACGATTCCAGAGACGTGAAAGGGGGCAGGCCTTCTCAGAAGGCCGCAAGGCTTCTCAGAAGCCCTCTGGGCTTCGGAGAAGCCGCCTGTGTCCTCGGAGAGGGCTTAGAAAACTTCTCAGAAAGGCCTTCTGAGCATTCTGAGAAAGCCTACCACCTCTGCCTCCTTCCCTGGGCTCACCGCTGACAGACATGCTCGCATCGTGAATAAAGCACGACGCGAATTTGTTTGCCCGATGCGGGCTCCGGGGGCCCTTGCCGGGCCCCGGGACCGTCGAAAAATAACTCGGGATGAAAAACAAGCCCTGGGGAAAGGACCGCGACCTCCAGGGACCCCGTACGTAAGCGTTTTTTTATTTCGCGTTTCGACATTGGGCGGAAGGGGGGGGGGCGGGGGGAGGGTCTGGCTCCAGACCTCTGCTCAGTGCGACTGTTTGCAAGAGTGATGCCTCTGGGGGAGACTCCAACCGCTCGAAACAGGCGCCAAAAGACCGCCAAGATTTGCTCTGGGGGGGGGAGGGGGGGTTGGGGGGCCCACGCCGATCGGCAAAACAATGAAAAACAACATGATCGACCCACGAACCCGGAAAGGAATATAGAAATGTAAGGCATTGCAACATTTCAAAGACACCTGATTGGGCGACGGGCACATGCAATGCTGAATGTATCGATGATGATGTACCTGTGCCGACGGCTGTGCTGTGCTACGCCGTGCTGAACTGCGATGTGCCATGCCGCGATTGTGCTCTCTATAGCGTTGTGGATCGAGTCCTCCCTGGCATCCGAGTCCTCACCGAACTGATCTGGAGCGTAAGCTCGAGCTGCCTGAGCAGATGGTAGCTGCCCCAGAACTAATCGACAGAGGGAACATGCCAGGAGGACGCGCCGCGGAACGTCCCAAGGGACGCGCCAGGCGACGTGCCAGGGGACGTGCCATGGGCATGGGGACGCACCGCGGGACGTGCCAAGGGGACGCGCTACGGAACGTGCCAATGGACGTGCCGAGGGACGTGCCAGGGGACGCGCCGCGCGACGTGCCAGGTGGACTCGCCACGGAACGCGCCAAGGAACGTGCCAAGGTGCATAGTTGAGTGTATCGATCTTGATGTACCGTGCCGACGGCTGTGCTGTGCTGGGCCGTGCTGAACTGCGATGTGCCATGCCGCGATTGTGCTCTCTATAGCGTTGTGGATCGAGTCCTCCCTGGCATCCGAGTCCTGACCGAACTGATCTGGATCGTAAGCTCGAGCTGCCTGAGCAGATGGTAGCTGCCCCAGAACTAATCGACAGAGGGAACATGCCAAGAGGACGCGCCGCGGAACGTCCCAAGGGACGCGCCAGGCGACGTGCCAGGGGACGTGCCATGGGCCATGGGCACGCACCGCGGGACGTGCCAAGGGGACGCGCTACGGAACGTGCCAGTGGACGTGCACCGCGCGACGTGCCAGGGGGACTCGCCACGGGACTCTCCGCGGAACGTGCCAGGCAACATGCCAGGCTGCAATGCTAAGGGTATCGATATTGATGTACCGTGCCGAGGGCTGTGCTGTGCCGGGGCGACCTGGACACGTGAAAACACGCGTTTCGGTCTAGACGTTGTCAGCACATCCTAATGCTAGACATCCGCCTGGGCAACCTGGACACGTGCAAACAAGCGTCTCGCTCGAGACATCCTCAACAAATGCTGATGCTAGGCGTCCGCCTGGGCGACCTGGACACGTGAAAACAAGCCTCTGGTTCAAGACATCCTCAACAAATCCTCATGCTAGACATCTGTCTAGGCCACCTGGAGGCGTGAAACCACGCGTCTCGCTCGAGACATCCTCAAGACCTGGGCACGTGAAAACAAGCAATCCGCTTGAGAGATCCTCAGAATTCAGGTCCCCAGTAGAGGACAACCTATAACACAAAACAAGCGTTTCGCTCGAGACATCCTCAACAAATTCTGAAACAAATGCACTACACCCGCGCTCCCGGGGCCACGATCCCTCGTAAATTACGCTACGTCAGCACTCCCAGGGCCACGATCCCTCGTAAGGGCTCCTGGGCCCTCCTGGGTCTTCCTTGGACCTCTTGGGCCCTCCTGGGCTCTCCTGGAGCCTCCTGGAGCTTCTCCTGGGCCCTCCTTGGGTCCCCTGGTGCCTCTTGGAGCCTCCTGGGTCCTCCTGGGCCCTCCTGGGCTCTCCTGGGCCCTCCTGGGCTCTCCTGGGCTCTCCTGGAGCCTCCTGGGCCCTCCTGGGCGAAGTCAAGGTCCGAAAACACATGGGACTTGCCACATTTCTGAAATTCGGTGCTACCCCTCACGCAGGTCGGCGGGGTCAGGATCCGAAAACACAGGGGATTTGCAACATTTCTGGAATTCTGTGCCACCCCTCACGCAGATCGGCGGGGTCAGGGTCCAAAAACATATGGGATTTGCCACATTTCTGGAATTCCGCGCCACCCCTCACGCAGATCGGCGGGGTCAGGGTCCAATTATCCCAGCAAAGCAACCTAACAGCGATGTGTAGAAGCATATCTGAAAGCATTCCCCTTAAGATTCAGATGAAAATCCAGTTGTAGAATTCTGCTGTTCTCGCAGTCGTAGTCGCATTCGCGATGACAGTCGCAGCGGCAACGGCAGTCGCAGTCACAGCCTCAACCTCAGCCTGCCTCAGCCTCAGCCTCAGCCTGCCTCAGCCTCAGCCTGCCTCAGCCTCAGCCTCAGCCTGCTTCAGCCTCAGCCTCAGTCTGCCTTCAGCCTCGGCCTCAGCCTCAGCCTGCCTCAGCCTCAGCCTGCATCAGCCTCAGCCTCAGCCTCAGCCTGCCTCAGCATCAGCCTGCCTCAGCCTCAGCCTCAGCCTGCCTCAGCCTCAGCCTCAGTCTGCTTCAGCCTCAGCCTCAGTCTGCCTTCAGCCTCGGCCTCAGCCTCAGCCTGCCTCAGCCTCAGCCTGCCTCGGCCGCAGCATCAGCCTGCCTCAGCATTCAAAATGTGGCCCAGGAATGGAGTTCTGGGAACTAGAAGAACACGAAGTGGCCTACAGTTGGCTCCGGGCATTCAAAATGTGGCCCAGGAATGGAGTTCTGGGAACTTGAAGAGCACGAAGTGGCCTACAGTTGGCTCCGGGCATCCAAAATGTGGCCCGGGAATGGAGTTCTGGGAAGTCGAAGAGCACGAAGTGGCCTACAGTTGGCTCCGGGCATCCAAAATGTGGCCCGGGAATGGAGTTCTGGGAAGTCGAAGAGCACGAAGTGGCCTACAGTTGGCTCCGGGCATTCAGAATGTGGCCCGGGAATGGAGTTCTGGGAGGTCGAAGAGCACGAAGTGTGTGACTGTTGGCGAAAAGCGAACCCGGCTCTGTTCCCGGTTCTCCAGAATGTGGCCCGGGAATGGAGTTCTGGGAGGTCGGAGAGCACGAAGTGTGTGACTGTTGGCGAAAAACGATTCCCGGCTCTCCTCCCCGGCACCCGCCCAGACCCCCCTGAGGAGTCATGATGCTCTCTTTTGACCCTACTAGAAACCTATCAGCAAAAGCTGTTAGGTAAAAACACAGGGGACTTGCCACATTTCTGGTATTCCGTGCCACACCTCACGCAGATCGGCGGGGTCAGGGTCAAAAAACACAAGGGATTTCTGCGATTTCCGAACTTATGCAACTTCAAGAATCCAAAACTCCGTTCCCAGCGCCGTTCCAGAGGCCGCGGTACCTCGTTATTTATCGAGCGAACGCGTTTACCTCGTCTTTTATAGTTTAAAGTCGATGTCGGAAAAAAGTGGACTTCACCTGTAAAATATCGAGGTTTCCTTAAAGGCAGTAAAATTCCAAGAGCACGATCTGCGTGAGGGGTGGCGAAAAATGGCCTTCGTCCTCACAATTGAAATCCGCCGGCCCCCTTCGACCTCGTAATTTATCGCACAAGAATTCCGCCGGCCCCCTTCAAGTAAAAACCGGGGGGAAGACCATCTAAAAGAGAACCCTGGGCCCATGCCCTTTCCGGGAAAAACTATCACTATTGAAAAAAGAACGAGGCATCGGATGTCTGCCGCCGCCACGGCCGGCGGCGAGGTGCGGAGGCAGCCTGCCAGAGAGTCTTCGCGGAAACGATTCGGGACTCCTAGAATTAGGTCGGGCATGGCCTCCTATACAGGCGGATTTTGGAGGAAAACTTGAAAGTAGTCAAAAAAGATATTCAGATATAGCTAGAAATAGTCGAAAGATCGTCACCCGACCATCTTTGTGACCCTGTGTGGAGTATTCCTCCTGTAGAGGGACAGGACCTCATGCTGCCACAGGCTTTCGTTCGGGCAGGGACGACGAATCAAGTCGGGAGTGCTCGTCTGGGTCACCAGCTGCGGCCCGGCGGCCTCGACAGCGACGACGACGACCACGACGAATCGGGATGTATTCCATCCACTTCCCCAAAGTAGAGGTAGGGGGCCTCATGCGAACCCTACCCCTGACCCCCCCCACGATTTCTGAGGGGGAGGGTGGGGTTCCCTTCGCTCGGGAGCTCCCGCACGAAGTGAACCCCACCCTCCCCCTGAGAAATCGTGGGGGGTAGGGGTAGGGTTCGCATGAGGCCCCCTAAGAGGGCAGAAAATCCACCCCCAGAATCACCCCGACAAGCGAGGCCGTTTCGCAAACGCACCCCGCACCCGGGGCCCAGGCAAGGAATCGAACAGGGCAGGGCTGCTCAGTAAACGCCCAGGGCCGTTTAGCAAACGCTAATTGTCGGGTCTGGGTGGTTTTTTGGAGGCCTGGAAATGGGCACCAACACCAAGACAAGGGGTCTGCCTCCACAGGGGGGAGATGATCCTAGATTTCGATGTTGGTGGTAATATTTCGGCCACCTTGGAAGCCAAAATATTACCACCATCACCGAGATCGGGATCGTTCTTCCCTCGGTGGAGGAACAGCGCCGATATTGGTGTTGGTGTCAATCTCTAGTCCTGCGAGTTTTTCCTCCCTTGAAAAAAAGGCGCTGCGAGCCCCCACCCCAGCATTTCTGAATCACTTGGTCACAGGACCCCTGCTGAGACAACGAAGCCAGGACGAGAATGAATCTGGCGAAAAAAAATCGAGAATCTCTGCGAACCGGCGGTTCTGGAGGATGTCTCCGGCTCCGCGGCCTTGCCGGACCGTTCCGGAACGCTCTCTGCAGAGCGTTCCGGAACGCTCTGGAACGAACGTCTCCTCGCTCTGGCCCCGTCCGCACTGACAACGGAGACCGGCACCGCATCAAACGGGGTCAGCCCGGACTCGACCCGATCGTGCTGGATGAGACCCCAGGAGGTACAGGGAAGTTTTTAATACATGGGATTTTGTTTTAATATTGGATTTTTAATACACGATCAATGTATGAATAAATGTGTGCACGAACTCATCGTTTTTTAATACCAAATCCCTGCATGTTTAATGCATGGTCCGCACGCGGAGCATGTATGAAACCGGCACTGTACGCCGATGCTGCATCTGACCGCCCGGGAGCTGCACCCCAGCAGCAGCGCCCAGGGGCGCTCTGACCTCCCAGGAGCTGCAGCCCAGGGCTAGCGTCAGGTCGGGCACGTCCCCCTACAGGCGGGGCGTGGAGGAAAACGAAACCAGAGTCCCAAAACATCCCGAATAGCCAAAAACTAGGGTCAAACCGTCCCCTGACGATTTTTCCTCCTAATTCTGAAGCTTCCTCCTGTAGAGGGACACGCCCGACTTTGAGGATAGCGCCCGTGGGCGCGGCGGGGCGGGGAGGCTCCCTGGGCGGGGGCCCTGCCCGCCCCGCCGCCGTCCCTCCCCGACCGCCTCACGGCTGCGCGCGCCTGGCTCTCCACGGCGGCGCACCGCAAGCTGCACACGAGCCACCTCCTCCTCCTCCTCCTCCTCCTCCTCCTCCTCCTCCTCCTCCTCCTCCTACTCCTCCTCCTCCTCCTCCGCCACGAGAAGGCCCCAGCTCCCGAACGCTTCCGATGCTTTCTGGGACCCGGGAGGCCCCCCAGGGGGCCTCCAAAGACCTCCAGACACGTCCAGAGGCCTGCGGAGGCCCTGCGCTCTGGCGACGAACCAGCCTCGAACTGATCCCTGCCCCTGAGATCGGCAAGCCCAGGGCGATGACAGTCTCAGGGATGTGCCCTCAGAAACTGATGGAATTCTCAAGATCGGCACGGAGGTAAGGTGACGCCAAACAGAAGGATAGGGATATGTTTCAAGCAGGTAAGCGACCCGTGAAAAGATCGCGGTGTCGTGGGTGGTTTGTCATTCTCGGCTTCTGGAGTCCGTTTCCTGGGACCCCCGCGCCGTCAGAATACACGGCTCGGGACAAGGAGCCCTGTCCCTGAGAAGGGGACAAGGGAGGGGGGGGGTACGGAAACAACAAAAAAGCAGGCACGAGGCAAGCTCGCCGCCAGGGTGCCACCGCCAGCCCATACGGCGAGCACAATCGGGCGGAGCCCCGTGGAGACCGCCAGGGGGTGCGTCACCCATGGATTGCGCCACTATGCTGCGCCATTTCATGAGATGCGCCACAAAATTCCTCATCCACATCCGCCTCCTTCTCCTGGTTATCCTCCTCCTCCTCCTCCTCATCATCCTCCTCTTCCTCTCCATTTCCTCCTCCTCCAACACCTCCACCTCCACCTCCACCACCACCTACTCCTCATGTTACCTTCGTCCCCGTAACTCGTCTTCCTCCACCTATTCCTCCGCATCCTCACCTCCTCTCTGTTGTCCTCCCTCATTTGCTCATCATCCTCCTCCTCATCCGTGCTCCTCCGCCTCCTCCTCCTCCTCCTCCTCCTCCTCCTCCTCCTCCTCCCCGTCCTATTCTTCCTCCTCCTCCTCCTCCTCCTCCTGCTCCTCCTCCTCTTCCCTGTCGACCCTATCCTGCTCAAAGCGGTGGCCGGGACTTGAAGTCGCCACGAGGGGACGAAGAGGTGGACGAGGAGGGGGGGGGTGGAAGAAGGAAAAGGGTGATAATGAGTTGTACCAGAAGGAGGTGGAGCAGGGAGGACGACGAGGGGGAGGACGAGGAGGAGGATGAGAACGACGAGGAAGAGGAGGACGAAGACAAGGACGAGGAGGAGGACGAGGAGGAGGAGGACGACGAGGTCCTTCAAAGGTCACCAGAGGCCTCTGGAAGCCGCCCGAGGTACCCAGGAAGGTCCAACGAGGTCGAAAAAGGAAGACAAATGCCAAACAAACATTCGAAACCCTCCCCTTCCCGACCTCCCCCTCGGGGAGACGAGGACCCTCCGAGCCTGGTCCCAAGGCAACGGCGTCCCCGGCGCAGCCGTACAGGCTGCAGTTGGGAAGCGCCCCGATGGCGGTGACGCTCGTAGCCTGCGTCGGACGCCTTCCTGGTCCTCCTCCTCCTCCTCCTCCTCCTCCTCCTCTTCCCCCGCCTCCTCATCCTCCTCCTCCTCCTCCTCCTCCTCCTCATCATCATCATCATCATCAGCAGCAGCATCACCACCATAATCACCACCAACGCCATCCTCATCCTCATCATCAACGTCATCAGCCTGATATCATCCTCCTCCTCCACCTCATCATGTTCATAACCGGCATCCCCATCATCATCATCATCATCATCATCATCATCATCATCATCATCATCATCATCATCATCATCATCATCATCATCATCATCATCATCACCAGCATCAGCATCATCATCATCAGCAACAGCAGCTTCATCATCTTCAGCAGCATCACCATTATCATAATACAGCACCGCCATCATCATCATCATCAGCATCATCATCATCATCATCATCATCATCATCATCACCATCATCGTCATCATCATCAAAACAATCGCCATCACCGTCAGCATCATCAGTTGCATCATCATCACCAGCATCACCACCATCATCATGATCAACATCAGCATCATCAACATCGTCGGCATCGCCATGATCGTTATCATTATCATTACCGTCATTAATATCATCATGTCCACAAGCACCACCGCATCCACCATCATCATCAGCAGCATCATCATCAGCATCAGCAGTATCATCGTCGTTGTCATAATCATCAGAAATCAGAATCATCAGCAGCATTCGTATCACCCACATCAGCACCACCGCCATGATCATCATCATCGTCGTCGTCATCACCATCACCATCGTCATCGTAGTCTTCATCCTGATCGCCACCATCACCATCATCACGACCATCACCATCGTCATTATGGTCATCATCATCGTCATCGTCATTGTCGCCATCGTCACCCTTATCACCATCCACATCTTCATTGCATCCATCATCATCATCATCATCATGATCATCATCACCGCCATCGACAACATCAGCATAATCATGGTCATCCTTATCAACGCCATTATCATCATGACACCATCATCATCAACATCATTATCACCGTCGTCATCACCATCCACATCACCGCCATCATCATCATCACCGCCATCATCATCATCATCATCATCATCATCATCATCATCATCATCATCATCATCATCATCATCATCGTCATCGTCACCACCAATATCATCATCATCACCATCATCGTAACCACCATCATCGTCATCATCGTTGTCGCCGACGTCGAACGCCATGCCGTCATCCGCCAAGCTTGCTGTACCTTTCCTGGAGTGTGCTGCCAAAGCGCAATCGCCTGGCCGGTCGGGCCCCGTCGCAAACGCTGGCCACCCCCCGAAGCCCCATCGACGCGGCCCGGCCGGCGGCCGCGGCGGCCGCGAGGCTGCAGCGCCCCGCCGCTGGCCGGGAGCACCTGAGCATCGCGGCCAGGCCCGCTTCGGCAGCAACCGTCTCGCCCTGGGCTCGCATCGCTTCCTGGGCCTCCGCCTTCACCATCGCGTGTTCGCTGTCGTCGACTGACTGGGGCTCCTGGGCGGGCCTTGGTCGCGCGGCAGACTGCGCTTCGGCGGCAACCCAGTGCGAGCCTGGCCTCTTCTGCAGCGTTTTCTCCTCGAGGTCCCGGGCGCGCTTTTCGTCTGGCTGGCTCCCGCAGCTCAGCCGACGCCCTTGGCGCCTGCTCCGACGCGGCCGCCTGCTGCTTCACTTCCACGTCCCTGAGAACCTGCGCCATGTGAGTGCGGTCTGCTTCGGCATGAAGACGCGCAGCAGCTCGTTGCTGAAGCTCAGTCTGTGCCAACTGCTCCCTCGTCTGCATTAGCTCAGTGTCCCTCTCGGTGATTGCCACCTTGCGTTTCTTCCCCTCTGCCTCTTCCCACTCCTGCCCGCGAAGAGCCATGCAACTGTGGGATACTGGAGGAAGACAATCGAAGCATCGGAACAAGATATTGCAAAAATAACAGCCAAACGAGCATCCGCGGCAAACGGAATTCAAGCATCGGCCGCGATTGCCTGGGCAGCAGTTCTCAAGGGTTGGCGCACAGTTCGGCACGAAGTTGGCACACGGGTCCCGTGCATGCATGTTCGAGGCATTGGATCTGGCTGCG
>CAUYUJ010017338.1:833190-845690 GCA_963575745.1 Prorocentrum cordatum
AGGAAGCGGCGGGGGGGGGCATCATCATCATAATCATCATCATCATCATCATCATCATCATCACCAGCATCATCACCATCACCATCACAATCATCATCATCATGATCATCATCATCATCATCATCATCATCAATCTCACCACCACCACCACCACCAGCAGGACCATCTCTACAATATAATCATTAACATCATCATCAGCAGCAGCAGCAAAAACAGCAGCAGCATCACGATCGTCATCATCATCATCATCATCATCATCCTGGCGTGCGCGTCCGCTACATCGGCTACCCGTGGCTACAGTGGGCCAAACAACAGCAACCGCACACACTTCGAACATGTCCCAAAGATGGGGCACGAGTATAGCTGAATCGACAGACGCGCTTTCCGTGCTCGCCCGAACACATTTGCACGTAAACGCCACCGCGTCTTGGGGCACACTGCAGGCCGGTCGCCCTCTCTGCCTTCCCTCCTCCCTTCTCCAGAGGTCTCCGGAGGCAAGGCAGAATTCAAGACATCTCGAGCATATGCCCTCTCCACCCTACCTACCGGAAAGGAAGAACACGGGGACCACGACCACCACCCAACGCGGAACCACCGTGTGGATCCTGGTGGCCGTGCACCTTGGTTGCCGTCCATTCGTGGATCCTCCTCGCGAAGCGGCGACGGCCGGTGTAGAGCACGGCCAAGACCGGCGTCGACAAGATCCCGCGACGCACTGACCATGGTCCGTGTGTTGCTTCCCTTCCCCACCCCTCCCTCCCTTCCCCGCGCGCGCGTCGCCTCGGCTGGCGCCGCAGCGAGCATGGCCGCCGTGGGCCAGCCCGAGGAGGGCGAGCAGTCCTCCGGGCGTCCCCCGGGGAGTGACGGGCAGGGGAGGGGTGCGACGGGGGGGCGAAGCAGGGAGGGGGAGGGAGGGGGGGAGAGGGGAGCGGGAGAGAGGCAGGGAGGTAAGGGTGCTAGGGGAGGGGGAGGGAGGGGAGGGGAGAAAGAGGGGGTGGGGGGCAAGCTAGGTGCGCTCGCGCCATATCTGACGTCCTACCCCTCCCACCCATCCTTTCCCATTGCGGTGATCGTTTCCCTATCCGCCGACGCGTGTCATAGCGGACCTGGAACTCCAAAACGGTTCAGCGCAATCGGAAATGGAGAGCTGCGAACATTGGAGGAGGCGGTGGCGGATGAGCAGGAGGATGAACAGGAGAGAAAGGCGGCGGATGAGGGATGAGGAGAGGGACGAGGACGGACAGCAGCAGGAGATGGAAAGGAAGAGCGGAAGGAGCAGGAGGACCAGGCGAAGACGGAAGACGGAGGAGAAAGAAGGAGGGAGAACAATGATGAGGAAAGACTAGGATCCAGAAAAGTGGCCCGCGCCGGGGCGAGAGTACCAACTTGAACGACGGGAACAGAGCGCTATCCTGAACGACGGGAACACAGCGCCGATCCTAGAATTACACCAGAAAACTCCAATCAGTGGATGGTTTGAAAATTAGTGATATGGATATTGAGATCGAGTGTAGGATCGATAGCGAGATCGATAGTGAGGACAATAGGAAGGTCGATCGTGAGCCCGATAATGAAGTCGATTCAGTGAAACCGATAGTGAGATCGATCGTGAGATCGCTCGTGCGATCTATATTGAGATAAATTGTGAGATCGGTCATGAGATCGATTGTGAAATCGATCGTGAGAACGATAGAGAGGTGGGTGGGTCATGAGATCGATGGTGAGACCGATCGATAAGAAGATCGACCAAAAACCCGGGAACCCGGAAACCCGGGAACCCCGCCGCCAACCGAAATCGGCCCGGAGCTGGCAACCGGGAACCCAGGAACCCCGAACCTGGGAACCTGGCCGCCCACCGAAATCGGCCGGAAACTTTCGCCAAATTTTTCAACATCAGCTAGGACCCCTTCAGTGCAAGCACTGATTGGGGAATGGGGCCCAAGCTGCAGCGGGAGCAACACATTTCGACTCTTCGAAAACAATCCGATTAGGGCAAACGATGGGAAAGACCAACCAATGGCATCCCGTGTAAAAGGAACACGCAGGGGAGAAGGGAGAGTAATACTCATCAGCGTGAGGGGGCCGAACGGTCATTCAATTTTCCTGGGCGCGTGGCTGAAATGGGTTCCGCGGTGAAACTTGTTGTTGCGTTGGTATTGCGTTGTTGTTGTCGTCGTCCTCGCCCGCGACCCGCCCGCGACCCACCCGGCGACCCACCCCGCAGCCCACCTGCGACCCACCCGCGACCCACCCGCATGGCTTTGACGAAAATTCGACGCCTGCGGCGGGCTCGTTGTGCAGTGTGTTTAGAAGACGGCGCCTGCGGCGGGCATCTTCAGAGCCTTGAAGGCTGCCGACGACCCCGTCCGCAAAATGCGTGGGACTGGGTACTGAGTGAGTGCACAGAGAGGAGAGTGCCGAGGAGAGGTAAGGGGAAGGGAGCGAGGGCCGGGGGGGGAAGGGGAGAAGGGGACCGGAGAGGGGAGGGGGAGAGGGAAAGGGAGGGGAGAAGGGAAGGGGTCGAGGTGGAGAGGTGAGGCAGGGGGGGGAGGGGCAGAGAAGGGGACGAGGGAGAGGGAGGGGGGGAGGGGAACGGAAAGAGGGGCAGAGAGAGGGAAGGGAGAGAGGGAGGTGGGGGGGGGGGGGGGGGGAATCGAGGGGGGGGTGCAGGGCAGGAAGGGAGAGCGGAAAGAGGGACAGAACTGGGAGAGGGGACAAAGCATAGGAGTGGGGAAGGGGGGGGAAGCGAATCCTGCTGCTCCACCTACCTGCTTATCCGACTTGCCACTTCTCCTCCTCCTCCTCCTCCTGCTCCTCCTCCTGCTCCTCCTCCTCCTCCTCCTCCTCCTCCTCCTCCTCCTCCTCCTCCTCCTCCTCCTCGTCCCCAGACATCCAATGTCGTGATATTCTCACCGCACTGGTCTCCAGAGCTCTTCGACCCTATTCCCCGAGACCGGTTTTTGGTCGCGGGCTGGTCCTGCCTGGGGGGTATGAGCCCCTCCCTCTTCGCTCACTCCTCCTCTTTGCTGCTCCCTCCTCTCATGCAGCTTTCCCCTCCCCGCTGTCCACAGACTGGGCCATCGCCCGCGCCAGGCTGGCGTGCTGCTGCTGCTGCTGCTGCAGCCGCTGGCAGGCATCTGCGGCGGCCACCGCGGCGGCCAAAAAAACCTGGTTGCCTGCGCGCGGCCAGAGGAAGCCAGGTAGGGAGGGAAGGAGAAGGTTGAGGGCGACGAGGGTGTAGAGCAGCAGGGCGAGAAGGAACGGAAGCGGGGGCGGGAACGTGAAGGGAAAGAAAGGATGCCCAGGCAGAGGAGGAGGAGGAGGAAGAGGAGGAGGAGGAGGGGCTGAGAAGGAGCAAGAGGGCCACGCGGAGCACGAGGGGTGAAGGAAGGCGCCAGTGACCATGACCACCACGGCCACCACCACGGCCACGACGACGACCACCACGAGCGCAACGACAGCACCAACAGCGACGACCGCGGCGACGGCGGCGACGACGACGACGAAGACGTCGCCCGCCCTGCGCGGGGCTCCCGGGAGCCGCCGAGGGCCGCCGAGCGGCCGCCTGGGGGGGGGGGGCAACGGGGCCGCCTGCGGCCCACTGCCTTGCCGCGGGGGCGCAGCCGCTGCTGGCGCTCACTTGTCGGGGCGCCGTGGCGAAGCCGCCGCTGCAGCCGGCGGCCTGGGGGCGGCCCCCTCGATCGGGGGGATGGACGGCGAGCGTGTTCCTGTTCGGCCTCTCGGCATTTCGGCATGGAAGGGGGGGGGGGAGAGGGGGGGGATCTGGCTCCAGAGCCTCTGCTCGATGCGGCCGTTTGCAGCAGGGCGTCCTCTCTGGGGTGGGGACGCCACCTGCCCGAAACGGGCGCCAAAAACGTCCAAGATCTACTCCATGCGGGGGGGGGGGATTGGGCGAGAGCCCGCGCCGATCAGCAAAACACTTAATAAAAAGACGATCGCGAGAGGATGCCCCCCTCGTCATCCCTCCTCGCCCTCCTCCCCTCGCACCCACGACGGCGGCACCGCCGCCGAGGAAGCCGACCCCGACCCAGAGGCCCCCGGAGGCTCCGTGCCCCCCTGGCACGCCGCTGGGGCGTGGCATGGTGTCAAGGACTGTCCGGCGGGACCTCTGCATGACCGTCGGCAGCGTGATCCAAGAAAGCATCGTGCCGGAGATCCGGGCCAGCTTCCCAGAAGTTTCGCAGAACAAGCCTGGGCAACATTTGGCTGCTGACGCTGACTGCCTTGCCATCCCATCACTCCGTTTAGAGCATCCACGGGCCTGCAGGCGGAAAGCCCCTGACCCAGGCATCGAGAGCAGTCTGCAGAATCACTCAGAGCGTGAGGCGTGGCCTGAGGGAGGAGGAAGGAGGAGGAAAAGAGAGATAGAGGGAAAGAGGCAGACGGACAAAAAGAAACAGCGGCGGCTGCTGCGGATTACCCTACATCGCCAACGCTGGCTAAACTCGGACACTTGGTATTAACAAAAACTTGTGCTGCAACGGTGCAGCGGAGGAGGGAGAAGAGGAGGGGGAGGAAAGAGGAAAACAAACGGAGAAAAACATCTGAAGAAACTTGCGCGTGCGTAGACCAGCCACAGTGGACGGCACCCGCACAAAAAGCCATCGCGAGACCAATCGATGCACAGAGGAGGGAGGGGAGAGAGGAGGGAGGAGGTAGAGAGAAGGGCGAAAACACGTTCACAGACGGATGGCTCCCCGAGTCCTCGAAGCCTGCGCACCAAGCAAGCAAAGATGAACAGCAGTGGCCAGCGCAATCCCGACCTTACAAAAAAAAACGAGATGTCGGCTGGCGCGGTTGGGAAGGTACACAGTTGTCGGTTGAAAGACGGGGGGCCGAAGCCACGCAGAGCGGCCGACAAGCATGGTCGGGCGCCCCCATGGGCGGCCGTAGCCTGACATGCATGCCCGGGGCGACCCATACAGTAGCATGGGGGCCACATGCGAACCCTACCCCATATCCCCCACGATTTCTGAGGGGGGGGGTCGCTTCGTTCGGGAGCTTCCGAGCGAAGTGAACCCCACCCTCCCCCTACGAAATCGTGGGGGGTCGGGGTAGGGTTCGCATGTGGTCTCCTACTTAGGCGCAGGAGAATCACTGGGAGCAGTTCGCTGGTTGCAAAAAAAAGCAACGCATGCAGGAGGAGCAGGGAGAGGGAGCGGAGAGGGGAACCGAGCGCCCCCTCCCAACGCTGGAGGCGGCGAACGTGCTCAAGAGAAACTGGGCCAGCGTTCCAGCAGGCTGGTCAAGAAAAACGCTGGTCCGGTTTTTCGGGAGGAGGTGTCTTAATCAGATGCTCGACTGTATTCCAAGGATCGGCAGTGGACAAACCTCCATTTAGTAAACCTCCCCTTCGCGAAAACGGCCCGGGACCGAAACCGACGGACCTGGACCCGCAAAATGACGGCCGCGACGCCCTCTCGCGAGCCGAAAACGGCCAATTCCTTAATCGACGTGTCATGGTAGGAGGTCTATCCACCTCCGAAAGGAGCCCCCCCCCCGCTTCGCGCACGTTGCTGTATGCACCACCACCCCCCTCCCGAGGGCTCCTGGGCGCCCAAACGCCTCCCCGCCGCTCTCCAGGACGTCCAGGGCACCCGAGGCGACTCCCAGGACGCCCTCGGCAGGCCACACCGAAGCTGCCGAGACTGCCCAAGGTCGAGGACAGAACGCACCCAAGAGCCCCTCAGAAACGACCAGTGGCACCACGTGCTCCAGGAGGCCTCCAAGAGGCCACGAGAGAGCGGCAAGACGCTCTTCGGCAGGCCCTCAGGTCAGGCCGGGCAGAGCCTCGCACCAGACGGTGCGTGAGCAGAGGAAAAGCATGGAGATCAGCCGAATGCCTGCACCATCCTCTCCCGGTTCTGGCAACCAACTCCCTCTCGCGTGCTGAGCCACCCTCCGGAAGCTAAAAGCTGACTACCTACCAGACCACCCCAACCCAACCCGAAGACCCGAATTTCGGGTTGGGGGGGGTAAGGGCTCCACATGTGTTTTTTCGATGTTTCCCGACCCCCCCCCCACTGGAAATCGATGGTAAATCTGAGCCTTCGGGTTGGGTTGGGGTGGTTTGGTGGGTGGTGAAAAGCAGCGACCTTTCTCCAGCATTCGCAGGCTTTCGGCCCAAGATCCGCGCGCTTGCGGCGCCTAATTACTGAGAGCCCAGAGAGCGCCTCGGGAGGAGGAGGAGGAGGAGGAGGAGGAGGAGGAGGAGGAGGAGGAGGAGGCGCCCACTGAGAGCCCAGAGAGCGCCTCCTCGACGGCGCAGGGCAGCCCCGAGAGAGCCCCACGCCGGCCCCAGAGGAGGGCCTCGGGAGAAGCCCCGAGGCCGCCCAAGGCAGCCCCGAGAGGACCCGCGGCAGCCCTGCGATGGCCCCACGGAGACCCCCCAGACGGCCGAGAGAGCCCCGAGGCGGCCAGGAGAGCTCCAAGGAGGTCCAGGAGAGTCCCAAGAGAGGCCCAAGACGGTGCAGGAGGGCCCCAAGAGGGCCCCAAGACGGGCCACGATGGCCCAAGATGGCCCCAAGGGACCCCCGAAGACTTTCCCACGTGAGCCCAAGGCAGCCCCAAGACGGCCCAGAGAAGATCCACGAGAGCTCACCCTGTCAAGGAGTGAACACGACACGAGAGGCGTCAGATGTGACGGCCATCGGTGCTCGGCGACCCAGTACTGAGCTGGCATGGTGGAAGGACCTGCCGCAGGCACCCAGAGAATCAGAACCGACCAAAAAGCTCAACCTTCGATTCCCGACGGCGACGGCGGCGGCGGCGGCGACGACGACGACCGCGACGACGACGACGACGAGGACGAGGACGACGACGACGACGACAACGACGACGATGACGACCAGCCGCCTGCGAGCACACGAGGACGACGACGATGCCGCGGACGAGAACGACGACGAGGACGAGGACACCGCCGCCGCCGCCGACGAAGACGAAGACGACGACGACGACGACGACGACGACGACGACGACGACGACGACGACGACGACGACGACGACGACGACGACGACGACGACGACGGACGGCGGACCTGCGAGCAACACCCGAGGCTCTGCCCATAGTCACCGGCTGGCATCCCGGCGACGGTTGGCACAGGCACCATGGAACACGCGGCGCCGTACTGCATCCACTGCGCCTCCAGCAGGGGGGGAGCATCGAGGATCGAGGGGGGATCCAGGATCGGGGGACGAAGGGCTGACAGGATCTATGTACAGGTAGACGGTTGGACGCTTTGGTGTTTCGTTCTCCTCCAGAGGCCAGCAAAGACCTGCGAAGGGGGAGCAGGGAGGAGACGACTGCAGCGCAGCAGCTGTGGACCTCCAGGGACTCCTCTTGGCGCTTCTCACGAGCGTCTTGTGGCATCTGGAGAAACTCGTGGGGCCTCTCACAGAGCCTCTCTCCCTCCCCCCGTCCTTTTGCCTTCTCTTCCTTCTCCTCCTGTTTCCCCTCCCCGCCTCCCCCTTATCCTGCCCTTCCCCCCTCTCGTCGCCCCCATCATGCATCCTTGTTGCCCCTCCCCCATCACTCCATCCCCATCTTCTCCTCATCCTGCACCGCCTGTTCTCCTCCTCCTCCTCCTCCTCCTCCTCCTCCTCCTCCTCCTCCTCCCCCTCCTCCTCCTCCTCCTCGCACGTGGCCGCGCGCCACGTCCGTCAGTCTACAGCCGCTCTAGCGCCCACCTCGCGGTGGGAATTACGAGGCCGACCTTGTCGGCCGAGATCGGGCGCTCGGGCTGGGCATGAAGATGCGTGAACAAGATGGTGGCAGCGGCAGGAACGGCGAGGGAGGAGCGAGAGGGGAGAGCAATGCCAAGACGACCAAGAGGAGAGGTGGACGAGAAAGCCTGGAAATCAAGGTGCAACAGAGAGGCTAGATGACGTGTGAAGTGCGGGCAGCACCAGTAGTGCGCGAGCTCATCGAGCCCGCCACTGCAGCCAAGCATGCATGGCGAAATGTCTTGAAACCTCCTGTCGGTGGCCCATCCGCCCATCAGCACCTTAAGAACGGCCATAGAGAACGAAACACTGGAACGAGAAAGCTCGGACCGCAGGGCATCCCACGGAAGACCACGGGCCTCGGGAAGGGAGATGGGCATCCACTGGGCCAGCCGAGAGACAAACACCTCAGAGAGACACGGTGGGTGGAGGCTCTCAGAAATTTTGATCTTTAAATGGCGTTGAACCTTGAATTTGCTGGGGTCGGGTGCCTCAGCAATCGCTTCAGCTAGAGATTCGATGGCGAGTCTGGCGGCACGTGAGACACTCCGTTGAGAGCGAGCATTGGACGCGACAAGATGGGAGCCGACGGGGCGAGGGAGGGCAGCGCCAGCAGCAGCAAGGAACTCGCAGAACGAGGGGAGAAGCCACAAAGAAGGCGAGAGCGAGTGATGGATGGCACGCTGGACGATGGGGAGTTGCTCTTCGGCAACAGCAGAGAGAGCAGGAAGCATCTCTCTCCAGGAAACAATGTGCAGACGGCTCGCTCTGAACAGAGCAGCGATAGAAGTAGCCTGGATACTAGAGACTCGAGGGCCGCCCCACTGGGCGAGCTCAAACCACCCCGCACGGGGGATCACACAATTCGGGGTCCGAAAAAGACGAGCAAACATTGCTGGCTCTTGTCTGGCAACTTCAGAAGGGAGAGGCAAACATTGAGACACATAGCTGAGCACTGAGGCCACTCTGCTTTCGTAGTTCTGAGCAGTGACCGAGAACGGCGCACCCTGGGAGGCCAGTCTCGAACCGCGGTCCAGCCATTTGGCGACGGGAGCTCTCCAGGAGTAGCGCGGCAGGGCCTAACCAGAGGCCGAGGTTTTTCAGCGCGGGAGCGACCTCAAAGCAAGCCCAAACGGGCAGATTCCTGGCAAGCCATCTCACATATCTACGCGCGAGGATCGGCGAGTAGGCGTCAGCCAGCGGCACGATCTTGCATTTCATCGTCTTCAGCTTCAGCGCCG
Source organism: Prorocentrum cordatum (assembly GCA_963575745.1). Taxonomy (NCBI): domain Eukaryota; class Dinophyceae; order Prorocentrales; family Prorocentraceae; genus Prorocentrum; species Prorocentrum cordatum. Next base: position 842,175 of record CAUYUJ010017338.1, read on the forward strand.
CAGTACGTTCAATTGTCGAGAAGGCACGGTGCAAGAGACGCACGTCTTCCAGTCGGCGAATAGATGCACCCACGTCATCAGCACAAGCACGCGCAATGCCAGCGGGGTGGCGAGAGAGCGCGGCGTCCATATCAATGAAAAAGCAGTCCGCGGCAATGGCAAACAGCGTGCCCGAGGCCGGGCATCCTTGGATAATCCCACAATCCTGAAAGAACAAGAAGAGGGTGGAGGTCATAAACGCCCCATAGCACATCACATTCGTGTAAATAGTGTAGACCAGCGTACGCAGAGGGTCGGGTACATTCATGGAGCCCAGCACTCGGTGAAGCCATTGGTGGCTAAGACTGGGAAAGGCCTGTCCAAAGTCAAAACTGATAAGGGCGGGAAGGTCAATCAGAGCCGAGGGCGACATGGAATGAATGCGTGAGATGGTGTCTAGTTCGACGATGTTGTTGCCAAAGCTTCTAGAACGAATGAATCCTCTCTGTATTTTGGCGGCGAACGATGGCAAGATCCTGTTTAGCTGAAGAAAGGATACACCAACAATAATCTTGTTATCCGTGTTTTTGATGCCAAGGGGTCGGAGAGCACTCGCGGAGCGAATGCATTGATTCTGGACGTCCTCCTCCTCTCCTTTGGGGATAAATACCATCAGGACCGAGTTGAAGCCTCTAGACATGGGTTGCCCATTGAGGATCCAGGAGAGGGCCTCGAAGAGCACGTCGCAAGCATATGGGCCGCACTTGTAAGCACTATAACAGATGGCATCAGGACCAGGGGCCGAGTCGGCGAGGTGTCTGATGCATTTTTCCATGTCATGATAACGGGGGGAGGGAGGTCACGAAGATCGACTTGGGTACACCAGCGGTCCAAATACCTTTGTCCTGCGTTTTCGTCCACTGGTTTCTTCCGAAATACTTGCCCCCAATGAATGGCAATCACGTTTTGCATCTCGAGCTGGTCAGTCAAGATGCGGTTGCCTGAGCGAACCCCAATCAGCTGCAGGCGTCTGTCAAAAGGGGCCCACAGCCGGCTGCGCCTGACCAGACGTCTAAGGCGCTGGCGGAGCTTAGCACGCTTGGAACCCGACTTCGCAGCAGGTAGCTGGTCCGCGACCCTGCCCTGCTCGCGGACGGCGTCCTGAAACTGAAGAGCGCCCAGCATATCAGAGAACCTCTGAGGATCCAAGAGGGAGACTCTGGAGGCGACGGGGTCCACGTTGAGGAGCTCTAGGGCCATGGTGTGCATCATCAGCTTTCGGGCGAGATTCATATCATTTCTCCAAACACATCTGCTAATAGATCTCATAAGTAGTAATTGTGCTGCTGGGTCCTGAGGGGCTTCTCGTAGGAGGGCACTGCGAGCCTGTCGGGCACCTTCTTTCAAAACCTCCTTGTAGAAAAGCAACTTCTGGGGCGGGCTGAGAGACGACACGTCACTCTCCTCCCAGGTCTGCTGGACAAACTGCTTAAAGAGCGGGAGCTGAAAAAAAACTGCTTGTCGATTGGGCGGGCATCCACATCGGGAGGCTCGCGATGACGGAGATGAACGAGAAGGGCGGCATGGTCTGATATTCCTTTTTTGTCCAGTGTTTCTGGGTATTCGCATACATTTATGTCCACCTGGAGACAAGTAAGATAATGACCAGGAAGGCTGGTAAATATTCTGTCTATATTCGATGTATGTTGTTGTACTCCATTATAGTGCGTAGGCTCAAAACATTCTATCTCAACCAATGCCGAAAATATTTCCTGCCAGGCAGAGGCCCTCTGCCGTCGCCACTCTTGGAGGGCAGCGTGGGGCTCGAGATGAGCAGGCGGCGTGCTCTGCTGAGGCGGCTCCGCACAAAGATTAAAATCACCAGCAAGCACAAGGACATACCGATCTGGGGTACGGCGAGCAAGGGCAAGTTCTTGTTTGATCCGATCAATAACTCTCCTAGGCGTAGCATTATCTAAATCATGATTATGAATGTTGAAGTGGGAGATGAAGAAGTGGGGGGAATCAGGCGCGGTAGAGATCTGTCCCAGATCCAATCGGCAGTGCAAGACTCTCCCAGAGACCAAAATCTCGGACTCGCACTGAGCCAGCTCATGGAACCCATTCTCTGGGGTAAGGGCGGGAAAGATTGTCGCCACTCCACCACGCCCACGCGAGTCAGTAAAGGAGGCCTGCCCACTGAAGAAGCGCCGCGAGAAGAAGAGGAAATCGGAGAGGCCGTGTATGTTACCATGTGTCTCTTGTATCGCTATGATCGAGTTGGGTCTGTTGATGATCCCTTCGGCAGCTGCCGCAGGGGATTCGGTGGAGACAATGTTGACTTTTGCCTTGAGTGCATCAAGCTCGGCGCGCATCGCGGCGATGGTCTGGTCAGTGTTGTCCAGGCGCCTCTCAACCTCCATGAAGCGCTGCTGGATGGTCTGGTCCACCGACGAGTAGTGGCGGCCGACGGACTCGGTGAGCTGTGACATGGCGCGCTGCACTGCGGCCACAAACTCCATGATGTGGACATTGGTGTCGTCCACATGCTTACGCAGAGCATCAGCATCAGCAATAGATAGCGACCGTAGCGGCGAGCGTGAACCCTCTCGCCGAAGCCGAGCGCTGGATGGTTGGCCATCGCCGTGAGATCCCACCGGCGAAGAGTACAGTATGGAGAAAGCAGCTCCCGCTGGGGAGGCAGGGCGAGCAGAGAAAGGAGATCGGTGTCCGCCTCCGCTTGCACGGAGGTATGCTCACTGGTGTGGGCTGCCCACTCGCGACCATAGGTCTTGAGCCAAAATGGCTACGGACCTCCTCCTCCTCCTCCTCCACCTCCTCCTCCTCCTCCTCCTCGTCCTCCTCCTCCTCCTCCTCCTCCTCATCCTCCTCCTCCTCCTCCTCCTCCTCCTCCTCCTCCTCGTATCCTCCTGTTTGTTTCCACTGATTCCCCCTCCTTTTCCTCCCCGTCTCCGTATAATTATGCCCCCCATCCTCTTCGTCGTCCCATTCCTGTTTTTCCCTTCCCCTAATGTTCCTCCCCCCGTCCTCTTCCTCCTCCTCCTCCTCCCCCTCCTCCTCCTCCTCCTCCTCCTCCTTTTCCTTCTCCTTTTCCTCATCCTCCTCCTCCTCCTCCCCCCCTCCTCCTCCTCCTCCTCCTCCCCCTCCTCCCCCCGCCGGCGGGCGCGGGGTAGTCCCACAATGACTCTCAGATATTGCTTAATGCTGGGGTGTCAGAGGGGGGCATTGTTGCTTCGTTGTTGTATGTTTTTCCCCGACCATCCTGTGGTGTTGGGTCCTCGTTTTGAAGAGACAACGCCCCGCGTCTCACTCACTCACTCCTCCTCCCGCTCCTCCCTCCTCCCCCGCACCGTACCTGTTTCGGCACACCCCTCAAACGCTTCGTGGCCCCATAGGGAGCCCCACCTGAGGCCCCAGAGGGAAACGTTGCATGGCGGCCTCGGGCCATTTCGGCACACCCCTCACACGCTTCGTGGCCCCAGAAGGAGCTCCACCTAAGGCCCCAGGAGGAAAGGT
>CAUYUJ010017338.1:853190-855690 GCA_963575745.1 Prorocentrum cordatum
CATCGTCGTCGTCGTCGTAGTCGTCGTCGTCGTCGTCGTCGTCGTCGTCGTCGTCGTCGTCGTCGTCGTCGTCGTCGTCGTCGTCGTCGTCGTCGTCGTCGTCGTCGTCATCGTCACCACCACCACCAACCATCATCACAAGGAGGATCTAAACGCGCCCAGAACCTTTCAAAAACCTTGCTGAGGCCTCTCGAGGCATCCAGAGGCGCAGAAAACTTGCCCAAAACGCCCCAAGGCCGTCCCAAGCCTTCGGGAGCGGCGGGCGAGGGAGGACGGAGGAGGCGGCCGCCGGGAGAGCCTGCTCCAGCGCACGTCGACACCACCACCCGCGCGGCCGCCAACCGGCGCTCCAGGTTCTGCCAGCCGCCCTCGGGGCCGAACCTGGCGGCGGCCTCGGCTCCGCTCTGCGCCGGATGGGTGGTCGTCGTCGTCGTCGTCGTCGTCGTCGTCGTCGTCGTCGTCGTCGTCGTCGTCGTCGTCGTCGTCGTCGTCGTCGTCCCCCACTGCTCCAGCCCCTGCCCCGCCTTCCCACACTCAAAATCGATCCCCGGGGCCTCGCCTGGAGCGCCTTCCGGCCAGGATTGCGAGCCGGATCCAGCCAGTGTCACGAGAGGCTCCCGCGCAGGGCCCAGAAGAGGAGGAGACTGACGTGATGGCCCCATTTTTCACCACCTCTACCATAGCCAGGAGAGGGAGTGCACGTACCCAGATAGCCAGGAGAGGGAGGAGGAGGAGGAGGAGGAGGAGAAGGAGGAGGAGGAGGAAGAGGAGGAGGAGGAGGAGGAGGAGGAGGGGAGGAGGAGGAGGAGGAGGAGGAGGAAGAAGAGGACATCCCCATCCTCCCGTCTCTCCCGTCCTACACATGTTAGTGGTAGTTGACAATTTGCCCATCATTATGAGGGAGGGTCCCCTCTTCTCCGCCCCTCTCTTCCCCCCTGAAGCCCCCAAGAGAGCGGCGCCGAGACCGCCCCCCACCCCTTTTCGGACCCGACGCTGGACGACGCGCGATGACGACGACGACGACGACGACGACGACGACGACGACGACGACGACGACGATGGCGGCGCCGGCGGCGACGAGGAAGGCGGCGACGGCGACGATGGAGTCGGGAGGAAAGCGAGGCTGCACAGGCGTAAATCAGAATTACGGCAAGGCTCTTGTTTCATTGACATGAACAGATCGCTGTCTGCTCTTGCTGGTTCCACGATTCCGTGCTTGCGCAGGGCTGTCATAGACTGACCGCTGTTTCCTTCATGCGTCTGCGGATATGGCCCCCGGTAGACAAGAATTCAAGCCGAAGAGGAGGAGAATGAGGAGACCTAGCGAGGGGGATGGGGAGGAGGAGAGAAGGGGGGGATGACAAGGGAGGGACGGAAGAGAGGGGTGTGGATGGGCGAGCGAGGAGGAAGGGGGAGGAGAAGAGGGAAGCGGAGGACGAGGAGGAGGAAGAGAGAGGAGGAGGGGAGGAGGTGGTGAGGAGGAGGGGGAGAAGGAGAGAGAAGGGGAGGATGAGAAGGACGGAAGAGAGGATGGGGAAGCAGGAGGGGGAGGAGGAAGAAGAGCAGGAGGAGGAGGAAAGGGAAGAGGGCCCGTGCGCCCCCTCGGGGGAGCAGAAGGACGAGGATCGGGGGAGGTTCGGGGGAGGAGCAGGAGCAGGAGGACAAAGGGAGGATCACGAGGAACAGACCTCTCACACGCGAACCTCGAAGTCCACCGGGCACCGATGTCGATCTCCTGGAAGGCAGACCTTGCGATGCCTGCGCAACGTTTTGCCGAAACAGAGCTGCTTTGCCTGCGCGCTCCCTCTGCCTCCCCGAGGCCCCAAGATGTGACCATGAGGCCTCAAAAGTTCTAAAGGCCCCGAACACCGCCAAGAGCGACCTGGGGGCGCTCCAATACGGCCCTGTGAAGCCAGAGCCATCGGAAACATTGTCGTGATTGGATGCGTCATCCGTCTCAAGCTGCTGTCGGCCGACGGCCGATGAGGGCGACGGACATACTTCAGATGGGCCTCAAGATAGCTCCAGAGACCCCGAGAAGATCACAGAGCGGCCTCGAGACGGCGAGGGGGGGGGCCAGAGATGGCCCAAGACCGCCCCTGCACGGCTCCAAGACGGACCCGACGCCCGCCCAGCCTGCCCGAACATGTTCTACTCATAGCTCGAGGGGAGCCCGGGCCGGTGAGGCCCCGCCGCGTAACAACTGCATGGTCACTGTTGAACGTTGCTGAACCACGGTGGGACCGTTGTGGCACTACGGTGGGCCCTTCTCCTGCTGCTACTTGTGTCCCTGCTCCGCCTCGTGCTCATCCCACTGTATCTGCTGCCTATCTTCCTGCTCCTCCTCTTCTTCCTCCTCATCATTCCCTCTCGTGCTGGTCATCCTGCTCCTCACCCTGGAACTGTTATCCCTCCTCCTCGTCCTCTTCCTCTTCTTCCTCGTCCTCCCGCCTCGTCCTGCTCCTCCTTAATGGTGGCCGACCTCCAACTGGGAGCCATC
>CAUYUJ010017338.1:860690-880690 GCA_963575745.1 Prorocentrum cordatum
TCATTGCCATCATCACCGTCATCAGCATCATCATCAACAGCATCATCAGAAACATCTTTATCATCAGCATCATCACCATCACCATCATCATCATCATCATCACCACCATTATCATCATCATCGTCATCATCATCATCATCATCAGCATCGTCATCGTCATCAGCATCAGCATCAGCATCAGTATCATCATCAGAGCATCATCAACATCAGCATCATCAGCATCAGCATCATCATCATTATCATCATCGTCATCATCAACCTCATAATCATCAGCATCAGCAGCATCATCATCAGCGACAGCATAATCATCACCATCATCTGCAGCAGTGCATCATGATCGTCATTGATTCTCGTCATTACCAGTATCAACATCACCATGACCATCTACATGAGCATCACCATCGCAATCACCATCACCGAGACCATCGTCATCATCATCCTCATCATCATGAGCATCATCATTGTCATAATCATCGTGATCAGCATCATCATCAGCAGCATCATCGTCGTCATCATCATCCTCCTACTCCTCCTCATCCTCCTCATCATCATGATCAACCTCCTCATCCTCATGATCAACATCTTCATCATCATCAGCAGCATTATCAGCAGCATAATCATCCTCGTCACCATCCTCACCATCATTATCCTCCTACTCATCCTCCTGATCCTCATCGTCGTCATCATCAGCATCATCACAATAACACTCATCATCATCATCATCATCATCATCATCATCATCATCACCAGCATCATCATCAGCAGCATCATCAGCAACAGCAGCATCGTCACCATCAGCATCATCATCATCATCAGCAGCAGCATCATCATCACCATCATCATGATCGCCATCACCATCACCATCACCATCGTCATCGCCATCAGCATCCTCGTCCTCCCTCCTGTTCCTCCTCCTCCTCATCCTCCTTTTTATCTCCTCCCCCTCCCCTTCCTCATCGTCTCCTCTCCCTCCCCCTGCTCCTCCTCACCCTCCTCATCCTCCTCATCCTCCACTGCCTCCTTCAGCCGTGCCAGGTCCAGGTCCAGGATTGCGCGCCGCCACGCTGGGGCCTTCGCAGAGCAACCTTCGACGCGCTAATGCTCTGCAGATCGGTACGCGCGTATGCGCATGAAGCGTCGAGAGCGCTGTACAGCAGGACGTCCAAACCGCGGACGACCTCGCCGGGCAGCACCGGATGGCAGGCGCGGTGCATCAGGCGTGGCGCCCTGTCTTGGCGGCGCGCGGGAAGAGATCCCTGTCAAGGTTGACGACGAGCCCCGCGGCGTGATGGGCAGAAACGCAAGGAACGAGGCGTGGGCGGGCTGTGAACAAAAGGGTACACCGGCACACTGCAGAAATAGGCGAGAGCGGCTGCGGACCGTGGCGCTGCCGCTTGGGGGAAGCGGGCCCTCCGCCAGCAAGAGCGATGGTGGCACGGGGATCAGCACAACTGCGAGCGGTCCCCATCCTGAGAGTTCAAGAGTCATTGGATGGAGACGACAGAGGCTGTGGGACGGATGTCGCCCGACCACGGGCCGAGTACTCTAGCGCAACAACACCCTTTGGCTTGGAACAAGGCCTCGAATAGGAGTTGGGTGCCTCATTGTAAAGGCCAGATGTTCGAGTGGCCCTGAGCGCAGAGCGGCGTAATCCACCACGCCCACCTCCGCCTCCTCCTCCTTCTCCTCCACCTCACCCTCGTGCTCCCCATCATCCCCCTCTTCCTGTTAATCCGCCTCCTCCTCCTCAATCTCCTCCTCCTCGTCGTCTCATCGTCTCGTTGTCTCATCGCCTCATCACCATCATGATCATCATCATCATCATCATCACCACCACCATCATCATCATCATCATCATCAGCATCATCATCATGAGCATCAGCATCATCAGCATCATCAGCATCATCAGCATCATCGGCATCATCAGCATCATCAGCATCATCATATCATCCGCATCAGTATCATCATCAGCAGCATCACCATCAGCAGGAGCAAGAGAAGAAGCATCAGCATCAACATCCTTGTCACCACCATCATCCCAACCACCATCACCATCATCATCACCATCTGCATCATCAACAGCATCATCAGCATCCTCATCACCATCAGCATCATCGTCACCATCATCATCATCAGCATCAGCTTCAGCATCATAAAAGCATCAACATCATCATCCCCATCATCATACTCGTACTCATAAGTACCAGAATATGCAGTAGCGCTTCATCATCAGCAGCATCATCAGCACCATCACCATCAGCATCAACATCAGCATCACTATCACCAGCACCATCACCGTCACCATCGCCATCATCCTCACCCTCATCCTCCAGGTCATCCTCACCCTCATCCTCCTTCTGTTCCTCCTCTTCCTCGTCCCGCATCCCTCCCCCCCTCTCCTTCTTCACCTTCTCCTCGTCCTACCTACCCTCTATAACGTTACCAATCCCCCTCTTCATCTATACACTTCCCCCGCCTGCCCCTCCTGCGCATCCTCTTCTTCTTTCACTACCACTACTACTACTACTACTACTACCACCACTACTACTACTACTACTACTACGACGACGACGACGACGACGACGACGACGACTACGACGACGACGACGACGACGACGACGACTACTCCTACTACTGTTATTCATTACCACTGCTCCACTACTACACTACTAACTACTACTACTACTACTACTACCACTAAACTACTACTTCTACTACACGCTACTACTACTACTACTACTACTACTACTACTACTACTGCTGCTACTGCTACTGCTACTCCTACTCCTACTCCGACTCCCACTCCGACTCCGACTCCGACTCCTACTCCTACTCCTACTCCCTGCAGTCCCTCCTCATCCTCCTCCTCTTCCTCCTCCTCCCTCCTCCTCCTCCTCCTCCTACTGCACATCATCCTCCTTCCCCTCCCTCCTCCTTCCCAAGTCTGGCCCCCGCAGTCCTCAGCACGGCCTCCTCGCCGTTGGGAATAACCTCCTCGGCAGCAGCATGAGAAGGCAGGGGGAGGAGGAAGGAGGGGAAGGGCTAGGCAGAGGCGTATGGGGGAAGAGAAAGGAGGAGGAAGACATTGAGGGAGCAGGAGCAGGAGCCGGAGCAGGAGAAGGACGATGACGAGGTGGAAAAGCAACAGGAGAAGGAAGATGGGGAAGATTGAGAGAAGAGGCGAAGAGGGAGGGAGAGGGAGAGAGAGAGAGAGAGAGAGGGAGGGCCAGGGGGGAGGGAGGGAGGTGAAGGGGAATGGGAAGGGAAGGGGCAAATGGAGGGATGGGGAAAGGAGGAGGCTGGGAGGGGATTGGGGGGGAGAGGGGCACAGGGAGGACAAGCAGGAGGGTGCATAGGAGGGGGGAAGATGGGGGAGGGAGAGGGGAGGCTCGGTGAGGAGGAACCGAGAAGGGAGGAGGGAGCGGTAGGGAGAAGAGCGAAAGGAAGGGGGAGGGGGGAGAAAGGGAGTGAGAGAATGGGAGGGCGGGGGGGGGGAACCGGGGGCGACGATTGGGGAATAGCCCAGGGGAGAGCTATGCCCGTATCCAGCGGCGCCGATGGTCCATGCGTTCGGCGAGACTCCTGGGCGAGTACGTGCAATGCCCGCCTCTGGGCTGTTCGCCCCTGTCGCCGCCCCCGAGCTCCTTCAGCGCGTCGGCCAGCCGGTCCGCCGCGGCGTGCGACTCCGCCGCAGCCAGCACCTCAAGCCCGGCGGGGGCGGATCCGCGACCGGAGGCGGGTTCCTCGTCGCTGTCCCCTCTATCCTTCCCTCCTCCTCCGCCTCTTGAGCAGGGACCGACCGTCCCAGCATTCCTATATTTTCTTTAGAACGAAAGAAAGTTCGACTAACAAAACCAACACTCGTAGAACATGAAACCGATGTATCTAAACAAGGCAATCTACGCCAGAAATGTTCTGAGAACATTTCGTGCAGACTACAAAAGGTTCCAATGGGCCTCTAGGCACGCCGAAACGTTTCACATCTGCTTGAGCCTCCTCCGCCTGGTCAGTTTTGCTTCCAGCCCGGATCCTGACCCCAGGTCCCAGGAGATCTTCAGAGGTCCCCGGAGGCTTCTGGACGCCCCCACGGAAGCCCGCCAGGGTCTAGAGACACACGAAGCCCCCCCCTCGACCCACGAGAGTCGAGGGCACAACTTAGCACCTCCGCCTCCTCGTCAATGGTTCCTCCTCCTCCTCCTTCTCCTCCTCCTCCTCCTCATCCGTGCTCCTTCTCCTCCTCCTCCTCGTCCTCCTCCTCCTCCTCCTCTTCCTCCTCCATTCCTTCTCCTTATAGAAGACTTGTCCCTGTCGCACCCCGAGGCTGGTGTTTAGGGCAGGCCGTGCATGTCGCCTAAGACGACCTCACCATCTATGATTCTGAAGCTTAAGAAGTGATAACAGCTTCACAGATAGAGGGCGGGTGGTTTTCAAAATGTGGCTCTCGGCTTAGCGCCGCGCACATCCGCTTCAAAAGTTGCAAGAGCTTCACGGATTGAGGGCGGGTCGTTTTGAAAACATGGATCTCGCCTAAGCGCCGCGCACATTCGTTTTAAACATCGGCAAGAGCTTAACGGATTGAGGGCGGGTGGATTTCAAAATGTGGCTCTCGCTTTAGCACCGCGCACATGCGTGTTGATTGTTTTACTGCAAGAACTTCACGGATTGAGGGCGGGTGGTTTTCAAAAAGTGCCCCTCGCCTTAGCACCGCGCACTTCCGTTTTAAAACATTGCAAGAGCTTCATGGATTGAGGGCGGCTCCTTTCCAAAATGTGGCTGTCGCCTTAGCGCCGCGCACATGCGTTTTTGTTTAAACGCAGGAGCTTCACGGATTGAGGGCAGGCGGTTTTCAGAATGTGGCCCTCGCCTTAGCGCCGCGCACTTCCGTTTTTAAATTGTGCAAGAGCTTCATGGATTGAGGGCGGCTCCTTTCCAAAATGTGGCTCCGCCTTAGCGCGGCGCACATTCGTTTTCAAATTGTTGTCTGAGTTTCACGGGTTCCCATGATCGTGATTTGGAAGGTTTCCGGATTATGCGGGTGCAACAGTCATGTTGGTTCGCGGTGTTGATGTCCCACAAATGGAGTTCTGGCACGATTCCGGATCGTCAAGACGCAGCAGTCAGGTTGATACGTGGCGCTGAAATCCCGAGAACATTGTTTTGGCATGCTTCAAGATCTTCAAACGGTTGTCTTCCAACGGAAATGAACCGTTTTAGGGGCCTATGAAGAGGGAGCTTGGAAGGAGGGTTTATTCCAACATCGTTGATGTTTCTTGGGTTTACAGTGGTCCTCCTCCTCCTCCTCGTCCTCCTCGTTCGTCCTCTTCCTCTCCAATGGGTGCTGCGGGGTGTGGGGTGCCGAGGAGTGCCGAGGAGGGAGGAGTGCCGAAGAGGGTGGAAGAGTGCGGAGTGCCGATTAGCGCCGAGGGGGGTGGAGAGCCGAGGAGTGCCGAAGAGTGTGGAGCGCCGACGCATCGACTGAAGAGGTGACGCCGTCAAGAGGCGCAAGGCGCAAAAGCAAACACAGTGCGGGGAAAGCGTGCAAAATAACAAAACAAAAAATGTATGGAAACCCCGGGGGTTCAAAAACGGAGGTCCATTTGCGGAGGCCCCTTGGGTCCAAAAACGCATCCTGGAAACGGGACGTTCTGCTCAGGAGGTCCCCAATCAACCAAACAAACAATCAATCAATCAATCAATCAACCAATCCATCAATCAATCAACCAATCAATCAATCAACCAATCAATCCGTGTCTTCACGACACATCGGCTGAAGAAGTGTCGCCTTTGGGAGGCGAGTGTCTGTTCAGACCAAGGCAGGAAAGCAAGGACATTTCGAGGAAACCGTACTCCGCCGCGCCGTTGTTTCGTTTCGAGTTGTAGAGGTCCCCGGGGGTCAAAAACGGATGTCCGTTTGCGGAGGTCCCCAGGGGTCCAAAAACGCACCTTGAAAATGTCAAAAAACACGACGTGGAGACCCGAAAGGGCGGAAATGTGGCCAAGAAATCGTTGGTAAAATCTCGCAAGAGGTCTTCCACGAGCCCCAGAGAGCCGCAACGCGGCAGTAGCAGCCGCAAGACGGCCCCCCTCCTCCGCCCCCGCCTCATCCTCATCCTCCTCATCGTCCTCCTCCTCCTCTTCCTGTCCCTCCTCCTCCTCCTCCTCCTCCTCCTCCTCCTCCTCCTCCTCCTCCTCCCCCGCCACCTCCACCTCCCCCGCCACCTCCACCTCCCCCCCCCTCCTCCTCCCATCCTCCTCCGTCTCCTCCTTCTCTTCCTCCTCCGCCTCCTCCTCCTCCTCTTCCCCCCCCTCCTCCCCGACGCGTGCCGCGGAGCGTGGAGTGCCGAGGAGCGCCGAGGAGGGAGGAGCGCCGAAGAGGGCGGCAGTTGCGTCCTGACGGTCGCGAATCGCGCCAGAACGCCACTCTTGGGACTTCAACACCGCGACTCAACGTACTCCAGATTTCGTAATAAAAAGGAGGGGGTCTGGACCCTCCAAGACAAGCTATTTCAGACCCCCCCCGTGGGAGAACCCTCCAAAACAGCGTCCCCAGACCACCCCAGGCCCTCCAAGATAGCCTGGAAGAGACCCCCCCCGGAAATGAGACCCCCCTCCCTTTATTACGGAATCTGGAGTAACTGTTGCGCCCGCACAATCCTGAATCCTTCCACAACGCAACTTCTGGTACGTTGATCCTGGGAGGAACCGTGAGGCTCTTGTAAGCTTGATCACTGCACGCGGCGCTAGGGCATAAACCACATGTTGAAGAAGAACCGCCCTCAATCCGTGAAGCTCTGGCACACTTTCAGAACGAATGCGCGCGGCGCTAAGGCATAAGCCACAACTTGAAAACGGTTTGCCCTCAACCCGAGAAATTATTACAATTGCTTGAAACGAATGCGCGCGGCGCCAAGGCATAAACCATATTTTGAAGACGGCTTGTCCTCAATCCGCGAAGCTCTGCCAATGTTTAAAGCGAATGTGCGCGGCGCGAAGGCGAGAACCACAATTTGAAAACCACACGACTTCAATCCGTGAAACTACCTTAGATGTATGAAGAAAAACGAATGCGCGCGGCGCTAAGGCGAGAGCGACATTTTGAAAACCACCCGCCCTCCATCTGCGAAGCTGTTGCCAATTTCTACGCTTCTGAATCATAAATGGCCAGAAAAATCTTCAGGCGAAACGCCCGGCCTGCCCTCAAATCTGGCCTCGCGGCACGACAGGGAAAAATCTCATAAGGAAAAGGAATGGAGGAGGAGGCGGCGGAGGAGGAGGAGGAGGAGGCCGCAGCGGTCGCAGCGGCGGCGCCGGTGCGCTCGCTGGCCTAGGCGGTGCCCTCCTCCGGAGCTTCGGCCTCGATGGGCTCGTCATCCTCCTCCTGTTCGTCTTCTTCGCCCTCGCCACCATCGTCGCCACCATCCTCCTCGGGCTCCTCAATGGCCAACCCCTTGTTGCCCTTGCCCTTGTCACTCTCGGCGATGGCAACGCCGATGCTACCGGCGGTGGTCTTCTCGGCGGCGCGGTCGGCAATCGCCGTCAGCGCCTTGACCGACGCGCCGGTCGTGACCTTGACCTCGCCCGAGTCCACGCGGGCCTGGAACTTGTCCGCAAAAGCGCCTGCCTGGTCAAAGAAACGGCTGCTACCCACCTCCAGCTTCATGTCGGCGACAATCGCATCTGCACTCATATTCGTCTTCAACACCGCCTTCTGCAAGGCAGGGACCTCTGCATAGAGGGTCTCGTCGCCGATGTCGTCCTTCCTCTTCGATCGTATTGCTTGGCTTCGCTGCGTGAATAAAGCAGGTAGTTGGCCCCAACGTTGGACTTCCACGGGGCGGCTAGGACTGCTTACATGCCACTGAAGAACTCCATGAAGCCGATGCTGTTGCCAACGATCCTGCCATACACCGAGCGAAAAAAAAAACATCGTGAGGGCGACGTAACGGATGCCTCATGGGGCCGCGCCTGCGTTTTGGTAGACGCCGACTGGATTGCCTGGCGCGACCTCCCAGCACCTCAGGACGTCGCGGGAGCTCAGGCCCTGACTGGCGGCGTGGGCCCGATCCACTCCAGGTCTTCCGCGGTCTGGGCATCGATCACGGCGGCCGTCACCTTCCTGACAATAGTCGACTTCATCCCAGGCGTCGAACCCTGGCCGACATGGTGGTTTGTGCTCCACCAGCTCACATTGGTTGCGAGGACCAAGGTGAACAGACCTTGGAGGAGGGAGCGCCATTCTGCCGGCTTGCTCGCGTCAATATTATCCTTGCTGGGGGTGTTCGACGCGCTGAGAACCGCATGCTCAACGTCGTCCAACATGCACCAAATCATGGCTGCGGCGGCGCACAGAACCCACATCTGGTTCGCTGTGGCGTCGTCGGCGCCGTCCGGGACGGGGGTGGCGGCAGCGGCGACGAGGCCCCGGCCTGCCTTGCTCGCGTCCTCTTTGATGACAATGGGAAGACCCCGCTTTTGACATCGTCGGCACCGGCGGCAATTCCGGCTTCCGAAATACCATCGGCGTGCGAAGCCAGCTAGCTCCTTCTCGAACGAAATGATATACTTGGCGAGGTCGCCCATCTTCCTGCTCTTCTTCGACTAGACCAACTCAACGCGCCCGCAAACGACAGGCCCGATGCAAAGAGGTCTGCGAATCCTGCAAGAGTTGAGCCAAAATGGGTGCGGAGGGAGGAGGAGGAGGAGAAGGAGGTGGAGGAGGAGGATGAGAGACAGGAAGAGGAGGAGGAGGAGGAGGAGGAGGAGGAGGAGGAGGAGGACAAAGGGGCGGAGGAGGGGGCCGTCTTGCGGCTGCTACTGCCGCACTGCGGCTCTCTTGGGCTCTTGGAGGGTCTCTTGCGGGAATTGTACCAACGATTTCTTGGCCACCTGTCCACCCTCCTGGGTACGTATGCTTCCGCGAATGCGAAAAACATAAAGTGGTATTCTTGCCATGCGATGAGGCGCGACAGCCAAAGTTGTTCTCGAAACCCAAAAGTACAAATTGAAATCCGCATGCATTGGCTAGAATTCAACCAACGAGTTCTTGGGCACATTGCCGCCATCCTGACTCCGCATGCTTCCGCAATTGCGAAAGGCGCGAGGACAAACATGGCTGATGACGCAAGGAAAAAAAACGCAATTATCCACATGCGTTGGCTACAAATGTAGAAACGATTTCTTGGCCACATTTCTGCTTTCCTGGGTACGCATGCTTCTGCTACTGCGAAAACATAACGTTTTGCTAGAACCATGCGGTGAGGCGCGAGAGCAACAATGGCTCCCGATACAAAAAAAACAAATTGACATCCACACGTAGTAATGGTTCGAATGTTACCATCGACTTGTTGGCCATCTGTCCGTCCTCCTGGGCACGCATGCTTCCACTACTGCGGCCACATGCGATTGTAAGACGATGAGGCGCGAAGGCAAACATGGCTGTTGATGCCAAAGACCACCACATCGACACGCAGTGGCTAGAAATGTACCTGTGTTTTCTTGGCCTCCTTTTCCGCTTTCCTGGGTACGCGTGCTTCCGCACGTGCGACAACAAACTGTTCTGCCATCGGCAGACGAGGCGGCACGAGGGCAAAACATGGCTATGCTGCAAGAAAACGGCTTGGCATCCGCATGTGTTGGCTAGAAATGTACCGACGACTCCTTGACCACATGTCCGCTCCCCTGGGAGCGCGCGTGTCCCTCTGCGCCTTTTGCCGTCGAGCGCTGATTGTCCTGCTATTGCCCGAAGAAGCAAGCTGTTCAGGCAGAGGCGATGCTGCTCAACAAAAACTTTAAAGATTTAGGGCATAGATGCAACAAACTTTAAACCGCCCAGGCCTGTCACCTGCCTTTAGCGGGAGGATCTCGATTGGATCTCTGTTGGATTCCAATAGCTTTGGATACCACACGAGGGCAGGTTCTTGTTGGGTTACAAGTGGGTCCTGATAAATTCCGGTAGTGTACGCGTATGGACCGAAAAGGAAGAATTCCGATCGGATTCCAGTGCGATATCTTCGTATTCGCCAATATGGTTCCAATGGGATTCCGAGAGAAACGGTTTCTGCTGAATTCGAAGTCGGGCCCAAGAGGATCCCCACCAGGTTTCCATATAGTACCCTCCCTGCGTTTCCCGCAGCATTCCAATAGGAAAGTGCCTCGATTGTAATACACTGGGATTTACGACCAGTTTCAATTAGGAATGGCCCCAAATGGTTCCAATCGGAAGCATCCCTATCGGATCCCGATAGGACACCCGTAGGCCCCATAGCGAAGAATCTTGCTGGATACCAATGGGATTCATCTGGTGCCAACAGGATCCCAGTGGAAAGGGTGCCACTAGGAATCCGCCACTTCACATATTCTCATTTCAGACAGGTCACTTCACAACCAACAGGCTAGTGTCTCCCTTACGTGGACACACGGAGATTTCGGAATTTGAAGAACATGGATCGCTTATGTGTGTTTACTTGCCTGGTTGTAAAATTGTCTTCCAGGATGTATGTGCTCTTCTGGGAAAATCATGCTGGTTGTAAAGTGCCCCATCTGATTGTAAAGTGGCCGCTCTGGTTGGAATGTGACCCACACGCCATCCTCCTCCTCCTCATCCTCCTCCTCCTCCTCCTCCTCCTCCTCCTCCGCCTCCCTCCTCCCTCCTCCCTCCTCCCTCCTCCCTCCCTCCTCCTTCTTCCCTCCTCCCTCCTCCCTCCTTCCTCCTCCCCCCTCCTCCCTCCTCCCTCCTCCTTCCTCCCTCGCCGCGTCGGCCTCACACTGTGGCTCGCGCGCCAACGCGCATTTGGGGCCCGAGGCGGCGGGCCCCGCAATCCCCGCCGCGGCGCGCACGGCCCGCGTCGCGTTCGCCTCGCGCGGAAACTCACGCATCAGAATGGCCGGGCGAATTGCAGTCGGCCTTTTGCGAGGCTCCTTCGGCGTTGGCCCCCCCCCCAGCGCTCCGGGTGGAAACGCGGGAGCGGGCCGAGCCCGCCAGCTTGCGCAAGCCGCATACCACGCTGAATCCATGTGCGACTCGCGTTCTTCATCCCTCCTCGCCATCCTCGAGATCATCGCCACCACCATCATAACCACCAGAATCGACGCCATCACTATCATAATCACCATCGCCACCACCAATCCTCGCCATCACCACAATCGTGCCTCATACACACATGCCTTCCTCCCTCTCTGATTCCCCCCTCCTCTTCTGCCCCATGTCCTTCGCAGTTTAGTAGCACACCTATTCCCCATATGTTCGTCACCCCTCCGCCTCCTCGTCTCACGTCTCGCCCCCCTGCTGCTGTGCCCCGCTGGCGGACCGAGTCCGCAGTGCCCCTATCGCTACTGCATGCGGTCTGCAGAGGCGGCGGCGGCGAGCGGCAGGGGCGCCCGCGGGTGACGCCAGACAACGGTCTGCCACTTTCGCCACCGCGAAGCCCCCTTTTTAGGTTTAGGTCTGGCATGTCCTTCTTCAGACGGATGTTGGAGGACAACAATACATATATATATATATATATATATATATATATACATATATAAATACACATGTATACACCTTATACTTTATATACATATATATATATATGCGAAAAGTGCATAAATAGTCAAAACTACTAGAAAAATCGTTCCCTGGTTATTTTTTGACTACTCTTGAATGCTGTACTCCTCCTGTGGAGGGACATGCCCGTAACCCTAGGTCCACGCCCCCACTCCCCCATCCTTTTCGCCCTACACATGCCCCCCCGCGCACACGCACGCGCGCACGCACGCGCCTGCCATCCAGGCGAGAGCCGCGGACGGCGCGCCTATGCCCACGGCGGAGTTCCAGCTCTTCGGCGACCCGCTCAGCCAGGCCATCGGGCAGCACACTCGCACTGATCGGCTGGCCTGGGCACAGGGCCACGCCCTCGCCCTCGCCTTGGCCACAGCTCCACGCCCACCCACGGGTCGCCCCCAGGCGACGAGCCTGAGATCCGACGCCTCGAACTCCATCGAGACACAATGGAGGAGCACGGCCCGAGGCCCGGACCCCATCTTCCTGCAGGCCCTCTTCGGGCCGGCTCCACCCGCGATGGCCCCGGGGGCCCGAAGCTGGGCGAGAGCGTGCAGCGTGGAGAGGCTGCAGCGCCCAGGAGCTCAGGGAAGGGCGGCGGCGGCGGCGGCCACCCCTCCCCCAAGCGGGCGGCGTGCCGCGCGCACGGCTCCGAGCGCACCTCCCGGCCTCGGGCCGCACGCCTCCGCTGCGAGCCCGCGGCCGCGGCCGGCGCGGGCCTGGCCGGCGGGCCCCGCCGAGGGCAGGCGGGGGCGGCCTGCTCGGCGCACCTGTGGCCGCCGCCCGGGGCCGAGCCCCGCGCACTGCACAGGCGCCGCAGCCAGCACACCGCCCCGCCACCGGGCGGCGCCCTGCCTCCTGGAGTGCACAGCAGCCCCGAGCGAGAGGCCCCCGGGACGACTCGAGGCCTCGGGAAGGCCCCAAGAGAGCCCTCCCTCTCGCCCTCCCCCTCCCTCCCCTCCTCCTCTTCTGAAACTGTTTCGGCGGGCTCCGGGCCGCCGCCGGACGCTTGCGCGCCGCAAGGGAGGGCGTCACCCTGGCGCCATGCACCCTCGCGCCCTCGCGCTCGTTGTCGCCGCCGCCGCCGTCGGCGCCATCGTGGTCGGCATCGGCGTCGTCGGCGTCGGCGTCGTCGCCGTCGTCGCCGTCAACGCGGTCGGCGTCGTCGTCGGGGCCGTCATCCTCCCCTCGGGGCGCCTTGGCCGCCCCAGGGCCGCCGGAGGACTGGCCTCCAGCGGCGAGCCATGCCGCCGCCACAGCAGCGGCCGTGCGGGTCTTGCCTGTCGTGCGCGGAGGGGTGCCCCGCCGTTTCGTTCCTCCGGCGGCGCGCCCGCAGGGGACCGTTCGAGAAGGGGCGGGTTTTCTCGGCAGCGCTCACGTCTGCGGAGAGAGCAGCCTGCAAGACAGCTCGGAGGGACGTATGCCTTCCAAGCCTTCGGACGGGGGGCGCCCCCCCCCCGCTGACTTCCCCTTGGGCCCGCCGCCGACTCCTCCCTGCTCCGCGCGACCGCCCCCTCCTCGGGCCGCAGTTCTCACGCGGGGGCTCTCGTGGACTGGGCCGCCGCCAGGGAGAAGCGGCATGGGGGCCGCATTCCTGTCTGGAGGCCCCCGGAGGTCTGCGGAGGCTCCGCAGAAGTCCCCGGAGGGTCTCGGGCGAGCTCCCGAGGCTCCGAGGAACCCCCTGGAGGCCCAAGGAGAGAAGGAAAGAAAAGGTCTCAGAATTTTGGACTCCTGGGTGGGGTCCGAGCACATGAGGTCGGAGGATTGCACCGCAACGCCGACGAATCGGCGATGCATCGGCGACGTCGGCCATGCATCGGCGACGTCGGCGTGGAGAAAACTGGGCTCCACATCGAGCCGCGTCGCCGATGCATCGCCGACGCATCGGCAACGCAGCGCGATCGCCGACCCCATCTACTCCGACCCCATTTGGTAGGGGGAGACGGAGGAGGAGGAGGAGGAGGAAGAGGAGGAGGAGGAGGAGGCGGAGGAGGCGGAGGAGGAGGCTTTTACCGCTACGCTGCTCTCCACGGCGTCCCGCAGTCGGCCTGGCACTGGGAGCCAGGCGGCCGTCGAGCACGGCACTTAAATGGCACAGACGGGTCATACATGCCATGACACCTTATATCAGGGCCACGCCCCCGCGACACGAGACCGAGAGGCTGGGCCAGATACAGGCCTAGGAGATATTAAAGAGACGAACAACACCGTTAGCATCCGCATCAAGCCAGACGTCCGAAAGTTTGGGGTGCTTGCCAGTCGAAATTCTGTCCCAGTAATACTTAGAGCACCTAATATTATGAGGCCTACCTGGGCACGGTTTAGCCAGGTAGCGAACGTAATTGCCAGTGGAAAACGCCTTACAACGGACACACACACACACACAGACAATGCCGCCGTCCGAACACGCTAATCCAAGACAGTTGTGCTCCAGCTGCTGCAGGACGTCAACCTGGAGCTTACGCTTCTTGGCGCAACTCGAATTATTCCGCGGGAAAACCCCACGGCACACCGTGAGGCAGTGATTACACTGCCAGAAAATTCCCACCTTCTTCCAAAGATGGGGCACTTTGACTGGCACTGGTTTCGGCTCGACGGGCGCACGAGTGGCTTCCGACAAGTCGAGCGGAGGCCAGAGAGGCAGCACACGGGCAGCCAAAACAAAAACCTTGCGAACGACCGACAAGCATTTATCAAGCCACTCTTGCTGCTCAGGGCACGGCTTCCCGTGAGCTAGGGCCCCAAGCTTAGCATAATGGTCGGCGAGGTCGTTCCCCGTCTTACAGAACTTCAGATAGGCATCATTACCCACCTGCTCGTCCGACATGTGGCTTTTTCACTTCAAGGATGGGCCCCATTTGACTGTCTGCGGTCCAAACAAACATACCCGAGCGCACTCGCTTATACGACAAGTGTTCGCTACGAGGGAGGGCCCACAGAGATACTACATTCTGGCAATCGCTATGCCCCACAGCTGGAGAGACAGCATTTTGGCAAGCAGCAGTGCAAGCAGCAAAATCACCAGCCTGAGCCGTTTGGAATGGGGTCAGGGAGGGGGGCATAGACATGACCCAGCTCCTGCCCAGAATCGGACACCGAGACATAACTCCACCCCGTCCTCGATAATTCGCTTACGACCGAGCGTATACAAGAACCATCCATGAAGATATTCCCCAAAACTCTATGATCGTCTTTATCAGGATCGTCAAAATGTTCATAACTGGGCTCGCACATCGATGGGGGTGGGAAGATGTCACCAGGGTGGGTAAACAGCCCCATCGTGTACATTATATTGTCAGCATCCGACAGCGAGTCGTACTCCAGCGGCCGAAACTGGAACCCTTCTCCGAAGATGTCCTCTCGGGCCTGGGCGACCGACTCGTGCTGGCAGCACCACAACCTGTGGAAAATGGTGCCCCTTGCCACGCCGCACAACGGGCACAACGCGTCAGGCATGATGTAGCCGTGGTCCTCGGCTCGAGCCTTGGTCCAGGGCGCCTGGCAGACAAGACCTCTAACGCACCCTTTCTCGAAGGGAGTGAATTTTGAAGAACTCGTGGCCGCGAGGGCCACGTCGAAACAGACTCTACGGTCCAGGCCCAGGGACCGCCCATAGTCACGTTCAAGATTCCTCAAAACAGCAGCACGGAGGAGACGCTTCAGGAGGCAGGGCGAAACCAGGGTAAGGGAAACTTCCACCCCCAGGTCGTCGACGAGCATGCTGCAGCTCGGCATTTTCCACCCAAGACGCTCCACTGAGAGACGCAGGGCCCCCACAGGGCCGCGAACACGACGCCACGACTGGAGAGGCCCCGGAAAACCCACAGCCAAGGCACCGCGGAGCTCGGCCAAGTTGAGGCCGAACTGGTAGGCCCCCACCAGGCAGGCCCAGATCTCTTTAGACCACCTCACAATGGGCGCGACGGACGCGTACCAGGTGGGGTCGGCGGCAAACAGCAGAGCTGTCGTGAGAGATCTCCCTCCACCGGAGGGCTGCAAGAAACGACCCATGGCTCTCCGAAGGGTGAAAAGCTCATGGTCCGAGATGCCGTGCACCTCGCAACCGTAGGTTCGGCTGGCAAGGGGCCCAGTCGTGAAAACTCGACGCGAGTGTCGACCGAGGGTTCTCTTATGACGAGCCAGACGAGCAACCTTGGCCGAAAACAGGGTCTTACGAACCTTAAACCTGCCTCCACGACGAGCGACGCGACGGGGCCTGCCAGCAGCATCGCCGATGCCGAGGTTGACAGCGGAGTCACACGGCGCTCCGCCCACCGTGCCAAGACCTTGGCGCACGGCCTTAGCAACAGAAGGATGTGAGGCGAGAACTGTCGCCTTCTTGACAGCGATCGCGCAGCCAAGATCGCCCTCGATGACCACTTGCAATTTAATGGCCCCCTCCAGGAGGTCATTAACGACCGTCGGAGCGGCCCCTTGGCACGACAAGGTGTAATCATCGATATATATATATATATATATATATATATCTTCAACGAGACCGATCTTGGCAAGCTAAGCCCATCCATGGCGGCTAAGCTGAAGACACGGATTAAAGTGGTCGCGAAGCCGCAGCCTGCCACAAGACCTCGCCATGCGAACTTGGGCCCGATGACCCTGCTGTTCATGGCGATGTAGCGGCAGGCGCGGTAAACAACATCGCATACTCTCGCAATCTGCATGGGGAAACCGTGCTGGCGGCAACGCTGCAAGAGAAGATCCAAGTCGACCGATTCATAAAACTTTAGCAGGTCCCAAAGAACCGAACTGGAGCATACATCGGAAGAAACAGCTTTCTCACTTCGTACGCACTGCCGCCAGACAGTGTCCACGCTCGAGGCAAAGGAACCCGCGACGAAGAAGTCCCTGCTGTTAGCCGCTTCCCACCTGCGAGCATACTCACGACGAGCGCGGGCCCAGAGACGATACACTGACACGAATAATCCGATCGGTCTGTGACCACCGTCGGGCTTGGCAAGCATGATGAGCAGCAGCACGCGCATCTGCATTGGCAAGTGTCCTGACTGTTCGAACGTGGCGATGAGGCGAGAGAGGACGACAAGGGCCTGATCCGAGAGGTGCTGGAAGTGGCTAACATGGAAGCCGTCGACCGAGGAGGCCGTGTGCTTCGGGAAAGACCTCGAGACACGACGAAGGTCGGCTGGGGTCAACTCGGGCAGGGGCTCGAGCACCTCAAAGCGGGCACCTGTCGCCGGGGGAGCCTGCTGGTCTTCGGCATGCCAAAGATCAGAAACTTAGCACATTCAGACTCAAGGAGGGCTTGTGGGTCCGAAACATCTTCGCCTTTGACGCTGAGGGTAGTGGGGGGGGGTCCAAGCAGGGGGCCCCCGAACCACCCCATGGGCGTGCCGAGCCCCAGACTCAATGTTGGTCTTAAGCCATGACACCCACTTACGATTCTCAGCATTACGATGTTCGCTCTCGGCCACAGCTTGGGCCTGGGAGGCCGCACCCAGGGCATACTCAGGTTCCCCAGAGACGACGGACTGACCAGGAGGGCTGTGGGTGACGACATCCCTGCAACGCTGAAGTAGCGCGGCCGCGTGGCCGCTCCACTCTCCCAGCCTAGCAGGGGGATTGAAAAGCTCAGCAACCGTGGCACAGAGATGGCTGCTGCGTGCCGAGATGTGCTCGGCGCGTCCTGACACTGTCGTTTCGATAAAACTGCTACGAGCAAAACGCGGGGAGGAGAAGGGCTCGGGCGCAGCCGTCGACGCTCCTAAGGCGTACAGCTGCATCCAAAGCCGATATCGATTGCTGAGCCAGCGGAGCTGCGAAGCCAACTGCGACGTCGACGAAACACCTTCCATCGAGGCCGAACTCGGCTGCAGCACGCTGACCCAGTGCAACTCCGCCTGGCGCCCACGACTGCCGTGGTGCGAAAGGCGGCGCTGAAACACTCCTCCGAGCTCCTTTTTCAGCCGTGTTGGCCCAATGTTTGTAGATGGTGTCCAGATGATACTGGGTAACATCAGTCTCCCCACTCTCGGCCACAGCCAGGGCTCGGGAGGCCAACCGATCCAAAACTCCCCATTCGGAGGGGGGCTCAGGGCAAGGTCCCGCGGGCCGACTAGTGGGCAAGGGTGGGGGACGTCGAAAGGTCAAAGCTTTGAGAGACGCAAGGGAAGGGTGGAAGGTGAGGGAGACAGGGTCATGCGTCGCTAACTCCGAATCGTTCACTATCTTCACGCCTTTAATCGCCTGCGCCAGGCGGGAGCAACAAAGGAAGAAATCGAACATCTTCACGCCCCCAGTGCTGCGACAGGTGCCCTCGACACCAGGGGGGTGCACAATGTCAGCTCCCATTCTTCTGTGAATCACCGAGCCTGCTAGCACGGCGGGCTCCAAGTTGAAGTCGGCACCGACAAGGAACGGCACAGACATGCTCTTTGCTCGCGCCGCTACGCCAGCAAGAATATCCTGATTGAAATCGCTCAGTCCAACACAATCCTGCAGGTAGACACTAACAACGTAGAAAGAGGCCTGACCTGGGAGGTGGACGAGAGCTCCGAGGGCCCTGTGGGGCCGAATCGTGGGACCAAAATCGGGGTGGTGCAACCCGAGGAAGGACCTAACCAGGACCCCGACCCCAGCCGAAGGGCCCCCCCCAGGCCCCAGGGTTCCAGGTTCGAAGCTGGCTTTCCACCCGTTTCGCACACACCAGGCCGAAGCTTTCCTGATGTCCTCAGCGCTTATGAGCTTGTGCTCCTGGACGAGCACGATGTGGGCCGAGGTAATTCCCAAAAATTGTTGGAGCGAGCTCCAAGCCGTGCCGTTAGCCGTCACTATCTCCAGCTCAATAAACTCATCTCATGGAGGAGGAGGAGGAGGAGGAGGAGGAGGAGGAGGAGGAGGAGGCGGAGGCGGAGGCGAGAAGGCGGAGGCGGAAGAGGAGGAGGAGGCAGGCCTAGGGGACCTCGACCCTTCCGTCCCCGGGGGCCAGGAGGCCCCTGGGCTCCCCCATAGGGGGGGCCGCGCGCCGAGGGCCTGTGCCGGGCGGGCCGTGTACCAGGCCCACGGGCTCGGAGAGCAGGGCCCGCACCTGCGGGCTGCGCCGCCCCGCGGGCCGCGCGGCGGCGGGTCGCGGGCCGCGCCGGTCGTCGTCGTCGTCGTCGTCGTCGGCGGCGGCGGCGGCGTCGGCGGCGTCGGCGTCGGCGTCGTCGTCGTCGTCGGCGTCGGCGTCGTCGTCGTCGGCGTCGGCGTCGGCGTCGGCGGCGTCGGCGTCGGCGTCGTCGGCGGCGTCGTCGGCGTCGTCGGCGTCGGCGGCGGCGTCGGCGTCGGCGGCGTCGGCGTCGTGCCGCCCGTATGGCCCGAGCACGACGAGGTCAAGGCAGGAGGCGGGCGCCCCGGAAGGTGCGGCAGGTTCGCGTCGCGACGTCGTCGGCGTTGGTCTCTGACGCCGCGCCCGTCGTCGGCGTCGTCGTCGTCGGCGTCGGCGTCGGCGTCGGCGTCGGCGTCGGCGTCGTCGGCGTCGTCGTCGGCGTCGTCGGCGTCGTCGTCGGCGTCGGCGTCGGCGTCGGCGTCGGCGTCGGCGTCGTCGGCGTCGTCGTCGTCGGCGTCGTCGGCGTCGTGCCGCCCGTATGGCCCGAGCATGACGAGGTCAAGGCGGGAGGCGGTCGCCCCGGAGGGTGCGGCAGGTTCGCGTCGCGACGTCGTCGGCATTGGTCTCTGACACCGCGCCCTCCACCCGCTCGAGGGGCTGCGGTCGGAGTAACCCCAGGAAGCATTTAAGAACCCCCCCGGCGATATCGTAGCACCGCATTTTTTGTTCGATATTCCGAGGGGCCGAAATCACCGAACGATAGCTTGAGCACCCGGACACAAGGAGGGCTCCTGGTGCCAGGTAACGCTTCCAGGTGCGGAAGGGTTATCGATTTGCCGGAGGGGGGGGGGTCTTAAATGCTTCCTGAGGTTAAGAGATGCGCGCGCTGCCCTGTCTCACGGGCTGCGTGAGTCATCCCGTCACTCGATCGAATGTTTGGCACGAAGACCGCCTCAACTTCGGATGCCCGCAGTGGGTACGGAAGAAGGGGGTACGATACTCAATTACACATGTCTTTCAACAACGACAGCGGCCGCTGTCGGAGAGGCGGCTTTTTCTCAAATAGACAACGTCCGCGGCGACACCGACAGCGAACCCTGTTCAAAATGAACCAGAACTGCTGTCAGTCTTCGTGCCAATTCTTTCCCCACCAATGTCGGTGGTGCCGACCTATGTCGTCGCCACCACCGCCAGTTCGCCTGCCCCGGCTCGTCCTGCTCCCTCCCTGCTCCATCCCTGCCCCCTCCCTCCCCTCAACCCTCTGCCCTCTCCTCCCAGCTCCGCCGGGACACCCGGCGGCAGATGGATAGACAGTCCGCGCGGTGGAGAAGAAATGAGCGGTAGGGGTAGGATAGCAGGCGCGAGCGCACCCAGCGTGATCTCCCCACCCTCTCCTCCCTC
>CAUYUJ010017338.1:890690-897146 GCA_963575745.1 Prorocentrum cordatum
GCAGAGAGGCTGCGCTCTTCACACAGGGCGAATACAATGCTTCCCAGATGCCGCCTCCTACATGTATCTACTGCCGCGCGCCGCCATCACTTCCTCGGCTCGCAGGCCAGGGCACTTCAAGCGCAAGGGCGGTCTGGGGCTCAGAATATGGAATGCGGATGTCCAAACTCGTTCCTCCAGACAATCACCTCGCCTCGATGCGCGCGCGCACACATGTCCGTAGCCACCAGCAGGCCCTGCAGCAACAGCCAAGTGACCTCATGGGCTCGCAGGCCCTGGAGCGGTGGCCCGGCGCTGGGCCTTCCGACCCTTGGCTTTCTCCTGCTCGGACGTCGGCGCCATGCTGAGCACCCCGCGGCGGGGAACTGCAGTAACACCTCGTTGGTTTGCGCGGCCTTCGTCAGCACGTCCGCCAGCATGCGGCTGGCGGGCAGCCACTTGAACTTGACGGCCTCCTGCTGGATCAAGTCCTTGGCCACCGGCGGGTCGATGAGGGCCCGCCGGGGCACCGGCATCGAACCGACCTTGCACGCGTGGTCGCAGAGCGACTTCGCGTCCGTAACCAGCGCCCCCGGGACCTTCAGCCTCGGCCTCCAGCCCCCTTGCCACGGCGGTTCCCCGTGCAGGGCGGCCTCGATGCGCAGCCGGAGGTAGAGCTGCCGACCCGAGACAAATGACATAGCAGCGGACTCGGCCGCCACGGTGGATCCAACCACTCGAGCGATAGAACTGCTCTGAAACTCTACGAAACTGAGAAACCCCAGACTCCGCCGACGCGCGCACGTCCGCAATCATGCCCACGAACCACACTTGGCCCATACAGCCGGGCCACTGCGCCCGATGCACTGCACGCGAGTTGCGCCACCACGCGCGCGACAAGCCATCGCACCTCCTGGAGCAAGAAGGCGCATCGTCAGCGTGACGATGTACTCGCGCACGCTAATCTCGATGTGGTCGGGGTGGCGCCACCACTTCTCGCCGAGATAGGCGAGTGGCTCTTTGTCGTTGCCCTCCTTCCACTGCTTGATATTGAAACTTGTTGATATTCGCCTTCATTTTCTGGCACTGGGTATCGCGCCAATCTCCGAGAAACATGCCGTCGTCGACGCGCGGCGTCAGCGTTGCCGGCCCCTCGCTGCTCGGACGACGTGGACAGCGCGCGCTCCTGGAGCCCGTCGTAGACCTGACCTGGGTTCAACCGAGCATGCATCTCCGCCCCCTGCTTCTCGGGCATCACGAGGCGGTCCAGCGGCCGAGCCTCGTCGCGTTGCAAAGCCTCCAAACGCCTGTTCCCCCGGCTCTTCCGCGCGTCCTCGGGGGCCGACCTGGCCCCTGCCGTGGCCCAGTCCTCATCCCCAGGTGCGGCGGCGGCCGCTCGTCCAACTGGCGGTGCGGGCGGATGTCGCGCAGGCGCGGCCCCGTCCATATAACTTTCCCGGAGGGGCCTTCGGGAACATGTCTCCCCATCGCATTCGATGCTCCTGTCGCCGGCAGCGCCGCCCCAGCGCCCGCCGCGGACGCGCGGGGCTGGGGGCTGCAGCGTAGAGGTTGAAGCGCACGACGCGGCCCCTGTTCGCGACGGCGCGGGCGGCGGCTGGCGGCGCCAGGTAGTCCCAGAAGATGTCCTGCCGCAGCTACCGCTCGTCGAGGACGTCAGCGATCTCCTCCTGCGTGGACTGCTTCTTCTTCCTCCTACGCTCGACCTTATCCTCGTCGTCGCCCCTGTTATGATCCTCATCCTTGAACTTCGTGCTCCTCCTCGTCGCATCCTCCTGGTCGCGGCTGGACTCGCCCTCTTCTTCCTGCGCGCGGTCCTCCTACGGCTCTGCCTTCGCGCCGCAGCCTGCCGGCAAACTCCGCGACCTCGGGGGCGATGGGAACCTGCCGCGGCCCAGATCGCCACGACGATGAGCGTCGCGGAGCCGGCGCCGATCGCCGCGGCGCTCGACGCCCCGGTTCCCGGCGCCACGGCGTCGAGCATCACGGACCCGGCGCTGACCATCGCGGCGCCGCGCGCCCGAACCGTTACTGACCTGGGTTTTCCGTTGCGGTTTGCGTTGTCCGCGTTCTTTTTGCGCTGGTCGTCGCGGCGCTTGAAGCCCTGGCCCCCCGTCGCGACCTTGAGCATCGGTGCGGCGATCTCGTCGACGCCCACCTCTGCCGCCGCGCAGGGCATCGGCGATCTCGTCGACGCCCACCTCTGCCGCCGCACAGGGCTCCAAAGAGGTCAGCTGCAACCGGATGAACCAGCCCTGGAAAAAGTCCACGGTCTCGAAGCGGCCACGCTTGAAGAACATGGTCTCCTTGTTCTCCACGCTCCACGATGTGGCGGACCATCAGGTCGGGCAACCCCAACTCCACGCCGCGCTTTCTGGGGCGCGCGTTGGCCAAGACGCCGCGGCAGCGCACGCGCGCGTCGCCCTGCTGGTCGCCGCCGCGCCCTGTAAGGCTGCGCGCGCGATTGGTTGCATCGCTGTCCTTTCGAGCCCGGGGCTATTGTCGGCTTTATGGTGCGAGCGCGCTGCTGGCGCACTCTTGTGCTGAACGTCCCCGGTGGAGCTCCTGGGGGCAGCGGCCCAGGCCTCTCCCGAACGCCTCCGGGAAGGCCCCAGCAGGTGGGCGCGGCTCCGCGGCGAACGGCCGCGGCACTCCTCCCCGCCAGCGACCGTGCCAACCCAGTGGATGACAGGTCCGCCTGTCTTGGCAATGGCGGCGTCTCCAGACCCCCTCGAGTCCTGAAAAAATCACGACGGGAGGTTTTTCATGATTTTCGGCCTCTGGGGGCCCTTACCGGCCCTCGGGACCGTCAAAAAACGACTCAGGATGAAAAACCGGTCCTGGGGAATGGGTCCAGACCGCTAGGGGTCGACGTCATGAAAAAATCATGACGTCGGGGGTCTGGGTCCGCTGTTGGGACGCTGCCAGCTGGCCACTCTCACGGGCCTTCTTGTGGCACGGCTCGCGCTCGCCGCCCCGCGCGCTGGGACACTCTGGGCCGCCGCGCCAGCGGCCCGGCTGCTCACAACCAACGCGCAGGCTGTTTGCCTCTCGCTGGCCCGTCGTCCTGCGGCCGGCTTGAGAGGAGCCGCTGGCGTTGGCCTTCTTGGGGCCCTGCTGCCGAGGGGCAACGACCCGCGTTTCTGGCGTTGCGCTGCTGTCATCCGCTTGGCCCACCAGCCCGCCAAGCACGCCTCCTGCAGCTCCTCCGGTGCCTCGTGCTCCTCGTCGTCGGGGCCGCCGTCGTCCGGCCCCAGCTCGTCGTCGACCTCGGCGCCGCCCTCGAAGAAGATGCTTTCGCCGCCTCCGGGGCCCCCGTCGTCCTGGTCGTCTGCTTCGTCCTCGTCGTGCTCCGCCTGGTCGTCGTCGTGCTCGTCGTTGTCGTCGCCGTCCTCCACTTCGTGCACCTGGTGGCCAGGGCGCCCTCGAAGTGCGAATGGCCTACAAGCCTGGGGGGTGGGCGGGAAGCGACCGCCCGAGCTACCGGAGGGGCGCCCGTGCTCGCGCTGCGCCGCCGCCAACGGCAAGCGGCGAGGAAGCACAAAGCGTTTCTCGGAGTCGTGCACCTTCGAATAGGCGGCTGGGCGCACGACCTCCATGCGCTTCAAGTCGTAAGAGCATCTGCGCTGCTCGGCAACACACGGTCGCTGACAGCCGAGGTGGGACCCTCGAGCTGCAGCTCCAGGCGCTTCTTCCTCAGGTGCGTCGTCCCGTCCATGATGTGCTGGCCTGCTCGTCGGTGTGCACACTCCCACTCCTGCTCGAGCGTGTCCTCACGCCCGAGGTCCGCCGAGTTCAAAACCTCGATGGGCTCATTGGCCCGGCCGGTCCCCTGGCTGAAGATGATCAGGCCCAGTTCCACGTCCGCGAGCTGGTTGAGGCTGCGGATGACCCCCGCAGCCTTGCGCCACTCCCGGCACTTCCTGGTGCGCGTCCCAACGGCACCGTCGAACTCCGGGAGCCTCACTCGCGATACTAGTAGGCGCGCACGTCTGGGACCACCATCGCCGTGATCCCGATGCAAGGCCAAGAGCTCCCGTTGGAGGCCTGGAAATTGGCACCAACACCAGCACAGGGGATTGCCTCCACATGGAAAAAATGATCCTAAATTTCGGTGTTGGTGGCAATAGTTCGGCCACCTTGGAAGCCAGAATATGACCACCATCACCGAGATCGGGATCGTCTTCCCTCGGTGGAGGCACACCGCCGATCTTGGTGTTGGTGTCAACCTCTAGGCCTGCGATCCCGCTGGGCCTCGGCCGCCACGCGCAGGACCGCGCGCAGGGCTGGCGGACGACGGACCTGCGCCGGCGGAGGACGCGGCCTCCGCGCCGGAGCCGCCCGGGGCTGCCGGCCACGGCGGCGCGCGGGGCTGGGCGCAGCCACCCGGGGCGGAGCACGCAGCGCGCCCGCTGGAGCTCAGCAGCTCCGCTGCTATGAAGGGGCCCTGGGACACACAAATAAATACACACAAATAAAAAGATTCCCCATATTTTCTTATATTTTCTGGGTTTTTGTCTTCCCCACCACTTCCCATGTTTTCCCATATTTTCTGGGAAATCGCCGATTAAGTGTGTCTGTGTGTTTCTTTCCCTCCTAGTGTGAATGAAGATCTTTCTGCGCGGGCCGCGCGGCGGCCGACTCGCGGGTGCAGTCCCAGGGCCCCAGGGCTAGGGCCAAAACGGCGGCGGGCAGGAGGCGCTGTTGCAGCACGCGCGGTTTGCAAAAAGACGCTCGGCGCTCCCCCTTCCGGATTCATATTCCCGGAGGGGCCTGAGGGGCCTCTGGGAACATGATTTGCATGCTCCTGGAAAAACTACGTTCGGTGTGCCGGCCTATCCTCGGTTTTGCTGCGGCAGGGGCAGAGAGGCTGCACTCTTCACACATCCATCCATCCTCATTCCCCTCGCCCTACCTCCTCACTTCTGCCTCCCGCCTCAGGCCTTCTTCCCATTTCCCCTCTCCGTACGAACTCCTCCCCTCATCCACTCCTGCCCTTTCCCACCTTCGCCCTGTCAGAAGGACGACGAGGATGTGTAAAGGGAGGATGGCGAAAGGAAGGAGGAGGAGGAGGAGGAGGAGGAGGAGAGGGAGCAGGAGGAGGAGGAGGCGGAGGAGGGGGAGTCCGAGGCAAAAGTATAGAGGAAGAGGGAGGTAACTCTATAGAGGGCGAGGAAGAGGAGGAAGCAGGTGAGGGGGCAGGATGAGGAGGGAGGGAAAAAGGGACAAAGCAGCAGGAACCCCTCCCCCTCCTTCCCCGCTCGCTCCTCTCCCTCGCCCCCCCGCGCCCCTGCGGCGCCGAAGGGCCTCCGCAGCCCTGTGCGCCCGACCTGGGCAGCAGCCACTCCGACAGCGCCGGCGGGGCCGTGGCCGGCCCAGCGCCGAAGCACAGCCCGCGCAGCGCCGCGCAGGCGCGGTCGTGCCTCGCCAGGCGGCGGCAGCGCAGCCGCTGCCGCCGCCGATGGTGCCGATAGCGCCGATGCCGCCGCCGCCGCCGCCGGTAGCGCCGATAGCGCCGCTGCCGCCGCCGCCGCCGCTGCGAGCGCCGCTGCTGCGGGTCCCGTTGCTGCTGCTGCCCTCCCTCCCTGCTGCCGTCCTGGCCCTGCTGCTGCTGCTGCTGCTGCTGCTGCTGCTGCTGCTGCTGCTGCTGCTAATTCCTGTGGCTGCGATCTGCTTCTCTGGGCACACTGTCATAAACCGGGGGGGGGAGGGGACACGCCTCACCCCACACCTTGCGCCGGAGGGAGGTCGCACCCCCCCTCGCCTCCCCCCTTGCGCCACGGGGGTAGGGGTCGGGTCCAGACCCCCTTTTCCCCTCCCTCTTTCCCCCGCCCACCTTCCCGCAGGTGGGGGTTGGGGGGGGGTCCCGTGTTCCGGAAGAGGTTTCTGGGAATGTTGGGGGGGGATCCCCAGCTCCGGAAGCCCACCTCTCTTTCCAGAAGGCTAGCGAACTTGAAACGCACTCTCGTTTTTTCGCGAGGTGACATCGACTCACCCCAGGAAATCAATGCTGAGAAGGTTACGGCGGAGGAGACGATGCTGAAGGTCCTCACCGCTTCGAAAGAGACGGCATGGGCACCCCAATGCCACGGTATCGGCTCAGACACGTTGTGAGAATCCGAGTAGCGGGATGAAGTCGGCGGCCGGTCGGTGAACAAAGAAAGGACCTGTCAACAGAGCTCTGCCGGTGCGCGAACACCTGCGGCGACCCGTAGCCCGAAGGAGGAGGAAGGGGAATCCATCTCTCCCTCCTTTCGCTCCGACGCCCCCCCCTTCCCGTCCACCCCATGTGATGGACGTCGCAAACACTCCCAAACCACCTAGACACTCCAGAACCAGCCGACCCGTTCGAAATCCTCCTCCCTCTTCGCACTCCTCCTCCTCCTCCTCATCCTCCTCCTCCTCCTCCTCCTCCTCCTCCTCCTCCTCCTCGCTATCCGTCTCCCTATCCTCCGCCCA
>CAUYUJ010017339.1:0-60000 GCA_963575745.1 Prorocentrum cordatum
TCTGTCTTCCCCCCCACTTCCCATAATTTCGCATATTTTCTGGGAATCGACGAATCATTGTGTCTGTGTTTTTTTCCCATCCTGAATTTAGTCGGTCCCTCAATCCCTGCATCTTTTTCTCCTGCAGGGGCCAGGAGGCCTTGAGAAACGTTGACGCATGGCCTCCCCTCGCCCGAACGTGCAACTCCCGCCCTCCACTGCGCGCGTTCCTCCTCCAAAGTCCTTTTCTTCCGTTTCCGCGGACGTCTCCTCCATGTAGACATCTCCCTCTAGACAGCCGCCTTCCCTGTAGACATCTCCTCCCTCCAGCTCATTCGTCTTCCCTGTAGACGTCCCCTCCCCGTCGCACCAGCAAGCTGTGTCGCCCGGGCCGGCCGCGCCGTTCACCTGAGAAGTCCTCGCCATGCTCTTGTCGTCCCCCGCCCCCCCCCCCGCCCCGATGGATTTTCCTCGTGTAGCTATGGCCCTGAGACTTGAACTTCGCAGCTGTTACACGGATGGAGGGGGGTCGCCCTCAAACTGGAAATCGCTCTGGCGCCACGCACATTCGTCCAACAAGTGTGCAATAACTGCACGGATGGAGGGAGGGGGCGCCTTGATATGAGACGGTGGCCTTAACGCCGCACGTATTCGTCTTAAAAGTGCCCAGCAGTTACAGTCAACCCGTACGGACGCGCGATGAAGATGCAAGGGTCTCGGAAGGTCATGTCGACACCTTGCGAACGGGGCTCGGCCAGCGAACGCGGCCAAGGACGAGCCGAAGGGGCAATGATGCAAGGGTGCGCCTTGGGAAGGTCGCCCATGATGCGGGTTGACTGTACGAAGTTGGAGAGCTGCCCCTTTTCACGGAGTGAGGCTCCCGTTTGGTGGGCGGAGGCTCCATCTACGTCCAGCGCCTTTCCTACCTCATATGCTTCTGCCCTTAGGTCGGGCCCGTCCCTCTACAGGAGGAATACTCACAACCAGGCAGACAAAACAATCTGGGGACTATTTTTTGAACACTTGTTGGGCATCTTGGAGCATTTTTGGGGGTATGTCTTATTTGTCGTCGAAAATCCCCCTGTATGGGGTCCACGAACTTCGAGGCCAGGCGGCCAGAAGCTTGAACACACGTCGAACCTGCACGGCTGGATGGGTGGTTCCTTCTCAAAAAGAGGCCTGAGACCTCCCGCCCACGGGCGGGGGCGGCTCTTGGTGGGAGCGGGGATCCCGCTGGACACCACGCTGAGCCGCATGTTCTGTGGAAGCACACGCACACATACACACACACACACACACTGTGACACACACGGCGGAAAACATGATAGCCGGAGTGCAATATCCCCGAACAGGGTTTTTAGACCCACTGCGGTTTCCAAGGTCGATCGCGCGCCCGTCCAGTGCAGACTGGCATGGCATGTTAGAACATGACTAAATGATGTTTGCACATGAGACGTTTGCCCGAAAACTTGTGTAACGCATACCTATCAGGAAGCTAACGCTAGATGGTGTCGTACTCTCTCGCACCTGGTCGACGAGTAAGCTGTCGGGTCGGCACTGCGAGAGGCTCCACCGCCATGCTGTGAACTCGGAAGCAACTGTAAGAGGAAGCGGGGGAGGGCGCGGAAGCGGGGGGGCATGTCGTGATGGTTCCCCCCGGGATGATATCGAGAAATACGCTGCGCACGCCTCGAAAGAAAACCCGTGACGTCGGATGTCTGGGGAGGGCGGAAGGCAGTGCGCGCATGACGGATGCTGAGGCGGCAGAAACGACGACGGCGGGGACGGGGAAGCGGAGGCAGAGGCGCAGCAGCGGGAGACAGGAGGCGGGAGGAGGGAAGAGGAGACAGGCAGGAAGTGGGAAGAGGGAGGCGGGAGAAGGAATGAGAGAGGTTGTGATTGGAGCCCCCGTGCTACGAAACGTCTCAGGCAGAACGGGCCAGACCATCTCGCGCGCAACATCATCGAGCCTCGCATTGCGAGGATGGCTCAATCGAAACGGGCCAGACCACCTCGCGAGCGACATCTTGGAGCTCAGTATTGGAAGGATGTCTCAAACGAAACGGGCAGGACAACCATGTCTGTATAGATGGATGGATGGATGGATGGATGTGTCTGTCTGTCTGTCTGTCTGTCTGTCTGTCTGTCTGTCTGTCTGTCTGTCTGTCTGTCTGTCTTTGTCTGTCTCTGTCTGTCTCTGTCTGTCTCTGACTGTCTGTCTGTCTGTATGTATGCACGCATGCATGGATGTATGTATGTGTATATGTATGTGTGCACGCATGAATGTATGAATGTGTGTATACATGCACGACCATGTGTATGTATGTACGCATGCATGCATGCATGCATGTGTGTATGCATATATGTATGTAGATGTGCATAATTGTAATTATACTTGTATGTATGTACGTATGCATGTACGTTTGTAGATGTGTATTCACATGTATGTATGCATGCATGTACGTATGAGTGCATGTACACATGTATGAATGAATGCGTGTATGGTTGTGTGTATGCGTTGGTGCGTGCATGTACGTATACACGTGAGTATGTGTGCATATATGCATGTGTGCATGTGTGTACGCGTGTGTATATGTATACATACATGTGTATGTGCGTATCTGTGTATGCATGTATGTATGTATGCGTGTATGGATGCACGTATGTAGACAAGGATGTATGTCTGCGTGTACGTCTGTATGTGTGTATGCATGTATGTATGTATGTATGTATGTATGTATGTATGTATGGTTGTATGTATGTATGCATGTCTGTATGTGTGCATGTAGGTGGGTAGCTAGCTAGGTAGGTATACATGTACGCACGTATGGATGTACGGATGTATGTATGCATGCATGCATGCATGCATGCATGATGTATGTATGTATGTATGTATGTATGTATGTATGTATGTATGTGTGTAGGTAGGCAGGTAGGTAGGTAGGTAGGTAGGTAGGTAGGTAGGTAGGTAGGTAGGTGTGTACGTATGTTTGTGAGTACGCATGTGTGTATATGAGTTCATATATGAATGGTGTGTCTGTATGCATGCATGCCTGTGTGTATGTGCGAATATGTGTGTATGTCTGCATGTGTGTATGTGGCCGACCCCCGCTTGCCGGGGGTGACCCCCGCTTGGCTGTCCCCATCACCCTTTCCCCGTCCCCCAGGGTCCAAAATCCAATTATGGGGGGGGGGGGGGGGAAACGAGCCCGCCAAACGTCCCGCGGGCCTCTCTGGAGCCCCCAAAAACCCCCAGGCAGCCGAGCAGGGCCCAGACAGAGCGCCAGAGCGTCAGGACGGCCCAGGGTAGCCCCAGATGGCTTCAAGATAGCCGACGAGGCCCCCAAGACAGCCCAAAGCGCCTCTACAGAGGATCGCCGAGAGGGCCTCAAGAGGTCAGAATTATCGAATTCCCTGTAACAAAAACGTGCATTCTCAGAACGTTCGCATTTTGAGTTTTCAGAGCGAGCGTGACGGACCAAGTGCGTCCCAGGACGGCCCATGACGCCTCCAAGAAGGCCCTAAGATAGCCCACAGACAGCCCCAGGGGCCCCCGAATACGGCCCCCCCGGACAGCCCAGGGAGGGCCCCAAGAGAGCTCCAAGAAAGCCGAAGAGTGGGACTACGAACTCACATTTCAGGCTTTCCCCACCGAGATACAGTCGGGGGCTTGACCTAAGGAACCCAAAATAAGGAACGAGGCCCCTTTTTTCCATGAGTTAAACTTCGATTTCCGATCGAAAACATAAGGAAAACCTGAGGCAAGCTGCGAAACACTTAAGGAACGCGGAGCCCCTCCCCAACGAAAAGGGTTCCTTCTTCAGGGCCCCGACTGTAGCCCCTCGAGCCCCCCATGAGGCCGCCGAGGGCCCTTCAGGAGGCCCCCCAAAAGCATCCCAAGACGCCCCCGAGAAGCTCCTGCGAGGTCCCCCAAAGCCTCCCACATGCTTCCAGCATGTTCCAAGAGGCCCCAGAGAGGCATCCCAGGAGACCCTCGCATTCCTCCAGGAGGCTCCTGACCAAAGATATAACTTCCACGATCGTATCAAACACTCACTCCTTGTAGGTCGGCGGAATGGCACCAGCCCCGTATATATATATATATATATATATATGTATATATACATATACATATAGATATGTTTGTAGGTAGGTAGGTAAGTAGGTATGCAGGAAAGTCAGAAGGTATGTACGTATATGTGTGTGTGTGTGCTTCTCCGCCCTGCCGCCACGCGCAGGGCCACGACGCCAAAACAAGTGTGCGCGTGTGTGTGTGTGTGTGTGTGTGTGTGTGTGTGTGTGTGTGTGTGTGTGTGTGTGTGTGTGTGTGTGTGTGTGTGTGTGTGTGCGTGCGTGCGTGCGTGCGTGCGTGCGTGCGTGCGTGCGTGCGTGCGTGTGTGTGTGTGCGTGCGTGCGTGCGTGCGTGCGTGCGTGCGTGCGTGCGCGTGTGCGTGCGCGTGCGCGCACGCGTGTACGTGCGCGCACGTGTGGACGACCGTGGCCGCAGTCGCCGCCGTCGTCGGTCCGCGCGCCGCGCCGGGGCCGGCGCGCCTGCTGCGCCTGGCGGCGGGCCAGCGGGCCGCGGCCAGGCGCGTCCTCGTCCTCCGCCCCGGCCCTCCTCCTCCTCCTCGGCCTCGTCCTCGTCCTCCGCCTCCTCCTCATCATCCGCCTCCTCCTCCTCGTCCTCTTCGGGTTCCTGCTGATGCTCCTCCTCCTCCTCCTCCTCCTCCTCCTCCTCCTCCTGCTCCTAGCCCTCCTCGCGTTCCTGCTGCTGCTGCTGCTGCTGCTCATCCTCTTCCTCCTCCTCCTCCTCCGCCTCCTCCTCCTCCTTCGCCTCCTCCTCCTCCTCCTGCTCACCCTGATCTCACTCCTGCTGAAGCGAGCCCTGAACACGACGCGCATCCCTGCGACTCCTGATGCTGCTGCTGCTGCTGCTGCTCCTCCTCCTCCTCCTGCTCGTCCTCCTCCTGCTCATCCACCTCTTCCTCCTCTAAATCCTGCTCTCCATCATGTTCCTGCTAATGCTTCACCTCCACACCCTGAAGCTTCCGACAGAATGTGCCGTCTTTTCGTTCACCTGGGGCTGGAAGAATCGCCGTGGCGTTCGGCTTTCGCGCCGCGCCAGCTTTCGCGCCGCCCTGGGGCAGGAGGGAGAGTCGGAGGAAGTGGTAGAGTGGCCACAAGAAGTGAAACTACTGTGAAACTGGAAAGGGAAGGACCACCCAGACCCTCTCACTGCAACTGACAGCCTGACTCCTCGTCTTTATCGTCGCCGCCGTCGTCTGCCTCCTCCATCCTCCACAGGATCTCGCATGAGGATATCGCCCGGATCATGTCCCCAAAAGCTTCGCGCACGCCCTTGTGGTCTCTCGCAGACGTCGCTGCGAAAGGAATTTCCCTGTCGTTCGCAAACTTCATAGCGCTCTGCTTATTCCTCCTGATCACTGTGGCGTCGCTGGATCTATCCTGCTTGCAACCGATGAGCCAAACCTTTGGCATGATTTTCCTCGCATCCTTATCCGAATCGAGCAACATTTTGTAAAGATTCATAGCCTCCCGAAGCGAGTCACTCTCAGGATCTGAGAGGTCAAAACAGAGGAAATATCCCATCCTCTGTTTTGTGATTGTTCTGTCCTCGTCTGGATGCTTTACCGGACGCTCGCCAGCGGAGAAGGGACGCTGGAGGTCCTCTTTGAACTTGCTCAACTCTTTGGCTGTCATCTTGGCATCTACTTTCCGCAAGTCCTTGATATCCAAGTGCAGGTACTTGTCGATGGGCATGTCCAGCGATATCTTCAGCGACACCGCGTCCTTCGGGAAGTGCCACACGCCCCCGTCGGAGCCATCGTGGGAAGGCAGCCCGAACGTGCCGTCTGGGAGCACATCCCGCACGATGTGATCGCGACCCATCATCCTCTCCAGACCTTTCCTCATCATCTGCTCAAACTTTGCGTTGTTCTTCATCATCTCCCTCAACTTGTCTTTGTCCTTTTCCAAGACCACCCGCGAGCCCTTCTGGATCTTCGGGGCCCCGGGTCCCACACGCTGGTTGCCAGACTCGGCCTCGTCGGACCCCCGCTCCGAGCCTGGGGTATCCTCGATCTCCACAAGGACGGCTTTCCGGACATCCTCAACCTCGCCATCGTCCTCGATCTCGACCTTTCTGTAGTACAATACCACTTTGTCGGTCTTGGTGTATCGGGCGGGACACACGCCATTCACGTAGGAATTGATGAGTGAAGTCTTTCCCGAATTCGAACTACCGAGGACCGTGATCCGGAAGAAGACCAAGGGCGGCAATTTCTCTCTGCCCTCTCCCGCGTCCCCTGGCATCGCTGGGGGCGGCCACACCAAAACCTGAGCGCGAACTCATTCTTTAGCCGGAATGGCTTGAGCCAACATGGCTACGGCACAGTTACCGGGAGACCGGGTCATAAGGACGCGCGGAAATGATGCAAGGCCCCCGGACGTGCAAATTGATGCCAAAGTTGGAAGCCACTGGCCAATGGCTAAGGGTTAGGAAGGACCGAGGGGAAATGATGCAAGTGAACCCCTTCAAAATCACTCATCCTCGTGATCTTGTGTCACCGTAGCCGTCTGTTTGGCATTCTGGGCCAAGGGCCCAAGACTTGATCTCATTTGATCTCCTCAGCGCGAGGCTGTCGACGGGGTCGATGCCGGAGGAGGGTCGGGGATCTACTGACCCAGATCAATCAAGACGCGGGTCAGTCAAGCTTTGCAGGATCCTGCAAGATCCTGCAGAATCCTGCAGGCCTGCACCCAAACCTGGGTCAATGCAACCCTGGCCCTGCAGGATCCTGCAAAATCCGGCGCTCTGACCGAACCCCGTTTGCACTGACTCCTGTCTCTTGAGCCCCGAGAGCGGCCAGGACGACCCTGCCCAGTCTACGCTGCCCCACGGCACGGGCGGCGGAGTCGGCCACGCGCTGGAGGGAACCCTTGGCGGGAAGGGCTTCTGGCGCGCGGGTGTCCGAGCGTTGCGTGCAGCGCTCGGGTTGGGCCCCCTCCCCTTCGACCCCCCAGAGCGGCGCACCAGGGGGCCACTCCGGCGAGGGGCCGCTCTCGCGTGCAGCAGACTGCCTCCGCGCGAGCTGCAGCCGGCCCCACCGAACCGCCAAGGAGCTCCCCAGCAGCAGAGTCAACCCGTAGGAGAAGTACGCACGGCAAGGATGCAAGGGCCTTGGAAGGCCATGTCGACACCTTGCGAGCGGGGCGCGGCCAGCGAAAGCGGCCAAGGATGGGCCGAAGGGGAAGGATGCAAAGGTAACCTCGGGAAGTAGCTCACCCTTTCTACGCGGGTTAACTGTATCCCGAGAGGCAACATCTCAGAACAACTTGGATTTTGCAATGGATATTGCTTCCCAAGCTTCTCGACCTCATGTGGCTTCAGGAAGATTTCGCAGGACGCCGAGACAACCCAGAGAGTCCCAGAAAACTGCCCTCTCTGTCGACTTCGCACTTGCTTCGTGACATGGGTGGGCCCCCAGAAATCTCGCCCCCTTCCCTCGGGCCAGCTTTCCATCCCGAGCGGCTTCTGGACAGTCCTGGGGCCGGGAGACCAGCCTCCAGAGGCCGAGCACTTTTTTTCTTTCGCGACGCCTGGGTCTGGAGGACTCGAAGGCGGCCCGAGCCCAGCCCCCAAAAAACGTCCCAAGGCTGAGAGCGGCGAGAGGTCAGGCACCTCGCTGGCCATCGCTCGGACGTCCATTCCCTGTGCTTTCTTCGGTCTCATGCGTGGTTTTTTGTTTCGCCAAATGGTCAAGGATGCTCCTCGATGGTCCTCGCCGAAAGAAAAATGCACACGTCCGAGCGATGCCAAGCTCGAGCTTGCAGCAGCGCGGGCAACCCGCCCACGCCTGTGGGCAGACCAGTGGAGAGCCCTATCGCCTCGAAAAGAAGCAGCAGCAGCGGCTGCGGCCGGGAAGGGGGAGAGAGAAACACCAGGATTCCAGAGAAGCACCCCTTCGCCATCGAAGATGTCGGGGTTGTTTGTGGCCGCCCTGCTCCAGCGTTGCATCTTTTGTCCCAATGCTGCGCTCTGTCCGTTGCCAAAATTTCATGCCACGGTGGGAGGATAACTCTACTACCGCGCAATGAATCATCATCATCATCATCATCATCATCATCATCATCATCATCATCACCATCACCATCACCATCACCATCACCATCACCATCACCATCACCATCACCATCACCATCATCATCATCATCATCATCATCATCATCATCATCATTATCATCAGCATCAGCATCAGCATCAGCATCAGCATCATCATCAACATAAACATCAGCATCACCATCGTCATTATAATCATACAACTGATCATCATCATATTCATATTCACCATTTTCATATTCATCGTCATCTTCAGATTCAGCTTCATGCTCATCATCATCAGCAGCATCATCATCGTCATCGTCATCATGCAGAACACTATTTTCCAGCCAGAAGGCGGGCAACACATCGAGACCATTTGCGAGAGCCAGCGGAAATCCACCTAGGATTCATCATCTCCTCCTCCTGGTCTTTCACCTGCTGCTCCACCTCCCCTTCCTACCACCTTCTCCTCCTTCTCTTCCTCGACATCCCCCTCCTCCCCCTCCTCCTCCTCCTCCTCCTCCTCCTCCTCCTTCTCCTCCTCCTCGTCCTCTTACTTCACCTGACCAACGGGTTCGACAATCGGACCCGTCCATCCCGCATCATTGTCCAGAACCTGTGGGTGTACTCGATGGCTGTCGAATGCTCGGCCGACGTGGGAGGAGTGAGGGGGGAGAGGAATGGGAGAGAAGCAGCAGGATCAGGAGGAAGAGGACCAGCAGGAGAGGCAGGAGGAACAGAGAGGAGGAGAGTGAGAGGAAGGGAGGACGAGGGGAGGGATTGAGAGGAAAGAGGAGCGGGAAGATAGGAGAGGGAGGGGCCCGATGGCCCCCGAGTGCCTCGCTTCGCGGCCTCAACACAAATGAGAACATCATGAAGGTACGTGCAGAGAGGACGGACACGGCGAATAGCTTACACACACGAAACTCATCAACAGAAAGTCCGAACAACACAGCGATAATACGAACACGCAAAAAGCATGCGCAGCATGCACAACGAAACAGAGGCCCATAACAACCGCACACCATTTACACCAATAAAACACATCATGCACGTATAACAATCACAACTAATGCACATGTACACGGAAGGCTTGCATACACGATGCAACTATATGACACGCACGCAATACAGGCGTACACACCGCGCACGTAACATATGCCCGCGCAACAATCACGGATGTGAAGCAACAAACATCCATGTACACACATGGAAACCACATTACACATCAACAGACGTAGTAAGGCGTACCCCCAAGAAATACGACGACCGATTACACAAGACAAGCGCCGCAAAGTCACGCTGGCCTGAGAAACGCCCAGCGCAACAATGATCAATTACACTTAGACAGCAACAAAGGAATTAATGAGACAACCGAGTGCACACATTTTACGGCGTATCTGACATGGCAAGCGTTACGACGTCCCCCCCCGGCCCGACGATAACCAAACGCAGCAACGACAATCGCAGACAAGTGGGGACACGTCAGATAAATCAACATATAACGATTGGAGCGCTACACGACTACGCAGGCAAGACAGGCCTCACGACGTCGCGTTTGCCAAAAAACACCAACTGCCGCAACGACCGATTTTATTAGTATCAGGCAGGACGGCCGATAACATTAAGAAGCCTGACGACTTGGCATTACAAAAACGACTGAACATGCATGGATACAAAACAGGAATGCAGGCAACGCAGGGCTAACAATTGAACGCATCCAACGACAAATCAGGCACAGCAAGCGTCACGACGCCACGGTGGCCTGACAATTACCAAATGCACCAACGACCGCTTAGAAAACGACAGACAACCTGATACGACAAAGTACTAGAGGCATTCCACGATTGCACAGATAGGGCAGGCGTCAACACGCCACACTCTCATGTCTTCTTCAGCATTATCATTTCATCGTATTATTACGAATAATAATCATGATCATCATCATGACCATAATCATCATCACCACCATCACCATCAGCGTCTTCACCATCACTCACCACAGTCGTCTTCGTTGTCGCTGTTGCCGTTGCCGTCCCCGCCATCGTCACTTCGTGTCCTGCAGGGCAGCTTGTCTGCGCGGTTGAGTTCCACGTGCCCGTGAGCTCGCTGAGAACATGGCCCGGTGAGTTTCGTCAGCGAATTGCGGTTGGGCGGGTGGGATGCTTGCACGAGCATGGGAAGTGGTCACGTGCAGATCTTGCGCGGTTGGCGAATTCTCCTACGAAACAAGTGACTCCACCACCATCTCTCCGGGGTTATTGAGCCGCCCTCGGACACTGCTATTTGGGCACGGTTCTGCCCCATCTTTCGCCTTACACATGAAATCATGCCGTGCCAAACCAACAGGGCATTGACACCCTCACCCCTGTCAACTAACACAATGCGCGCACACTCGTCTATCTCAAAAAATGATGCTTCAGGAGCCCATTGCAAAACGTTGCGCAAAGTCCACTCGCGCGCGCGCACGTCGAAACCATACCAAAAAGCGTAGTTCTGAAAGCGAATCAATATACGAACAAAACGCTCTAGGCTACTTCGTGACACTTTGGGGAGATGTTCTGCGCGCGTGCATTTGCTGAAATCACCAGACGACTACACTGGCCATCGTTCGGACGTCCATTTCCTGTGTTCTTTTCGGTTTCGTGCGTGTTTTTTTCGCGAGATGGTCAAGGATGCTCCTCGATGGTCCTCGCCGAAGGAAAAATGCACACGTCCGAGCGATGCCAAGATTGGGCCTCGACGCAGTTCAAAGTAGAGCTCTGTTACAAGCATATGAAAACAGAGCTGCGTTTCAACAGAGTCTGCCGGGTTTGTTGAATTTCCGCTCGCGCACTTCCTCAATTTCACCCTCATCAAATTCCCTGCGTTACCGCCATTGCCGTCATCGTCAATCGCCGCAATTGCCGCCACCATCAGTCACTCATACATTCATCACCGACACATGGACATCATCATCGTCATTACCGTCACCGGCACCGGCGCCGTCACTGGCCTTGCCGTCCTCACCATCGCCACCACCATCGCTACATCGTTGCCGCCGTTGTCGTCGTAATCATGAAAGCATATGATACCGCGCCCGCCCAAGTCACCGACCCGCGCTTAAAGTGCCCACGCGCCAGCGCAGACCTTGAGACGCTCTAAAATTCCCATCGGTCAGAGCCATCGCAGCCGCATCGGTTGTGCCTACCCCGCTGGCCACTCTGCGCGCGAGCTCGCGCGCGCTAGCACAGCAGCAGAGATGTGCCGGCCCGTGCCATGTGGTCACTGCAATCGCGGCCGCATGGGCTGTGCAAAACACGTTGCGGGTGGGAAGGTGGGATGCTTGCCGCGAGCAGTGGAGTTGACAACTCATGAGTTGGCAAACGTTGCGTTGCGCGCATCACTCACACCGCATCACACATCAGATTACACCGCATGGACTCCAAGAGCCCACCGCTCGGGGCCCGTGCTGACAAACACGTTGACACAATTGTGCTTCGCTTTCTCGCACTTGCGCATGGCCACGATTTCCCCAACGGTGCGTAAACCTGGGGCTCCTGCGTCGGTCTGGGCTCCGCGCGCAATCCTCTACCGTCATGGTTTCCTCAGGGGTTGGGTCTGAGAGGGCTAGGCCAGCACAATGCCTTCAACCTCCTTTCTGTAATGGAACATTACATGGCATGAACATGAACTATTGCCGGTCCGCGCGGATTGCTTGGATTTGCGCTGGGACCCCCTGGCG
Source organism: Prorocentrum cordatum (assembly GCA_963575745.1). Taxonomy (NCBI): domain Eukaryota; class Dinophyceae; order Prorocentrales; family Prorocentraceae; genus Prorocentrum; species Prorocentrum cordatum. The sequence continues at coordinate 11,826 of CAUYUJ010017339.1, forward strand.
GCGCCTCCGGCGCCGCCCCTGGCGCGCTCCGCGCGCCGTTGAGGGGGGTCGAGCGCAGATCCAAGGAATTCGCGCGGACCGCCAACAATTTATGCTTGTGCCGTCTCTACTCTTCGAGGAGAGGGTCTTGCCATCGCTCGGACGTCAATTCCCTGTGCATTCTTCGGTTTCGTGCGTGAATTTTTGTTTGCTCGGTGATCCAGGATGCTCCTCCAGGGTCCTCGCCGAGAGCTATGCCAGGCGGTTGGACCAAACCCGTCTGCGCTAACCCCCTCGGGAGACCTCCGGCCCTCCGCCGATCCCCCCCCCGCCCTCCCCCCTCCCGGGCCAACTGCGCAGGCCTTCAGCTCCCTGTAGAAGCGCTCTGCCTCCTCCAGGTTTCCGCTCTCGCGCAGCATCGCGGCCATGTTCCCTGACCAGCAGGGAGGGGGAGGGGGAGGGGGAGGGGGAGGAGGAGGAGGAGGAGTAGGAGGAGGAGGAGGAGGAGGAGGAGGAGGAGGAGCATGAGATGTAATGAAGGGGCCCAATGAGGATTCCCCATAGGGGAGGGAAGGGGAGGGAAGGGGGGGAGGGGGGAAGGTGGAACATGGCAGACAGCTCAGTCAGGAGCGACCCAATAAAAAGGTAAGCGCCAGGGGAGGTAAGGGGAGGTGAATGGGGGGGCAGGGAGAGAAAGGGGATTACTAATGCTCGTCAATGACTCTGTTGCTCTTAATTCGGGGATCTACTGACCAGGGCCAATGCACACCTGGGTCAGTCAAGCTTCAATCCTGCAAGATCCTGCAGGATTCTGCACAAAACCTGTGTCAATGCAGCCCTGGCTCTGCAGGATCCCGCAAGATCTGGCGCTCTGGCTGACCCCCGTTTGCAATGACCCCCGCCTCAAGCTTCCCGAGTCATGCCATCGCTACCGCGCGCCGGGCCAAGAGAGAGCGTGGCATGCACCATTGCCGCACTCTGCGTCTTCAAGGCAAGCGGATGCCTGACCTACCACCCCGCCCTTTCTCTGCCCGTGGACGGGCTTGCCCCCCATCCGTGAGTTCTTCCCATTCCTGCACTCCTCCCCACCCGCCCCTTCCTCTTTCGAACATGGACTACGGAATCCCAGTTTGGACGCCCGAAATGGGCACCGAAAGAATGGGTAGGAGGAGGAGGAGGAGGAGGAGGAGGAGGAGGAGGAGGAGGAGGAGGGAGAGGAGGGAGGAGGAGGAGGAGGAGGAGGAGGAGGAGGAGGAGGGAAGGAGGAGGACGGGGCGGGGCGGAGAGGAGTGCAGGATCTGGGTCACCTGCGGGGGGGGGGGGGGGGGGCGCGAAGGTGGCCGCGCTCCGCGCGTGGCGGCCTGGGCCACGGAAGCGCCCTTCTTCGGGGCGGCGGCGCCTCAGCCCGCGAAGATGGCCGCGCGCTCCGCGCACCGCCGGGTGCGGTGCGCGAAGTCAAGTGACCTGGGTCTGCACGAACGGAATGGGCTCCTCCTCCTCCTCCTCCTCCTCCTCCTCCTCCTCCTCTCCCTCCTCCTCCTCCTCCTCCTCCTCCTCCTCCTCCTCCTCCTCCTCCTCCCCTCCTCCTCCTCCTCTCCTCCTCCTCCTCCTCCCTCCTCCCCTCCTCCTCCTCCTCTCCTCCTCCTCCTCCCCCCTCCTCCTCCTCCTCCTCCTCCTCCTCCTCCTCCTCCTCCTCCTCCTCCTCCTCCTCCTCCTCCTCCTCCTCCTCCTATCCTCCTCCTCCTCCTCCTCCTCCTCCTCCTCTCCTCCTCCTCCTCCTCCTCCTCCTCCTCCTCCTCCTCCTCCTCCTCCTCCTCCTCCTCCTCCTCCTCCTCCTCCTCCTCCTCCTCCTCCTCCTCCTCCTCCTCCTCCTCCTCCTCCTCCTCCTCCTCCTCCCCCTCTTGGGCGCATGCTGACACGGATTGGGGGATCCGCGGAGCTGGCGCGCGGGGGCCAGCTCCACGAGTCGGGGCGGCTGCCTCCGAGGCCTGTGGCGAGCGCCGCCCGATTCAGGGGGCCCAAGGACACACTGATCCGCCGACCCTGTCGGCGTGTGCGAGGGGCTTGGCTGTTCGAGTCGTCGTCTCCGTCGGTCGTCGCCTCCGTCGTCCCCTTTCCCTGCAGCTTCCTTCTCAAGCTCGTGAGCGAGAGAAAAATCTAGCAGTGTCGTAATCGAGTCGAAGGGAAGCCCCTTCCCTTTGATCCCTTCCCCAGGGGGGGGGGGGTCCCGGGGGGGTGGGGGGGCAGATTCGTTTTTCCTCGGGCGGCCTAGAAACCTCGAAAACACTCCAAATGAGGTCCGAATGCCCAAGATGGCCCCCGAGACGGCCCAAGAGGGCCCCGAGTCGCCCAAAGATCGGCCGAAAACGCCCAAGATAGCCCCAAGACCGTCCAAGAAGCCTCCAAGACGTCCCAGGCCCCCTCCAAGAGACCCCAAGGAAGCCCCAAGAGGCCCCCACGAGGCTTCCAAGCGGCCCCTAAGAGCTTCCCCAGAGGCCCACAAACTATCCCCAAGAGGCCCCCAAGACCGCTCGTCGTCGTCGTCGTCGCCATTCAGGGTCGGCGGCACCGGCCGTAAGGCCTTCGCAAAAATACACACAAGTAACATGACTCCCCATATTTTTCCATATTTTCTGGGTTGTTGTCTTCCCGCCTAATTCCCATATTTTCCCATATTTTCCTGGGAGTCGACGATTAATTGTGTCTGTGTGTTTCCCCTCCTGACTGATTCTGGGATGGAGGAAGCCGACGCTGCACGGACACGGGACCTATCACCATTGCACGCACCTGAATCCATGCTTGGGCTTCCTCGACTGTTCCAATCCCTTCACCTCGCAACCTCTATCCGCCTCCTCCCCGAGGAAAACTGGGTCGCTTCGCTTCGGGCATCGCGGTTAGTTTCGCGCGTAGCCCGCCCGATTCTTGACGCTGCTGGCGCGCTCGCCTGCGGCCGCGACCAAAAAAATCGAGCATCGCGCTCTGCGATGCGCGACGCGCGATTATCCTCGCACCCCCGCGAGGCCGCCTTGGAGAACGACGCATCTCCAACCCAAGCCGCGGCGCACGAAGCGCGATTATCTTCGCGCCTCTGGGGGTGACCTAGGATTAGGTCGGGCATGTCCTCCTACAGGCGGATTTTGAGAGACAAACGAAACATAGCCAAGAATCTGCAACAATAGCCAAACATGGTCCGCACATTGTCGCCTGACGTTCCTAAACCTACTTTGGAATCTTCCTCCTGCAGACGGACATGCCCGACCTAAACCTAGGAGAACAACGACCAGGACTCCCCCTTCCTTCCTGCCCGTCCCCTCCCACCCCACGCCCTTCGCCTCTCCCTGCTCTCCGCTCCAGCGCCTTTCCTCCGCCTTCACAGAGGCCCTCACTGCCGATGCCGATTCGGCTCAACCGAACCTTTCCCGAGGATGTGACCCTGACTCTCAAGAACAACTATCAAAAACGTTGGGAAATGTCCACCCTGCTCGACAAACCAGACAAACCCAACTTGCTAGCTGGTCTGATCCTGCCCGTTATGGGCCCGTGACGCTTCCCCTAGGTACCCATCTCAACACTCCGAAGTCATCGAAGCCTCCTAGACGCCGATCTGCATGCTTCTCTGTAAAATCGGTCATGCCGATAGCCGGAAAATGCCAGTCGGCTTTTGCCACCCGCGTTGGATTCCAGCCGCTGCACACCTACAGAGCAAGTAGGAGGGATGATGAGGCTGGGGGCGTCCAGGGCGTCTGAACTGGATGGAGCATCGATCAAGATGGGGGGGCCAAATGCGCTCAACATCGGCCACTGGACCACTCAAGGGTCCACATGGTGTAACTCCTCACCCCAGATCCGTGTTTTACAGTCCCGAGGCCCAACAATGGCCCCTGGAGGCCGAAAAATGCGAAACCGTCTCGAACCCAGGACCTCGAACCTTGTCCCCCCTTCCTGCTCTCCGTGACTACTGCTGGGCCACCTCAGACTCCCAGCCAGCTCAAAGATGAGGCGAGCTACCCCACAGCTCAAGTAGCATGTCTTCCAACTTTCATGTTGCAGCACGTCCCGATCAGCCCCACTAGGGGCTGCTGCGCCTGCCTGGCGCCAAGCACGCCGAGGGAGTCGGGCGTTGTCTAATGTGTGGGGGCGATGAATTGGGGGGATAAGCGAACATCTGTCGTGCCCCATTTGGCCCCGGAGGGGCCCTTTTAGGGACAGAAAAGCGGCACCTTTTGCACCCCCTCGCAACGCCCGAGGGATGCAGGAGGTACAGATACCAGGGGCTGGCTGTTTGGAGTCCCGAAACGGTGCGGTGACAGACCGTGCGGTGACCTCGAAATCCCCCAAGACCTCACCGCAAGGTCCGTCACCGCACGGTCTTGGGACCTCGGAGGACCCTGTCGCCCGAGACGTCCTCGGAGAAGGACCCGTGTCCCAAGACCGTGCGGCGACCCCGAATCCCCACCGACTCACTGGACGGTGTGGTCACCACCCCGTTTGGGGACCCCTGAGGCTGGCCGGCCCGAGCATGCAAGCCGAAGACCGGGGACAGCGAGCCCAACGGGCGCCTCTCCTGTTCGGAACGGCCGAGGGCGCTGCCGCGCAGCAGAGCATGCACAACGCGAGTGGTCCCGCGCGCGGTGGTTAGCCAACCACTTGCCAGATGCCAGAAGGCTTTGGGGGGGATTGTCGATTCCCCTTGAGATCCACATTCCCGATTCCCCCTCCAAACTCTCCAGGTCCCCCTCCAAATTCTCGACTCCCCCTTGTCCACTTGCCAGGTCCCTCTCCAAATTCTCGATTCTCCTTGAGATACATATGGAATGGTGCATGCAACTGCGGCTTCCCAGCCACACGTCTCCATGCTCTTGAACAAAAAAGGTCGTCCTGCATCCCTTCCAACTTGCCGTAGTTTTTGGGATTCCACTCTCAAGGTAAAGGTGCATACACGCAACGTGTGGGTGCGCAAGCTCACGGTGGTTTGCAAGCACGCGCCTAGAAACTCTGGACGCGGTTATCCCGCGTCCCATCTGAATTATTTCGAGAACCGACAAAACCTGGGGAGGAGTCTCCCACCAGAAGAAGTTGAATGGGGTCTCTCCCACCTCCGAAGTTCTGAGGAGGAGGAGGAGGAGGAGGAGGAGGAGGAGGAAGAGGAGGGCGGGGCCTAAAAGTGCGGGGGTTGGAAGCTCGAAGGGAGAAATCCTTGCTACAACAAGATGCAGAAACCGAGCTTTCGGCTCATAAGCAAAATCCTCACGACAGGGAAGGATGTTTTTGGAGGCGGGCCAGAAAATTTACACCTTGTTCGCAACCTACCCACACACGTGTACACGCCGGGCCCCCACATACACACACCGGGGGCCGAAGCGGGCAGGAGGGGAACTAAGGACCGCCCGCGGTCCTGGCCGAAGGCGCCGTGGTTCGGACCTCAGGGTCCCAACCAGGCCGCCCTGCGGCCGCTGCCCCCTCGGGCCCCAGCTAAGGCCCTCACGCGAGGCGGGGGCCCCCGTGTGCACTGTGACCCTACTTCCACGTTCCTCCCCTGGTATGCGGTCTAAGTTTTTCCTCCAGATCCTCCTCGATCCCTACACCAACTCCATGGAGGTTTCTGAAGGGGGGGGGGCGGCAAGGCCCCTGCAACCTAAGGTCCTAGCGAAGACCCCGAGACAGAAGCCCGCGAAGACCCCGAGGCCCACCCGGGAAGCTTATGGGAAACAAAACGTCTGTCGGAGAAAAAAACACCAACAAACAGCGTGTATGTTTGGTTTGTTGTTGTTGAACATTATTTATTCTAAAGAATAATTATTGTTGGGACCCCTGGTGCGCGACCCCCTCGCCGCGCCTAGGCCGCAGCCACGTTTTCATCATTTTCGTGAGGAAGCCTCAGGTAAAACGATGTCATCCAGATCCGGTTGTTTTGTTGACGCCCGCTTTCCCTTGCAAAAAACACTATAAAATGACATTTCTTGTTCTAACATAATCCAAACTTCAAGAATCCCTTGCAAAAAATAAGGTAAAGTGGACATTCGCGCGCGCAAGACGAAATCCTTCCAAAACCTTAGTTTTCGTAGCGATTTTAACATAAAAACATCAAAAAACCAATGGTTTTTCAAAAAAAAATGTCAAAATTCATCCCGCGCGCTCTTGCGGATTCGTAGGAAACCCAACATTTTTTAAACATTTCTGTCAAACGGGCTTTTGCGAGCAACTTTTTCGAACTTCTGCAACAACGGTTGCGCACCTGCCAGGGCCATCATCCCTGTCAAATAATACCATGCGGGACACATTCGTTTTTTCTTCGCGCGCGCACGCCGTCGTCGTCGGCCGCGGGGCCCTGAATAGTAGCCACGGTCGTCCGCATGCCACGAAGTGAAGTGTCCGAACGTCATAGGGCGGGAAGCTGGGTGTGGGTGGTGGCGAAGAGTCGTTTGGAAATTTGGTAGAGCTTGAACCGGCCCCCCCACAAAGTGGGGGTATTGCCCGCCTCCTATGAAAACCCTGGCACTGGTGAGAACGGAGTGTCCCCACGTGCTAGTAATTGTTGTTGTTGTTGTTGTTGTTGTTGAATATTATTACTTCTAAAGAAATATTATTGTTGAGACCCCTGGTGCGCGACCCCCCTCCAAAACCTAGGCCGCAGCCTCATTTCCTTCATTTTCTAGCGAAAGCTTCAGAAAAGTGGATTGTGTCCGGATCCGGTTGTTTTGTTGTAATCCGTTTTCCCTTGCAAAAAACACTATAAAATGAAAATTCTTGTTCTTACTTGATCAAATTGCAAGAATCCCTTGCAAAAAATAAGGTAAAGTGGACATTCGTGCGCGCAAGACGAAATCCTTCCAAAACCTTAGGTTTCGTAACGATTTTAACATAAAAACATCAAAAACCCAATGGTTTTTTAAGAAAAAATTGTCAAAATGTCCTTCCGCGCGCGCTGTCCGAATCCCACAAAACCAATGGTTTTTCAACATTTATGTTACATGAGCTCGCGCGAGCTACTTTTTCTTGTTCTAACATAATCAAATTTCAATAATCCCTTGCAAAAAATAAGGTACAGTGGACATTCGCGCGCGCAAGACGAAATCCTTCCAGAACCTTAGGTTTCGTAGCGATTTCAACATAAAAACATCAAAAACCCAATGGTTTTTCAAAAAAAAATGTCCAAATTTCATCCCGCGCGCGCTGTCCGACTCCCACAAAACCAATGGTTTTTCAACATTTATGTTACATGAGCTCGCGCGAGCTACTTTTTCTTGTTCTAACATAATCAAATTTCAATACTCCCTTGCAAAAAAAAAGTAAAGTGGACATTCGCGCGCGCAAGACCAACAAAAAACACGACGATCTCAGGAACTTGCCCCAAAAATGTGACCAACTCCGCTCTCTCTGTCTCTCTCTCTGTCTGCTCTCTGTCTCTCTCTCTGTCTGTCTGTGTCATGTATTGTATGTCACAATTGCAGGATGCTGGGCACACGCGCGCCCCGAATAAGTGACCAAGTTCTGTGGGTGTGTACCCCACGCCAGTGTAGTAGCCACGGTCGTCCGCACGCCACGAAGTGAAGTGTCCCAACGTCATAGGGCGGGAAGCTGGGTTTGGGTGGTCGCGAAGAGTCGTTTGGATATTTGGTAGAGCTTGAACTGCCCTCCCACGAAGTGGGGGTATTGTCTCGCGTCGCATGAAAACCCTGGCACTGGTGAGAACACTGAGCGTTCGGGTAAAATGATTGTTGTTGTTGTTGTTGTTGTATATTATTACTTCTAAAGAATAATTATTGTTGGGCCCCCTGGTGCACGCCCCCCTCGCCGCGCCTAGGCCGCAACCACATTTTCATCATTTTCGTAAGGAAGTCTCAGGCAAAACGGGGGAGTCCGGATCCGGTTGTTTTGTTGACGCCCGCTTTCCCTGTCAAAAAACAATATAAAATGACATGTCTTGTTCTAACATAACCAAACTTCAAGAATCCTTTGCAACAAATGACACGAAGTGCACACTCGCGCGCGCAAGATGAAATCCTTCCAAAACCTTAGTTTTCGTAGCGATTTTAACATAAAAACATGAAAAACCCACTGGTTTTTCAAAACAAAAGCTTCAAAAATTCATCCCGCGCGCTCTTGCGGATTTCTTAGGAGACCCAATACTTTTTCAACATTTCTGTCAAACGGGCTCTTGCGAGCAACTTTTTCACGTGCTTCGAACTTCTGCAACAACGGTTGCGCGCATGCCAGGGCCATCATCCCTGTCAAATAATACCATATGGGACACATTCGTGTTTTCTTCGCGCGCGCACGCCGAAATCTTCAAACACCATTGGGTTTCTTAAGAATTTCAGCACCGCGTATCATAAAATCGCACGAATCGCACCGTAGGTCCTCGAAAAACACGCGCACGGATTTTCCAAATTTCTACCCGCGCGCGCTGTCCGAATCCTTAAAAACAAATGGTTTTTCAACATTTATGTTAGCGCCTCACCAGCCAAAGCAGTCCATATCATTGTAGGACCTACAGACAGTACCGGCGTCGTACTGGTTTACCGTGGTTTCCTATTCTAGCGTCAGGAACATGTTACCACGAAAAACCAGTACAGGTGTCCAGTGTTGGAACAGGGGGAAAAGTCGTATACTAAGCTAGCTTACAGAAAATGTTACCACAACAAGTCACTGTACCCATGCGCCAGTGTAGTAGCCAAGGTCGTCCGCAGGCCACGAAGTGAAGTGTCCGAACGTCATAGGGCGGGAAGCTGGGTGTGGGTGGTGGCGAAGAGTCGTTTGGAAATTTGGTAGAGCTTGAACCGGCCCCCCCACAAAGTGGGGGTATTGCCCGCCTCCTATGAAAACCCTGGCACTGGTGAGAACGGAGTGTCCCCACGTGCTAGTAATTGTTGTTGTTGTTGTTGTTGTTGTTGAACATTATTAATTCTAAAGAATAATTATTGTTGGGACCCCTGGTGCACGGCCCCCCCGCCGCGCCTAGGCCGCAGCTACATTTTCATCATTTTTTCGCGAAAGCTTCAGAAAAGTGGATGGGGTCCAGATCCGGTTGTTTTGTTGTATCCGTTTTCCCTTGCAAAAAACACTATAAAATGACATTTCTTGTTCTAATATAATCAAATTTCAAGAATCCCTTGCAAAAAATAAGGTAAAGTGGACATTCGCGCGCGCAAGACGAAATCCTTCCAAAAGCTTAGTGTTCGGAGCGATTTTAACATAAAAACATCAAAAAACCAATGGTTTTTCAACAAAAAAATGTCAAAATCTCATCCCGCGCGCTCTTGCGGATTCGTAGGAAACCCAACACTTTTTAAACATTTCTGTCAAACGGGCTTTTGCGAGCAACTTTTTCGAACTTCTGCGACAACGGTTGCGCACCTGCCAGGGCCATCATCCCTGTCAAATAATACCATGCGGGACACATTCGTTTTTTCTTCGCGCGCGCACGCCGTCGTCGTCGGCCGCGGGGCCCTGAATAGTAGCCACGGTCGTCCGCATGCCACGAAGTGAAGTGTCCGAACGTCATAGGGCGGGAAGCTGGGTGTGGGTGGTGGCGAAGAGTCGTTTGGAAATTTGGTAGAGCTTGAACCGGCCCCCCCACAAAGTGGGGGTATTGCCCGCCTCCTATGAAAACCCTGGCACTGGTGAGAACGGAGTGTCCCCAGTCTTAAATGATTGTTGTTGTTGTTGTTGTTGTTGTTGTTGTTGTTTGTGTGTGTGTGTGTGTTTATGTGTGTGTGTTTTCCCCGCAATGTGTTTTGTGTGCGTTTTTCCCCACGAGCCTCGCAAGCCACCAGGAAGTCACGCTCCCACGTGGGGCGTCCCCTCCCCCGGAGGTGGTGACATGGCCGCCGACTGCTGGGCGCGCCAGCGACAGCAGTGACGTTGCCCCTCCCCCCCCCCCCGGGAGGGGAAGGGGGGGCAGCGTGCTCCATGGCAGCTTGGAATTCGGAGGATTTTTCCGAAACACCTCCGAATTCCAATGGGGGGGAGCTTAAGGCCGATAGACTCGAAGCGAAGGGCAGGGGTAACAAGGGGCGGAGGGCACCAAAAATGGTTTCAGAGCGAGGCGAGCAGCCTCGCGAACTCCTCGCCGCGCCGCCCCAGCGCGGTCACGCAGGCTGGCGCTAGCGCCTGCTGGGCGAGGATCGCCAAGCCATCGTTCACGTAGATGCGCGCTGTGCGGTGGTCGCTCCACCGCCTGCGGTGGATGGCCCTGGCCATGTCGCCGCGCGCCACGAAATCGTGGGCGGCGCCTCCACGCCGCGGGCTGCGCGGCTTGAGCTCCAAGTGGCCCGAGCCGAGCTCATGGCAGCCCCGCTCGAAGAGAGTGCGATGCTCGCAGCCTGTCCCCTCCAGGAGCCTGGCCGACGGGCTGCGCGCGCTTCAGCGCGAGGAGGGCTCTGCCGATGACGGGGTCGTCGATCGCGATGATATCCCGAGCTCCCCGCCTCGCGCCCCCCTTAGACCACGCGGGCACCGCCGCGCCGGTGAGCGCGCCACCGATGGCGACATGCTCGGCAGCCATGGCGAACATCTCGCCAGTGCGCATCAAACAATGGAAAGCGGTGGCGGCGACGATGGCTGCATGGCGTCGCCCCAGCATCCACGCCCAGTGGCATAGTCCCAGCAGCGTGGCGACGGAGAGCGGAGGCGCGCGCCCGGGCATCTCGACCCGGCCCCACACGCGGAACAAGTCCCAAGTGCCCGGGAAGACGCGCCTGTGGCTGAGATAAAACTGGACGCCGCTCGGGGCGTCGCCGGCGAGGTTCCGCCCCTCGCCATCCAGCCAAAGGTGCTCAGGGTAGACGCCCAGCTGTTGATCCATCTGCTCAGCGGCGACTGCCAGTGGCCACCCAGCACTCTGCTGATGCTGCGCGAAAAGAGAAGCGGCTCGATATTATCGAGTTCGGGTTCGGGGGACAACTCGCTGAAATCGCTAATGCCCCAGCGCACGTCGCGCGCGGGCCCGGCTCGCCTGGTCGGGATAGTGCTGCAGGCGCCTAGGCATGTGGGCGACTCTTTCGGCTCGGCGCGTCTGCTGGGTTGCCACCACTCCGACAGAAGCCGAGGACGGGCAATCTGCCCGAGGCCATCTCCAAAGCTGCCACTTTCGAGCCACGCGATTGAGTTTCATAATCCCCGAACGATGCCCAATTAGAACAGCAATGGGTACTTGGCTGTCCAGAAGATGCAGAAACTTGCACTCGAGGTTCTTCTCAGCACGAAGGCGCCACTTCAAAGCTGAAAGGAAGGCTCTCAATTCTCAGTCATTTGTATACGCGGCTTTACGCCAGCTGAACTGCACCGCGGTCCTCCGTCTCCACCATTTGGGGTCGATAGGCTGTCGAGACCATGCGGGTCGAGCGGCTGCCCGGCCCAGATCCGCGCGTCGCTTCCCTTGGCGCTGGTGGACCTCATGAAATCCAGCACGAGCGCCTGCTCTGGAGCGAAGCCCCGGGTGGTAGTGGAGCTGCTCGCGGAGGTAGGTGTGGACGTCGATCGAAGCTCATCGATGGAAACAGGGGCCGCCCAGCAAGTGCCCGAGCAGCCAGGCCACCGCCTCCACGTGGTACGCATTCCCGAGGAGGGCGCAGCGGGTGAACTCGGCGTGCTGCGGGTCGTCCTTCAGCACGCCCGACGTCACAGCCACCTTCGCGTGCCCTTCGCGGTAGCCCATGAGCACCTCGCGCTCCTCGGCGGACGGCGGGCGCAACGAGCCCTGCTCAGTGATGCAGTGCTTCTCGATGTATTGGTAGGGCGGCAGGCTGTATCCGCCCGAAGCCCACCGCCCAAGAGCATGATCATCGCACAGTCGGATGCCAGCTGGCCGCGGCCTGGGGTCCGACCGTAGGGGGCCGCGAGGTCGGGTCGTCTGCTGCCCGCCACTTCGCTCCTGGCGCCAGCCGCCTGGACACTGTGCCGGGGTCTGCGTCCATCTGCACCTGCAGCCAGGCGCCATGGTCCACGAGCGCGATGGAGGCGAGCCCCGCCAGGCTAAAGGGGCACCAGCACAAGTGGGGCCTCCTCACGTGGCACACCTGGCTGGCGCATAGCCGCATCGGCTTAACCCCCAACGCCTCGGAGACGGTTGCTGCGTCGCTCTTGTCTGCGGAGTCCACGCTTTCGAACAGGAAGGCCGGGTCCTAATCGTCGAACGCCTCCACCGCCAGGTCGAGGATGCGAATGACCTCCTCGAAGAGGCCTGATCGTCTTGATCGTGATCAGTACCTCCTTCGCGATGCCTTTGACGTCGCCGAGCTCCTTGACTGACGGCCAGGCGTTCCGAGCGACCCTCGAGGCAACGGGGTCGATCTCGGAAGATCTACCACGGGGTCTCCAGGTCCAGCTTGCCCCAGCTCTCGCGCGCTCCGCCGATGCCATCGAAGAGGCTCAGCAGCACTACCTCCTCCTCGCTGACCTGCCAGGGCACGCGCCATATCGCCTCCAGCGCCTGCTCGCCTGCCGCCGCGAGACCCCTGCTGATGCGCGCGCCGCCGCCATCGGGGCTCGCGTCGGAGCAGGTAACTTCTGGCGACACGTGGAGGCGGAAGTCGGCGTAGTGGAAGGGGCCCCAGCAGCATGATGAGCATGAGCTCGTCGCGCATGGCAGCTGGCACCGCCCAAGCACGATAGGCTCGCCCACGCCTTCTCGAAGCATGCCATGCCGGCTTTGTCATGGCCACGCGGGCGGATCCAGCGGCCCAGCACGACTTGCCAGTGCTTCTTGTTGACCCCAGGGCGGCCTAGGACCCGCAACGTGAGCGACATGAGCTGGTGCGCATAACCTCGCGGCGGCTCCTTCCGACCTAGCCCTCCGTCGATGCGGTCTCCCAGCGCCTGCGCCTCGAACTGCCTGAGTCCTTGGCGGGCACGCCGGGGGTCCCGCACCGCTGGTAAGCCTCGCGCGTGGCTAACAGCAGCGGGCTCACAGTGCCCTTCAGCACGGGGGCATCCTCCACGGACGCGATCTCGTGGGCCTCTAAGTTGTCGATGTACACCTCCCACGCGGTAACCTCCTCTGGGAGCCCTGCAGACAGCGACCATCCTTTGCGGAAGATGTTGCGGTGGATGTGTCGGGCGACGCCCGCTTCTGAAATCCATCCCATCGCAACCGTAGCGCTTGCCACGTGCACGAGGGGCACCTCTGGGCACCCCGCAATCTTGCCGGGGGCAGGCAGGTCGAAGGCGATGAACTTCCCCCAGCACGGGGGCAGCCTGAAGACGTAGAAAAAGCACTGCCTGTCAGAGAACGTCCACAACATGATCTCGTGCGCCAGCAGCGCGATGGTCGACCGCTGTGTAGATAGCGGGAGCTGCTCACGCCGAACGCTCCGTATAGCACTGGCCGCCCTTTCACCTGCAGTATGTCCTGCGGCTCGATGGGCTCGACGAGCCCTCGCTCCCACGAGACTCTCACCAGGTTGTGCCACGTCTCGCGGTCGGCCCAGATCTTCGCGCGCGGCGCCGCGGGAGGGCGCGTGCCCGGGCGCGCGCCCTCGGGCAGCAGCATGGAGTCGGCGTCGACAAGCGCGCCTCACGTTCCCCTCGCACAAATCCGCGGCCTCAACTGAAGCGGCGATCCTGGGGGCGGAAGCGCCGGCACCACCTGCGCGACCGGCAGCGTCTCCGCGGCCCCCACTTCCTCCCCGTCGTAGCCCACGCGCATCACGGCGAGCTCGCGCGCCATGTCGACGGGGCCAAGCCTGCCAAGCGGGTCGGGGCTGCCAGACATGAAGAGCAGCGCTGACCGTGCCAGGCGGCCAACTGCCCTCATCTCTGGCGGGGCCTGCCAGCGCGCGACGCTCCTTCGCAGCGGCGCAGTTGGAGAGGTGGTTCAGGCCGGTGATCAGGAGGTACACCCTCTGCTTGCATGCCACGAGCTCCTGCTTCGAGGTGACCCCCATCGCGCATGGCTCATCGTCGCCGAGTGCAAGAAAGGGGAAGGGGAGAAGGTCACGTTGCCCCCCCTCAGCCCTTGGAGTTGGCCTGCCTCCAATAGCAGTGAGTTCACGCGCCACTTCGCCAAGTCTCGCGGGCATCGACCTGACCAGTCCCAAGAGGATCTGCGGTATCATCCACCGAGCGCTGCTGCATGCGCTGAGCCGCGGCCCCCACGCTGCGCGCGGGGCGCAGCTCTCCGCGCCCTGGCCTGCTGGGCGAGCCGCCACGGGGGGGTGCCCGCGCCGCCGTCAGCAACCGAGGAGCCCGCAGGAGGGTCTGCCTGGGGCGGCAGCTCGGGGGGGGCACTGGTCACTTGCGACTCTTCCCTCGGTCCTTTCCCTGCCTGCCTGGGCTGCCTCGTCCCTTTGGCCGCGGGGACCGCAGCCGCTGGATCCACGGCGGAGGCGCCGTCGGCTCGGGTTCGCCGCCGGCCAGCTGCGCCCTCCTCAGAAGCATGCTCGCCACCGCCGCTGGCGCCTGCTGCCGATTGGCCTCGGCTGCCTCCACCTGCGGCGCGAAGCCCACGCGCGGCCCGCGAGTCGGCGGGGCTGGCCGAGCGCCGTTGCTCGGACTGGGCGCGCGCTGCGGGCTCGGCGTGCTTCGGCGGGCTGGCGAGGCAGGCCACGGGCCTCCTGGCCGCTGGCCCCCCCTGCCCTTTCGCCGGTCGCGGCGGCTGCGCGCCCCGCCAGGGCGCCCTGGCCCGCGCTCCTGAGCGCGAGCTGGCGAGGGCCGCCTCAGGGCAGGAGCGGCCCCTCGGAGGGGGCCTCGCGAAAAAGCGGATCGCCGTCGTGGTCGTCATCGTCGCGGATGGGCTCGCCGCGGCGCTGCCGCTTCTGCGCCGCCACGAAGGTCGTGGCGACCTGCGCTCTTCCTCTTGAGCGCCTCCTTGAGCTCCTCCGCCTTTGCTGCCGGCCGAGCTGCAACAGGCGTCGTCGCTGCTGCTCCTCCTGCGACTGCCGCGCCACCCGCTGCGCCGACGATCGCGCCGCGCCGCGCCCACGGCTCTGCGACGCCAGCCATGCTGCCAGCCCTGGGCGCGCCCGCGTGTAGGATCAGCTTGCCGCCCGCAGAGGCATGGCAAGCCTCGCGCTGGCCCGAACAGAAATGGACCAGCGGCGCATGCGTCCAGAGGTTGTCGAACGCCGCCGTCGTCATCGGAGTCGACGCTCCTGCGAACTCCGCGACGCCGAAGGCGCCGAGCGCGTCGGGGGCCCACTGCGCGCCAAGCTTCAGCATCGCCGTGCCCTCTGCCACGCCCTGCTCGTCGCGCGCCGGCACCTCCGCGATCGCGCCAGGCGCCGCCCCCGCCGCCGCCAGCGACGCGGGCGGGAGGCCCCTGCCGAGCCACGCGGAGCCCAGCGCTCCGACCCCAGGAGGTGGCGGTGGCGGACACGCGGGACCTCCGAGCCCCGCTCCAAGCCCGTGCAGGCCGCCGAGCGCCGCCGCCACTCCAGGCACCACTGGCGCCCCCAGCCCCGCTGGTGGAGCGGCCCCGCCGCGGGCGCAGCAGCCGAGGCCGCTCCGAGCTGCAGGCCGATGCCGCCGCAAGGCAGGACTGCAGGGTCGCCAGCCGCTCCAGCCGCTGGCGCTGCCGCGCCAGCGCCGCCCTGCAGCGCGGCCACCGCGCCGCGGATCCCCGCGTCCGCGAGGCGGCCCGGCAGCTCAGCCCGCGCGCCAGCTGCGCCAAGCCCCCTGCTGCCTGGAGCGGGTCGGCAGCGGCCGCAACCAGCGCCTGGCGCAGCCCGCGCCCCGCGGCGCGCGCGCCCCCGCCACCGCGCCTGCCGCCGGACGCCGCCGCCGCACCACCGCCGCGAGGCCCCCCGCCGAGCGCGGGCAGGGCGCCCGCCGCTGCCGCGGGTGCGCCGCCAGGCGGGAAGAGGGGTGCGCCAAGCCCCACCGCGGGCGCGCGGCGTGCAGCGCCTCCGCCAGCGCGCGCCCGAGCGGCTCGGCACCCTCGGCCTCGCCCTCGGGCGCCGCCAGCTGCCACGCCGCCTCTTTCGCGAGCAGCAGGGCCGCCGCGCCCGCGGCCCGCCCTGGGCGGCATGGAAGGGCCTCCTCCGCAGTGGCCTGCAGGAGGAGGACGGCCCTAGGCTCGAAGCGGATCTGGGGGCCCGAAGCCAGAAGCGCTTCCAAACAAAAACACATCCGAATTCCTTGAACCGAAAAAGCTTTGCAAGCAGGAGGGAGGGGCGCCCCCTCGGCCATCTTCACCCGCCCCTCCCCTTCTAGACGAACGCAAATTAGCTAAGCCATATGCTTGACGCGCGTCGGAGCTGAAGCCAGACGGCAGATGGGCCCCCTATTTGAACCGGGTTTACGCGGGCGATCGAACAGCTCTGGCGGGAACTTTTTGATCGGCGGCCCGCAAGGAAAAGTCCAGAGGGCGAGTCAATCAGGCAAGCTGGGGCACAGTGCCAGATACTTAAGCTGCCAGGCAGCAGGAGGCGCAGGCCAGTGCAACGAGCCCACAGACCGATGGCTGGAGCCCGCGCCGAGACCGGCCAGGGTGCACATGCAGAAGACCGCTGAGCGAATGCCAGCGGAGGCCAACGAGGAGACGCCCTCGCGGCGCCAGCTCGCGAGCGGAACTGCCACAAACTGTCGGCAGACTGCGCGCAGGGCCAGCACCCAGCAGGCGGGGATACCTGTGACCAGCGGCCCGCAAGGAGAAGCCCAGAGGGCGAGACGATTGAGCAGACAGGAAGCGGAAACGCAGAACCGCAAAGAAGGGGGCCAGAACTGTCCAACACCAAGCGCTGTCTACACTCATCAGGCATACCCCGTCGCCGCCTGGTCTGACCGCGCGGGGCGCGGCGGGGGGCGGGCTCGCCCCCGTCGGGGAGCTCGCCCGTGATCTGATGGGCGGCACTGGAGGAGCTTACACGATTGGAGGCGGCGCCGGCCAGGCCGCATCTGCGTTAGTTTGGTGACCCCAGGCCGCAGACAACAGGGTCTGAAAACAAGTCATGAGAAGCAGAGACGGTGGACGGCCCCCGGGCCACGCGTGGATGAGAGGTCGGAATGCGACGGCGCCTTGACCAGACAAGGTGGAGCAAATGAGGGATGGAGGATGACCGTGACGGATGCGCACTCTTTCTGGTACCATCGCCCAGGCCTCACCACCTCAGTTCTCCTGAGACTGGGAGCCGCTGCGGCCTCGCTGCGCCCCCGCTTTCTCGCCGGGCGCGCCCAGGGCGGCACTGCCCGCCGAAGACTTGCGGCCGTCGCCATCGCCGGGCGCCGCGCGCGCCGCAGCCGCGGCCGCGGGCCGGCGCATGACCTTCTCGCCTCCGCGGCGCACCGTCTTCTCGAGCTTGTCGCCGTCGGGCTTGCACCGGTTCTTGCTCTTGTTATTGTCCTTGCCCGTGCCCGTCGCGACTCCTGCTTGCTCGCGAGACCCGACCGGCGCCGCGTTGCCGGCGCGCTGCCAGAACGGACGCGGCAGGGATGGGCGCCATCCCGAGCCGCGGGCGGCGTCGCTGCCGGACTCCCTCTCCCGGCCCCGCTGCTGCTCGCCGCGCCCCCTCTCCTGCCCCCGCGGCCGATCGGGCGGGCGCGACGGGGGCCTCGGCGGGGGGCGCCGCGGAGGCGTGGCCGGCGCGCGCTCGGCCCGCGGCGACGGGGGGCGCAGCGACCTCGGAGGCGGCCAGAGGGGGCCGCCTTTGTTCGGTCCAAGGGGCACATCTCGCGGGGGGCCCGCAGAACTGCAGTCCCCAGCGGCGCGTGAAGAACGAGCTCCGCCCGCGGCGTCTGAGGGCTCTGCGGCGGAAGTGGCCGCGCCAGGGGGGAATGGCGGCAGCGCTGGCAATCGCTGCGGCTCTGAAGCGGGCGTCAAAACGTCGGCTATCTGCGATGGTGGCAGGGCGGCTTGCGCGTCAGTGCGCGCGCGGCTATATGGGCCGCGGCGCGCGAGACTGCTGACCGCGAGCCGTGGACAGATCCAGGCTGCTGGGGGCCGCCGGCGCAGGCGCGCCGTTGGATCGCGGCCGCGGCTGAGGAGGGCTCTCCGCGACCATGAAAACGACGCGCCCTCCGGAGTGACCGCCGCTGCCGCGGCCCTGCGGCGACGACGCGGCGCCTCGGGGGCGCCCGACACGAAACTAGCATTTGCTTCCACAGCTACCACGCGTCACGGCGGTCCCGCCATATCCCCGGGAACTCCAAGAAACGCATACTTCTGGGACCCTCTGCCCTTTGCATTTGCTATTTCCGGAGAATCGTTCTCCTCGATGAACCCACGCGCCATGCGCTCAGGGCGTCGCGCGCGCCTGCGTCGCTGACGTTTCGCCGGCTTCATCTGCCAAAACAACAGGGCATCTATCTGAGCGGGGCTGGGACCTTGGAACTGTGGAGCTTGGCGAACGATCTCGCAGCCTGGATCCGGATTGGTGTCCGAGGAGACGCCGCTGACGTAGTCGGCCCCGTCCGCGGGCGCCCTTGCGGCGGCGGGATCTGCGGCCGGCGGCGGCGCGGCGCTCTGCGATGGGCCTCCGGCGTGCGTCATGGCACCTCTGGCGCCGGGAAGCTCCGCGGTGCTGGCTGCCCAGGGATCGAGGCCCTGAGTGCGACAGGTGCATGCGGAAGGCGCGCCTTGACTTGTGTCATTGGTCATGCCCACGAAGCTTCCGAGCAATGGCGGCGAACGAAGGGCTCTAGCGATGTTGTTTGGTGTGTGCTCCATGGGGTGGCACGCGCGCGTGAGCAAACTTGTGATACTGTTCAAGTTCTGTGGATTGGTATCGGTTGCCGTATGGTTGGAGCAGCGTCGTGATTTGCTAGCTGTGACACCGACCGCTTGGAGGAGCAGCTAGCTGTAGCCTTCCCGAGACATCGCAGCTCCACCGTTGTGCGTAGCTCGGAATCGCAGCGTGAGAAGCCACTAAAGCAGCGCATCGGCGGTCTCGTTGTGGTGCCTCGAGAACTCGAAGAGCTCGCGGTTAGTCTGGAGGCGCGACTCCTCGCCCAGAAGGCCGGAGTGCGTGGCAAGGTTCGCGATGAGGTAGGTCGCGGCGTCCCCGTACTAGCCGTTGACCATGCCCCCTCTGTCATATCCGTGAAGCCCACGGAGCTCGGGAGCGGCTCCACCGAGTTTGAGGATGACGGTGCGAATTGATGGGCGCTGTCCATGTCGGTGGCGAGCACGGTCCAAGCCAGAATGTCCTGCACCCAATGACGCAATGGGTACAAAGTCTCGCGCTCGAATGACCCTGAAGGCGGCTGGCGAAAGGTGGTCCCGCCGCGATTGCCGCCGCCGCCCTGTGCGCCGGCCCCACCAGACATCATGCAGGTGAGCCAGAAACGGGCGGCCGCGAAGAACGTGCGGATGCTGTCCCAGGGCGTCAAGATGGAGACCTTCCTCGGTAAGACTCCACCGGCGCCTTGGGATTCGGGCCTGCGCAGGGACGAACGCCATGTCGAAGTCGGGGACATCCGTAGTACTGCTGGCAACCTTGGTCGAAGTCGAAGCCAAAGTTGGTGATGCGACGCGCTCGCAAGGACTGCTAGCACTGTCGCGCACATCGCGAGGCACGGTACTAGCCCAGGGAGGAGCCTCGCTTTCATGCCCGACGCGAAGCTGTGGCCAGCGCGTGTGGGGTGCGATGGGTCGTAAGAGCGCGGTGGCGTTCCCATGGGCGGTTCACTCCGCATCGCGTCGCCTGTACCTGTTTTTGCCCTCGCAGCCAGATCTGTACAAAAACCTCGAACGATGCTGCCAGTTTCTGTGCGTCTGGGGCGAATTACCCGTGGGTTTGCAGAACAGCCATAAGCACCAGCTGCTAAAGGAGATTGGAGGGTGGTACGGGTGCGGAGACGAAAGTATCTGCTAATGCGCGTCCACATCGCACTCTGCGCACGTTCCGTGGATCGCGAGCTGGGATCGCTCCCAGCTCCGCTACCAAATCGCATTGCGGGTATTGGAAGCTTGACGAGAGAGCGCATTGCGGCAATGAGATGTAGATACCGGGCTTTTCAGTATTTGTTTAATACGCGCCGGCACCGAAGTCAAACGGCGGCAGAGCATCCTCTTTGAATGAGGAGAAGGGAGAAACGGGAGGAGAGGAGGGAGAAGCAGGACGAGAAGAAGGAGAAACTTGGAGCGGCCCGGCAAAAGGATGGGGCAGTGAGGCAGGTGTCGGAAACAATTCAGCTACACGCACGCGTAACATGTGGATTGAACTTCCCCCCCCCCCTCCCCCCCAATGCAGTGTCGGTTTCGGATCCTCCGAGTTCGAGTGTCCGAGCTTAGTGCTCGAACGCGCCAAACCTCTGCGGGTGAGGGGGGGGGATGTTGCTTACGGAAGCGTTCCCCTCAGACGAGCAGGGGGCAGGAGGACGGAGGAGGGAGCAGGCGGGGAAGAGGCGGCGGCGGAGGCGGCGGGGGGGGGGCGGCCTTTCAGCCTCAGGTAGTTGAGCACGAGCCGGGGGATCTTGCGGCTGGCCTCGGCCGACGTCGGGCAGCTGGTGAACTTCGCCCTGTCCCTGCGCACGGCCCGGCGGCGGCACGATCCCTGGGCCGCCCGGCCTCACCTCCCCGCGCCGCGCAAAGCCTCGCCGCGCCCCCCCGCGCGCCGCCTCGGCCCGCACAGGGCAGACCGCCGCGACGCTCGGCCTCGGGAGGCCTCGGGGCCCACGCGCCCGCGCGGCCGCACCGCCTCCGCCCGGCGATCTGCGGCCCCGTCGAGGCAGCATTCTCCCCGGGATCACCCTCGCCATCGCTCGGACGTCCACTCCCTGTGCATTGTTTCGGTCTCGTGCGTGTAATTGTTCTTCGCAGCGTGAACCAAAATGCTCCTCGATGTCCTCCTCCTCCTCCTCCTCCTCCTCCTCCTCCTCCTCCTCCTCCTCCTCCTCCCCCTCCTCCCCCTCCTCCTCCTCCTCCTCCTCCTCCTCCTCCTCCTCCTCCTCCTCCTCCTCGATGGCCCCTGCCGATAAAAAAATGCACACGCCCGAGCGATGTCATCGAGCACCCCCGGGAGAGAGGCAGACGCACTGGCCCGCGCCCCCGGGGGCGATCCCGAGGGTCGGGGCGGGGCGGCACGCCGCAGGTCCCCTGCCGCTGCAGCCTCGTCTTCCTCCTGGTGTCTCCTCCTCCTGGCTCGTCCTCCCTCTTCCTCCTCCTCCTCCTCCTCCTCATCCTGCTCCTCCTCCTCCTCCTGCTCCTCCTCCTCCTCCTGCTCCTCCTCCTCCTCCGCCTCCTCCTCCTCCTCCTTCAAGGGAGGGGGATCGCAGGAGAGAGCGAGAGAGGGAGGGACGGGTAGGCAACGAGATACAAATGGAGGGAGGGATCGCACTAGACAGATCCGCAAACATACATGGCCTCAACTCGTGATACGCGAGCAGTAAGAGGACCATAGGAGCACGAGAACGAGGCCTCGCGTCCTGAGAATATGCCTTGCGTCACCTTAGCGACTCCTACGGACAAAATGAGCGATGCGAAAAACAATGTGCAATACGCGAAGAACCTCTCACCTATGTCTCCTTCGTTTCAGCATAAGCTATGGAGCTATTTCGTACGCACTTAATCAGGACTTGAACATGCGAATGTTGCAGTCGACGTCCCCACAACAAAATCTGGCGCTACAGCATCGCATGTCTTTGCACAACGTTTTACCTTGTCCCTATGGAAACCGCACCCCGACAACGACCCTGCCAAGAAGCGTCAATCGTGACACGGAAAGCTTCAGCTGCCTGGCGCATCGAACGAGAAGTAGTGTATTTGGCGACCCTGCCCGGAAACTCAAGTTTGGCTGCCAGTTAAGAGAACTGTCGGCGGAGGAGGCAGAGGAGGAATAGGAGAAGGAGGCGACGGCAATTGAAGCCATGCGCAAGCAGCAGGGGGAAACTCAGCAGACCGTGCACGACTGCGCACCGCGCCACAGCCAGAGCCAAGCGGCTAGCCGAAGCGCAGACCATCGCAAGCCGCTGGGCTAGGAGGCCCGTGTCCGTACAAAACTTGGCACGAGGGAAGAAACTTGTCCTGCGGGCAAAAGGTCCTGCTCCTCGGCTTTTGTTGAAGGTTCACCTGCCCTGGAAGGGCCCTGGGGAGGCCAAACAAAGCCAACGACCTCAGGACCCTGTTCTCTCAGGACCACTCTGCCTCATGACGATGCACACGTGTCGCCTCCCTGGGCTGCAATCCTCGCTGGACTGAAAAGGAACTCGCGGTCTGTCTGAATGAATCCGCCACCGTGTCCTGAGGCACGAGCTGGAGTGTCCTGGAGTCCTTCGCCTGATCCCTGAGGCCTCAGTCCTCGATCCTGAGGATTCCCTTAGGATTAAGTCGGGCCTGTCCCCCTACAGGGGGATTTTCGACGAAAAATAAAAAATACACCCAAAATACCCCCAAACGGCCAAAACATATTCCAAACATAGTCCCCAGACTATTTTTGGACCATGTTTGGACTATTTCTGGGGTATCTTTTGTTTCTCGTCGAAAATCCCCCTGTAGGGGGACAGGCCCGACTTACAGTCAAAAACCCTAATAAGGACGCGCGGTAAGGACGCAAGGCCCTTGGAAGCCGAATTTGGGATTTCTGGGGCGGCGGACGACGAAAACCCCAAGGACGCAGGAGCAAGGAAGAGCAAGGGCGCAAGGGTACCCTGAGCAAAGTCGCGCGTCCTCATCAGGGTTTTTGACTGTAACCTTAAGAGCCTGGACCCCAAATACACACATTTCTTTGGACTCGGCAAAGAAAGCCCCGACAAGAGGGCCCCGAGAGGACAAAACATTGACTTCCTTAGGTTCTTATGTTTGAGAGAGCGCGCCCACAGCACCAGAGCAAAGGGGAAGGGGGTCCCCCCTTCCCCTTTGGAAGCTCCCCCCCCCCTCCCTCCCTTTTTCGCCTCCCCCCTGAAGCTACCCCACCCCCCTTTCGCCACTCCGGAGCTACCCCCCCCTCCCTCCCTTTCCAAAGGGAGGGGGAGCTTAGCTACCCTCCACCTTCCCTTGACCCCCCTCTGCCAGAAGCTACCCCCCCCTTCTCCCCTTTGGTTCCAAAAGGGGGGGGGCTTAGCAGCACCCCTCCCCCTCCCCCCTTTCGGCACCCGGGAAGCTCCCCCCCATCCCCCCCTTACGAAAGGGAAGGGGGGCCTACCCCCCCCCCTCCTTTGACCACCCTCTCTGCCGCCAGAAGCACCCCCCCCGCTTCCCTCCATTCTTCTCCCCCCTGCCGGAAGCTCCCCTCCCCTCCCCCCTTTCCAAAAGGGAAGGGGCGGCTTAGCTACCACCCCCATCCCTTGAACTCCCCCTGCCGGATGATGCTCCCCCATCGCCGTCGTCGTTGCCGTCGCCGTCTTCGTATGACCTCGTCGTGGTCGTCACAGCGAGGACGAGATCATAAGAAGACGGCGACGGACGACGGACGATGCACGACCGACGACCGACGACGACGACGACCCAGGGTCAGAGAAAACGAAACCACGACCCAGGGGCTGAGAAAACGAGAAAACGAACCAGGGCCCGAGAAAAAACGAGACCACGACCCACGAGCCGAGAAAACGAGAAAACGAACCAGGGTCCCAAAAAACGAACCAGGGTCCGAGAAAACGAGACCACGGCCCAGGGGCAGAGAAAACGCGAAAACGAACCAGGGTCCAAGAAAACGAGACCACGACCCAGGGGCCGACAAAACGAGACAACGAGAAAACAAACCAGTGCCAAGGAAAACGAAACCACGACCCACGGGCCGAGAAAACGAGACAACGAGAAAACGAACCAGGGCCCGAGAAAGCAAGCACACGACCCAAGGGCAGAGAAAACGAGAAAACGAGCCAGGGCCCGAGAAAACGAATCAAAAACCCAGAAGCCGAGAAAACGAGAAAACGATACAATGAACCAGGGTCCGAGAAAACGAGATAACGACCCAGTGGCCGAGAACACGAGAAAACGAGAAAACAAACCAAGGTGCGAGCAAACGAGACCACGACCCAGGCCGAGAAAACGAGAATATCGGTCCGAGAAAACGAGACCACAACACAGGGGCCGAGAAACCGAGAAAACGAACCAGGGCCCGAGAAAACGAGACTACGACCCAGGGGCCGAGAAAACAAGAAAAACGCGACAACAAACAAGCGTCCGAGAAAACGAGACCACAACCCAGGGGCCGAAAAAAACTAGAAAACACGACAACGAACCAGCGCCCGAGAAAGCGAGACCACGACCCAGGGGCAGAGAAAACGAGAAGACGAGAAAACGAACCAGGGCCCGAGAAAAAAACGAGACCACGACCCAGGAGCAGAGAAAACGAGGCAACGAGAAAACGAAACGGGGTCCGAGAAAACGAGACCACGACCACGGGGCAGAGAAAACGCGAAAACGATAAAACAAACCAGGGTCCGAGAAAACTGGACCGCGACCCAGACGCCGAGAAAACAAGAACACGAGGAAACAAACCAGGGTCCGAGAACACAAGACCACGACCCAGGGGACGATAAAACAAAAACAAGACAACGAATCAGGGTCAGAGAAAACGAGACCACGACCCGTACTCCTCGTCCTCTCCCACGTGTTCCACGAAGGGTTGCCACAGCGGCTGGGGGAACGCATGGTCCAATAGCATGGCCCAACTTTGTCCACACGTTTGACCATACAGGCGTATCCTCAGAGGCAGGAGGCGGCGGTGATTCGCCGTGGGCGTCTTCGATCCGCCGCCCCCTGTTGATTCACCACAGGGGTGCACGGCGTGCCAGATGCCTGCGAGATGTGCTGATTCTTCTCTAAAGAACTTCCCATGGGGCTTCGGCCCAGTCCGCCAGCTGCCCCACCCGCCGGCGTTCTCGCTCAAGATGGCCTCCAAGACGACCAGGATGCCCCCAAGACGGGCAAGACAGCCCCAACATAGCCACACCATAGCCCCATGATGACCTCCAAGACGGTCCCAAGGTGCCTCCCAAGTTGACAGTATGGCCCAAGAGAGCCCAAGATGGCCCCAGAAGCGCCCAAGAGGCCCCGAAGATGGCCCAAGAAGCGTCCTCCAGGAAAACCCAAAGATGCCCACATCATCGATCGTCCGTAGGTTGTTTCGCTGTCGGCTCCCTTCATTTGCTTTCGCTCGGCCTTCGGACGGCCCGAGACGGCCCAAGAGGCGCCCAAGGGGCCTCCAAGATAGCCCCACGACGGCCCAGGAGGCCCCCACGACGGCATCAAGACGGCCCCCAAAGGGCCCCAGGACGGCCCAAGAGGCCTCCAAATGGTCTCCAAACTGACTCTTAAGCGCCCCAAGAAAGCCCCAAGACGGCCCAGAGAAGCTTCCCAAACGGCTTCCGACTGGCCAGGAACGCCGTCAGACGGCCAAGGAGGCCCCCTAGAAGCCCCCAACGGCCCCCAAGAGGCCCAAGGAGGCCCCCCAAGAGGCCTCCAAGAGGCCCGCAGAATGACCCCCAAGGAGGCCCCCCAAGAGGCCTCCGAAAGGCCCAAGGAGGCCCCCCAAGAGGCCCGCAGAAGCTCCCAGGAGGCCCCCAAGAATGACCCCAGAGGCTCCCAAGAGGTCTCCTCCTCCTCCTCCTCCTCCTCCTCCTCATCTGCCTCCTCCATTTTCCTCCCTCACGCATGGTCCGACAGCGTGGGCAAACTTTTCCTTTGAGTGGCAGAATGAGCCACGTCGGACCTGCGTCATCACATTGTTATCCCCTGGAGCCTACTTCGTGCCAGAGAGTATGTATGCACCGCCTGCGCCTGGAGCTCGCACGGAGCATGCTATGTGACAGTCGGTCTCGGCACCACCCTGGGCTGCGCGTGAGCAGCAACACGAGCGCACATCAGACATCAAAACATGTTCCGCCTCAGCTTGCCTTCTTGAGTGCTGGCTGCTGCTCACGCGCGCTGGATGAGAGCCTCGACAGCCCCGTGGATCGCACCGCACCTTGCAAACGTCCGGGCTCGACAGCGAGGGAGTGCCAGCGGGCAGTTCTCGCATCGGCGCTACCTCCAAGACCTGACTCCTCTCTCCAGCGACGAGAACTGCCAGAGAGTGACACTCCCCCCTGGAGACAGCCAGACTCCAATTCGGAAAATGAAGAAAACGCAACAAAAAACTCCCCCCCTGATGCCGCGGCGACTCCTCCGATAACCGAGGCAGTGCCGCGTGCCTTGCGCACGCCTGGGCCGTCGAAAGGCAGCTTCGAAAAAGCTCTTCGGGACAGATTCGTACTGCGCACGGCTCTTTTGAGAAGCGTCCTCTCGCGGCCCGGGGGCCTGACACGGCCAAACTAAAGTTCTGTCGCGGCCACGTCGAGCATGCCAAGTGTCTGTGGGGGCTAGAAGCGGCGCTGTTCAAAGCTCTGCAACGCCCTCCAGGGGCCGCGATCGCTTTGAATCCAAATGCGCCCTGCTGGCCGGCTGTGAATGACCTGAGGGTGCACCCAGAGCGGGGAGTCGCTGCGAGAATGACGCCTCGCCGTGACTCAGAGGTCCTGCGGTGGTCAAGCACCAGCACCCACGACGGCTTCAAATGTCAAAGGTGGGGCGCTCCGTAAACAATCTCGCGCCTTCGACGTGTGCAGGCGAACCGAGCAAGACCCGGCTAGCCCGCGGGGATACCATTGAAAGGGCCACTTCAAATGCTCCTCTAAAAAAAGACACACATTTCTGAGCAAGGGAAACACATTTCTGAGCAGGCCCTGTGCGGAGCAGCGCGCAACAAAAGCGGCGCTCAGGAGCCTGATGCGAAAGCGCGAGCCCCCTGAACTGATCAGGCAGGGCACGTTTCACGCCGCCGAGCGTTCCCCTTCGACCCCCCCGATGCAACTCCGTCTGCCCCTCCTCTGAACACAGATGATTCCTCCTTCCCGCCATCCATGGAAAGCGTCGAAGATGGCGAGGGGCTGAGGGCCAACCTGGCCCTCCTGACGCACCATTCTCGCTTCACCACCGCAGCTTACCGCTGATGCCGTACTTGGCGAGCAGAGACTCGTAGTAGGGCTTCAGTGCCTCGACATCGGGGACTGCGTCGCCCTTGGAGTACAGATCGAACTTGTTGAACTCCTTCACCCAGCGAAGCGTCTCCGTGTCCTCTGGGGCCTCGAAGTGCTTGTAAGCGCGCTTGTCGTGCCACGGGTAGCACGAGTGAAGCCGAATCATGTTGAGACCCTCCTCGGGGATGGTGCAGCCGTTGAACTTGAGCATCTGATACATGTACTCGTCGTGGCCCCAGGAGAACATCAGGTTGGAGATGCCGCAGCCTGGCTCGTAGATGCCGTTCTGCGTCCCGTACACCGGATGGTTGTAGTCGGGGTTCTGCTTGAAAGACTCGGGGAACACGACGGCATCCATGGCAGGGGCGCACCCCACCGGGAAGGTGTCGCCCACGACGGCCCACTGCTCCAGGGCCCAGTCCCCGGCGAACCTCGGCAGCGCCATGACCTTCCCGAGGTCGTGCAGCAGCCCCACTAAGTGGAACCAGTCGTGGTCAGGCCACTGGGCGCGGATGCGCTCCGCCGTCTGGAAGTCGTGGATGCTGTTCGGAAGGTCCACGTCGGGATCAGAATCGTCGACGAGGTCGTCGAGCATCTCGATGACTTCCATCACGGTGAACTCTCCCTTCTGGAACCTGAGCCAGCGGTCACGCTGCTGTCGCCCGAAGTCCACCGTCTGCTTGGTGTGCATCGTGTTGTACGTCCTTGCCACCTCCTCCTGCCGGCAGGAGTCCTCGTAGTTACGGAACGTGTCCCCGAACATATTCTTGCCATCGTCAGAGCTGTGGTTCTCCAGGCTGGGGCACGAGTCGCAGGTGCTGCGCGTTTCAGACTCGGGGCCTTTCTCGCTCTCGAGAAGCAGCCCATCCAAGTCCTTCAGGTCGACAGAGCGGCCGAGCTTCCACGACAGCTCGGCGGCGATCGTGGTGCGCACGATGCTCGGGTGGCGCGACATCGCCTCTTGCTCAAGGCGGTGGTGCTCGCTGTCGACCCCTGCACGCACCATCGTGATGAACTCATTGAGCTCGGTGGTGTACGCCTCCTTGTAGCGCTGAGGAAAGCTCCACTGCGCACAGGGCATTAGGTGGCCTTCGGAAGTGGCCAGCTCCACGGTGCTGGTGAGCACGTTCTTCGCCGTCAACATGCCCTTGGCGCCAAACGCCTCGATGCGCTGGTCGTAGCCGTACGAGGCGTCGCGGCACGTGTCCACCATTGCAATGAGGCCACTGGGGTACTTTAGCGTCACGGCGACAGTGTCGATGTCACCCATCTCCTCGATCTCCTTGTTGTAGGCGTGGCCCACAGACATCACGGACTCCGGCTCCTGGCCCCCGCTGAGCCAGTTGAGCATATCGAAATCGTGGATCAGCATGTCGTGGAAGATGCCTCCGCTGGTGCGCAAGTACTCCATTGGCGGCACAGGGTTGTCCCTGCTGCAGCACTTGACCACCTTGAGATCGCCCACGGAGCCGTCTTCCACGTGCTTCTTGAGCACTCGGAAATTGTTGTCACAGCGCCTCTGGTAGCCACAGTACAGAGGCAGGTTCTTGCTTGTTGCCAGCTGCACCGCCTCCTCCACTTCCTTCAGCTCGTGGGAGATGGGCTTCTCCGTGAGCACCGACTTGTTGGCGGCCAGCGCCTCCATGATGAAAGGGAAGTGGGTGTCCGTTGTCGACGCCACGACCACAACCTGCACGCCGGGATCCGCCAGGGCGGGCGCCAGGGATGTGGCCCATTTGCAGCCCTGCCGCGCGGCGATGCCCTCGGCCCGGGCCCCGTCCACATCCACGACCCAAGCGAGCCGCGCCCGATCGGGGATGCCGGCGAGGGAGGTCATGTGGAAGTGGCCGGCCCGCCCGAGCCCCACGAGCGCCACGCCGACGCGCGCGTCGGGCCCGGACATCGCGGCGGGGGTGGCTGCGAGGAGGCGCGCGGGGAAGCGCTGGGGTGCGGGCGGCGTGCGCGTCTTGAGGCCAAAATGGCTCATGACGGACCCCATTGGCCGAACGTTGGGCCCAAGTCAAGCCAAGCTATTGGACTATATGTGCTCCCCCAGCCGCGTTGGAACCCCTTGGAGGAACACTGGGGAGAGGACGAGAAAGGAGGAGGAGAGGGAGGAGAGAAGGCGGAGGAGGAAGAGGAGGAGGCCCTCTTGAGGCCGTCTTGGGGCTCTTGGGGACTTCCTGGGAGCCTTTTTTTGAGGGGGCTCTTAGGAGCATTTGGGGGGCCTCCTGGCGCCTCTTGGGGGTCCCCTGGGACCTCTCGGGGACCTCTTGGGGGCTTGTTGGGAGCCCCCTGGCCTTCGGAAGCCGTCTTGGATCCTTCCTGGGCAGTCGTAGAACCCTCTTTGGGCGCTTGGGTGCCGTCTTGGAGGTCTCTGGGACCGTCTTGGGGGCGTCTTGGGGGCCTCTTGGGCTGCCTTGGGGCCGTCTTGCGGGTCTCTTGGGGGCCTCCCAGGCCGTCGGAAGCCCGAAAAGGCGAGAACGCGAAAACATATGTCCCAACCATCCTATGGTGGTGGATCCTCATTTTGAAGAGACAACGCCCCGCGGTCCTCCTCCTCCTCTCCTCCTCTCCTCCTCTCCTCTCCTCCCCCACCTCCTCCCTCATCCCGTCCCCCCCCTCACTTTGGCACACCCCTCACAGCGCTTCGTGGCCCCATAGGGAGCTCCACCGACGGCCCCAGTGGCGCAGCCCGCATGCGTCTCCCCCACCCAGCACAGCGTTTCGTGGCCACATAGGGAGCCCCACCGAAGGTCCCAGCGGCGCAGCCCGCATGCGTCTCCCACACCCAGCACAGCACTTCGTGGCCTCATAGGGAACTCCACCAAAGGTCCCAGTGTCGCAGCCCGCATGCGTCCCCCCCACCCAATACAGCTTTTCGTGGCCCCGTAGGGAGCTCCACCGACGGTCCCAGGGGCGCAGCCCGCATGCGTTTCCCCCCTAGGCGGCTTCCGACGGCGTCAGACGGACCAGGAACGCCGTCAGACAGCCAAGGAGGCCCCCCAGAAGCCCCCGACGGCCCCCAAGATGCCTGGTCCGACAGCGTGGGCAAACTTTTCCTTTGAGTGGCAGAATGAGCCACGTCGGACCTGCGTCGTCACATTGTTATCCCCTGGGGCCTACTTCGCGCCAGAGGGTATGTATGCGCTGCCTGCGCCTGGAT
The DNA here is from genome assembly GCA_963575745.1 of Prorocentrum cordatum. Lineage (NCBI taxonomy): Eukaryota > Dinophyceae > Prorocentrales > Prorocentraceae > Prorocentrum > Prorocentrum cordatum. The sequence continues at coordinate 41,806 of CAUYUJ010017339.1, forward strand.
CTCGCACGGAGCATGCTATGTGACAGTCGGTCTCGGCACCACCCTGGGCTGCGCGTGAGCAGCAACACGAGCGCACATCAGATATCAAAACATGTTCCGCTTCAACTTCCCTTCTTGAGTGCTGGCTGCTGCTCACGCGCGCTGGATGAGAGCCTCGACAGCCCCGTGGGTCTCACCGCACCATGCAAACGTCCGGGCTCGACAGCGAGGGAGTGCCAGCGGGCAGTTCTCGCATCGGCGCTACCTCCAAGACCTGACTCCTCTCTCCAGCGACGAGAACTGCCAGAGAGTGACACTCCCCCCTGGAGACAGCCAGACTCCAATTCGGAAAATGAAGAAAACGCAACAAAAAACTCCCCCCTTGATGCCGCGGCGACTCCTCCGATAACCGAGGCAGTGCCGCGTGCCTTGCGCACGCCCGGGCCGTCGAGAAGCAGCTTCGAAAAAGCTCCTCGGGAGAGATACGTGTTGCGCACGGCTCTTTCGAGAAGCGCCCTCTCGCGGCCCGGGGGCCTGACACGGCCAAACTAAAGTTCTGTCGCGGCCACGTCGAGCATGCCAAGTGTCTGTGGGGGCTAGAGGCGGCGCTGTTCAAAGCTCTGCAACGCCCTCCAGGGGCCGCGATCGCTTTGAATCCAAATGCGCCCTGCTGGCCGGCTGCGAATGACCGGAGGGTGCACCCGGAGCAGGGAGGAGTCGCTGCGAGAATGACGCCTCGCCTTGACTCGGAGGTCCTGCGGTGGCCAAGCTGGTCAAGCACCAGCACCCACGACGGCTTCAAATGGCAAAGGTGGGGCGCTCTTTAAACAATCTCGCGCCTTCGACGCGCGCAGGCGGACCGAGCAAGACCCGGCTAGCCCGCGGGGACAACATTGAAAGGGCCACTCTTAAAGTGCTGCTCAAAGAAATCCGCCGACCCTGTCGGCGTGTGGAAGACGCATCCCGGTGTCGTCGTCTTGCGTGGATCACCGTCGTCGTCGTCGTCGTCGTCGTCGTCGTCGTCTCCGTCGTGTTCTCGTCGTCTCCGTCTCCGTTGTCCCTCGTCGTCTTCGTCGTTCCCCGTCTCCTTGAGCGCGCGAGCCAAAGCGACATTGAGCAACGTCGTAGTTGAGTCGTGGCGAAGCCCCTCCCTACCCTCCCCGCCAGGGGGGGTGGGGGGTGGGGGGGGGGGGTCGCCACCCAGATACGCATCCTCCCCGGGGGGTCCCGGAGCTCAGAAAAGCTTCAAGACGAGCCAAGAGCGACAGAAGACACCCCCAAAAGGGTACAAGAGGGCCTCGACTCGACGAACGATGGCCCCAAGACGCCCAAGACGGCCCGAAGACGGCCCAAGAGGCCCTCAAGACGCTCCAAGAGAGCCCCAAGAGCACACCCAAGAGGGCCCCAGGCGCCAAAATCGTCAATTTTACATCGGTTTTTGAATGATTTTGGCCTTCTCGCCTTTTCGGCTTTCCGACACTCCAAGACGGCCCAAGAGGCCCCCAAGAGGCCCCCAAGAGCGCCCCAAGAGGCCTACAAGAGGGCCCCAAGACGGCCCAAGAAGGCCCCAGGACAGCCTAAGAGGCGCCCAAGACGGCCCAATAGGGCCCCAAGACGGGCCCAAGAAACGGCCAAGAGGGGGACGAGGAACCGAGAATTCGAGACTTCCGCCCTAAGAGGCCCCCGGGAAGCCCCAAGAGGCCCCCAAAAGGCCCCAAGAGGCCCCCGAGCGGCGCCAAGACGCCCCCAAGATGCGCCGAAGACGGCCTCCGGAAGCCCCAAGAGGCCCAAAAGAGGCCCCAAGAGGCCCCACAACGGCCCCCAAGAGGCTTCAAGTTGCCTTCCAGACGCCCCCGAGAGGTCAACCACGAGATCCCAACCAACATCCATAAGGCCTCCTCCTCCTCCCCCTTCACCCTTCCTCCTCCTACTCCCTTCCGCCTCCTCCTCCTCCTCCTCCTCCTGCCCCCCCCCTCGCGTTGTCTTTCGTCATCTTCAGGGTCGGCGGCAACGGCCGTAAGGCCTTCGCAATAAAAAAAACACGTCTGAGCAGGCCCTGTGCGGAGCAGAGCGCAACAAAGCGGCGCTCTGGAGCCTGACACGAAAGTGCGAACCCCCTGAACTGATCAGGAGGGGCACTTTTCACGCCGCCGAGCGTTCCCCTTCGATCCCCACGATGAAACTCCTTTTGCTCCTCCTCCTCCTCTGAGCACAACTGATTCCTCCTTCCCGCCATCCACAGAAAGCGTCGAAGATGGCAAGGGGCTGAGAGCTAACCTGGCCCTCCTGACGCACCATTCTCGCTTCACCACCGCAGCTTACCGCTGATGCCGTACTTGGCGAGCAAAGACTCGTAGTAGGGCTTCAGTGCCTCGACATCGGGGACTGCGTCGCCCTTGGAGTACAGATCGAACTTGTTGAACTCCTTCACCCAGCGAAGCGTCTCCGTGTCCTCCGGGGCCTCGAAGTGCTTGTAAGCGCGCTTGTCGTGCCACGGGTAGCACGAGTGAAGCCGAATCATGTTGAGACCCTCCTCGGGGATGGTGCAGCCGTTGAACTTGAGCATCTGATACATGTACTCGTCGTGGCCCCAGGAGAACATCAGGTTGGAGATGCCGCAGCCTGGCTCGTAGATGCCGTTCTGCGTCCCGTACACCGGATGGTTGTAGTCGGGGTTCTGCTTGAAAGACTCGGGGAACACGACGGCATCCATGGCAGGGGCGCACCCCACCGGGAAGGTGTCGCCCACGACGGCCCACTGCTCCAGGGCCCAGTCCCCGGCGAACCTCGGCAGCGCCATGACCTTCCCGAGGTCGTGCAGCAGTCCCACCAAGTGGAACCAGTCGTGGTCAGGCCACTGGGCGCGGATGCGCTCCGCCGTCTGGAAGTCGTGGATGCTGTTCGGAAGGTCCACGTCGGGATCAGAATCGTCGACGAGGTCGTCGAGCATCTCGATGACTTCCATCACGGTGAACTCTCCCTTCTGGAACCTGAGCCAGCGGTCACGCTGCTGTCGCCCGAAGTCCACCGTCTGCTTGGTGTGCATCGTGTTGTACGTCCTTGCCACCTCCTCCTGCCTGCAGGAGTCCTCGTAGTTACGGAACGTGTCCCCGAACATATTCTTGCCATCGTCAGAGCTGTGGTTCTCCAGGCTGGGGCACGAGTCGCAGGTGCTGCGCGTGTCAGACTCGGGGCCTTTCTCGCTCTCGAGAAGCAGCCCATCCAAGTCCTTCAGGTCGACAGAGCGGCCGAGCTTCCACGACAGCTCGGCGGCGATCGTGGTGCGCACGATGCTCGGGTGGCGCGACATCGCCTCTTGCTCAAGGCGGTGGTGCTCGCTGTCGACCCCTGCACGCACCATCGTGATGAACTCATTGAGCTCGGTGGTGTACGCCTCCTTGTAGCGCTGAGGAAAGCTCCACTGCGCACAGGGCATTAGGTGGCCTTCGGAAGTGGCCAGCTCCACGGTGCTGGTGAGCACGTTCTTCGCCGTCAACATGCCCTTGGCGCCAAACGCCTCGATGCGCTGGTCGTAGCCGTACGAGGCGTCGCGGCACGTGTCCACCATTGCTATGAGGCCACTGGGGTACTTTAGCGTCACGGCGACAGTGTCGATGTCACCCATCTCCTCGATCTCCTTGTTGTAGGCGTGGCCCACAGACATCACGGACTCCGGCTCCTGGCCCCCGCTGAGCCAGTTGAGCATATCGAAATCGTGGATCAGCATGTCGTGGAAGATGCCTCCGCTGGTGCGCAAGTACTCCATTGGCGGCACAGGGTTGTCCCTGCTGCAGCACTTGACCACCTTGAGATCGCCCACGGAGCCGTCTTCCACGTGCTTCTTGAGCACTCGGAAATTGTTGTCACAGCGCCTCTGGTAGCCACAGTACAGAGGCAGGTTCTTGCTTGTTGCCAGCTGCACCGCCTCCTCCACTTCCTTCAGCTCGTGGGAGATGGGCTTCTCCGTGAGCACCGACTTGTTGGCGGTCAGCGCCTCCATGATGAAAGGGAAGTGGGTGTCCGTTGTCGACGCCACGACCACAACCTGCACGCCGGGATCCGCCAGCGCGGGCGCCAGGGATGTGGCCCATTTGCAGCCCTGCCGCGCGGCGATGCCCTCGGCCCGGGCCCCGTCCACATCCACGACCCAAGCGAGCCGCGCCCGATCGGGGATGCCGGCGAGGGAGGTCATGTGGAAGTGGCCGGCCCGCCCGAGCCCCACGAGCGCCACGCCGACGCGCGCGTCGGGCCCGGACATCGCGGCGGGGGTGGCTGCGAGGAGGCGCGCGGGGAAGCGCTGGGGTGCGGGCGGCGTGCGCGTCTTGAGGCCAAAATGGCTCATGACGGACCCCATTGGCCGAACGTTGGGCCCAAGTCAAGCCAAGCTATTGGACTATATGTGCTCCCCCAGCCGCGTTGGAACCCCTTGGAGGAACACTGGGGAGAGGACGAGAAAGGAGGAGGAGAGGGAGGAGAGAAGGCGGAGGAGGAAGAGGAGGAGGCCCTCTTGAGGCCGTCTTGGGGCTCTTGGGGACTTCCTGGGAGCCTTTTTTTGAGGGGGCTCTTAGGAGCATTTGGGGGGCCTCCTGGCGCCTCTTGGGGGTCCCCTGGGACCTCTCGGGGACCTCTTGGGGGCTTGTTGGGAGCCCCCTGGCCTTCGGAAGCCGTCTTGGATCCTTCCTGGGCAGTCGTAGAACCCTCTTTGGGCGCTTGGGTGCCGTCTTGGAGGTCTCTGGGACCGTCTTGGGGGCGTCTTGGGGGCCTCTTGGGCTGCCTTGGGGCCGTCTTGCGGGTCTCTTGGGGGCCTCCCAGGCCGTCGGAAGCCCGAAAAGGCGAGAACGCGAAAACATATGTCCCAACCATCCTATGGTGGTGGATCCTCATTTTGAAGAGACAACGCCCCGCGGTCCTCCTCCTCCTCTCCTCCTCTCCTCCTCTCCTCTCCTCCCCCACCTCCTCCCTCATCCCGTCCCCCCCCTCACTTTGGCACACCCCTCACAGCGCTTCGTGGCCCCATAGGGAGCTCCACCGACGGCCCCAGTGGCGCAGCCCGCATGCGTCTCCCCCACCCAGCACAGCGTTTCGTGGCCACATAGGGAGCCCCACCGAAGGTCCCAGCGGCGCAGCCCGCATGCGTCTCCCACACCCAGCACAGCACTTCGTGGCCTCATAGGGAACTCCACCAAAGGTCCCAGTGTCGCAGCCCGCATGCGTCCCCCCCACCCAATACAGCTTTTCGTGGCCCCGTAGGGAGCTCCACCGACGGTCCCAGGGGCGCAGCCCGCATGCGTTTCCCCCCTAGGCGGCTTCCGACGGCGTCAGACGGACCAGGAACGCCGTCAGACAGCCAAGGAGGCCCCCCAGAAGCCCCCAACGGCCCCCAAGATGCCTGGTCCGACAGCGTGGGCAAACTTTTCCTTTGAGTGGCAGAATGAGCCACGTCGGACCTGCGTCGTCACATTGTTATCCCCTGGGGCCTACTTCGCGCCAGAGGGTATGTATGCGCTGCCTGCGCCTGGATCTCGCACGGAGCATGCTATGTGACAGTCGGTCTCGGCACCACCCTGGGCTGCGCGTGAGCAGCAACACGAGCGCACATCAGATATCAAAACATGTTCCGCTTCAACTTCCCTTCTTGAGTGCTGGCTGCTGCTCACGCGCGCTGGATGAGAGCCTCGACAGCCCCGTGGGTCTCACCGCACCATGCAAACGTCCGGGCTCGACAGCGAGGGAGTGCCAGCGGGCAGTTCTCGCATCGGCGCTACCTCCAAGACCTGACTCCTCTCTCCAGCGACGAGAACTGCCAGAGAGTGACACTCCCCCCTGGAGACAGCCAGACTCCAATTCGGAAAATGAAGAAAACGCAACAAAAAACTCCCCCCTTGATGCCGCGGCGACTCCTCCGATAACCGAGGCAGTGCCGCGTGCCTTGCGCACGCCCGGGCCGTCGAGAAGCAGCTTCGAAAAAGCTCCTCGGGAGAGATACGTGTTGCGCACGGCTCTTTCGAGAAGCGCCCTCTCGCGGCCCGGGGGCCTGACACGGCCAAACTAAAGTTCTGTCGCGGCCACGTCGAGCATGCCAAGTGTCTGTGGGGGCTAGAGGCGGCGCTGTTCAAAGCTCTGCAACGCCCTCCAGGGGCCGCGATCGCTTTGAATCCAAATGCGCCCTGCTGGCCGGCTGCGAATGACCGGAGGGTGCACCCGGAGCAGGGAGGAGTCGCTGCGAGAATGACGCCTCGCCTTGACTCGGAGGTCCTGCGGTGGCCAAGCTGGTCAAGCACCAGCACCCACGACGGCTTCAAATGGCAAAGGTGGGGCGCTCTTTAAACAATCTCGCGCCTTCGACGCGCGCAGGCGGACCAAGCAAGACCCGGCTAGCCCGCGGGGACAACATTGAAAGGGCCACTCTTAAAGTGCTGCTCAAAGAAATCCGCCGACCCTGTCGGCGTGTGGAAGACGCATCCCGGTGTCGTCGTCTTGCGTGGATCACCGTCGTCGTCGTCGTCGTCGTCGTCGTCGTCGTCTCCGTCGTGTTCTCGTCGTCTCCGTCTCCGTTGTCCCTCGTCGTCTTCGTCGTTCCCCGTCTCCTTGAGCGCGCGAGCCAAAGCGACATTGAGCAACGTCGTAGTTGAGTCGTGGCGAAGCCCCTCCCTACCCTCCCCGCCAGGGGGGGTGGGGGGTGGGGGGGGGGGTCGCCACCCAGATACGCATCCTCCCCGGGGGGTCCCGGAGCTCAGAAAAGCTTCAAGACGAGCCAAGAGCGACAGAAGACACCCCCAAAAGGGTACAAGAGGGCCTCGACTCGACGAACGATGGCCCCAAGACGCCCAAGACGGCCCGAAGACGGCCCAAGAGGCCCTCAAGACGCTCCAAGAGAGCCCCAAGAGCACACCCAAGAGGGCCCCAGGCGCCAAAATCGTCAATTTTACATCGGTTTTTGAATGATTTTGGCCTTCTCGCCTTTTCGGCTTTCCGACACTCCAAGACGGCCCAAGAGGCCCCCAAGAGGCCCCCAAGAGCGCCCCAAGAGGCCTACAAGAGGGCCCCAAGACGGCCCAAGAAGGCCCCAGGACAGCCTAAGAGGCGCCCAAGACGGCCCAATAGGGCCCCAAGACGGGCCCAAGAAACGGCCAAGAGGGGGACGAGGAACCGAGAATTCGAGACTTCCGCCCTAAGAGGCCCCCGGGAAGCCCCAAGAGGCCCCCAAAAGGCCCCAAGAGGCCCCCGAGCGGCGCCAAGACGCCCCCAAGATGCGCCGAAGACGGCCTCCGGAAGCCCCAAGAGGCCCAAAAGAGGCCCCAAGAGGCCCCACAACGGCCCCCAAGAGGCTTCAAGTTGCCTTCCAGACGCCCCCGAGAGGTCAACCACGAGATCCCAACCAACATCCATAAGGCCTCCTCCTCCTCCCCCTTCACCCTTCCTCCTCCTACTCCCTTCCGCCTCCTCCTCCTCCTCCTCCTCCTGCCCCCCCCCTCGCGTTGTCTTTCGTCATCTTCAGGGTCGGCGGCAACGGCCGTAAGGCCTTCGCAATAAAAAAACACGTCTGAGCAGGCCCTGTGCGGAGCAGAGCGCAACAAAGCGGCGCTCTGGAGCCTGACACGAAAGTGCGAACCCCCTGAACTGATCAGGAGGGGCACTTTTCACGCCGCCGAGCGTTCCCCTTCGATCCCCACGATGAAACTCCTTTTGCTCCTCCTCCTCCTCTGAGCACAACTGATTCCTCCTTCCCGCCATCCACAGAAAGCGTCGAAGATGGCAAGGGGCTGAGAGCTAACCTGGCCCTCCTGACGCACCATTCTCGCTTCACCACCGCAGCTTACCGCTGATGCCGTACTTGGCGAGCAAAGACTCGTAGTAGGGCTTCAGTGCCTCGACATCGGGGACTGCGTCGCCCTTGGAGTACAGATCGAACTTGTTGAACTCCTTCACCCAGCGAAGCGTCTCCGTGTCCTCCGGGGCCTCGAAGTGCTTGTAAGCGCGCTTGTCGTGCCACGGGTAGCACGAGTGAAGCCGAATCATGTTGAGACCCTCCTCGGGGATGGTGCAGCCGTTGAACTTGAGCATCTGATACATGTACTCGTCGTGGCCCCAGGAGAACATCAGGTTGGAGATGCCGCAGCCTGGCTCGTAGATGCCGTTCTGCGTCCCGTACACCGGATGGTTGTAGTCGGGGTTCTGCTTGAAAGACTCGGGGAACACGACGGCATCCATGGCAGGGGCGCACCCCACCGGGAAGGTGTCGCCCACGACGGCCCACTGCTCCAGGGCCCAGTCCCCGGCGAACCTCGGCAGCGCCATGACCTTCCCGAGGTCGTGCAGCAGTCCCACCAAGTGGAACCAGTCGTGGTCAGGCCACTGGGCGCGGATGCGCTCCGCCGTCTGGAAGTCGTGGATGCTGTTCGGAAGGTCCACGTCGGGATCAGAATCGTCGACGAGGTCGTCGAGCATCTCGATGACTTCCATCACGGTGAACTCTCCCTTCTGGAACCTGAGCCAGCGGTCACGCTGCTGTCGCCCGAAGTCCACCGTCTGCTTGGTGTGCATCGTGTTGTACGTCCTTGCCACCTCCTCCTGCCTGCAGGAGTCCTCGTAGTTACGGAACGTGTCCCCGAACATATTCTTGCCATCGTCAGAGCTGTGGTTCTCCAGGCTGGGGCACGAGTCGCAGGTGCTGCGCGTGTCAGACTCGGGGCCTTTCTCGCTCTCGAGAAGCAGCCCATCCAAGTCCTTCAGGTCGACAGAGCGGCCGAGCTTCCACGACAGCTCGGCGGCGATCGTGGTGCGCACGATGCTCGGGTGGCGCGACATCGCCTCTTGCTCAAGGCGGTGGTGCTCGCTGTCGACCCCTGCACGCACCATCGTGATGAACTCATTGAGCTCGGTGGTGTACGCCTCCTTGTAGCGCTGAGGAAAGCTCCACTGCGCACAGGGCATTAGGTGGCCTTCGGAAGTGGCCAGCTCCACGGTGCTGGTGAGCACGTTCTTCGCCGTCAACATGCCCTTGGCGCCAAACGCCTCGATGCGCTGGTCGTAGCCGTACGAGGCGTCGCGGCACGTGTCCACCATTGCTATGAGGCCACTGGGGTACTTTAGCGTCACGGCGACAGTGTCGATGTCACCCATCTCCTCGATCTCCTTGTTGTAGGCGTGGCCCACAGACATCACGGACTCCGGCTCCTGGCCCCCGCTGAGCCAGTTGAGCATATCGAAATCGTGGATCAGCATGTCGTGGAAGATGCCTCCGCTGGTGCGCAAGTACTCCATTGGCGGCACAGGGTTGTCCCTGCTGCAGCACTTGACCACCTTGAGATCGCCAACGGAGCCGTCTTCCACATGCTTCTTGAGCACTCGGAAATTGTTGTCACAGCGCCTCTGGTAGCCACAGTACAGAGGCAGGTTCTTGCTTGTTGCCAGCTGCACCGCCTCCTCCACTTCCTTCAGCTCGTGGGAGATGGGCTTCTCCGTGAGCACCGACTTGTTGGCGGTCAGCGCCTCCATGATGAAAGGGAAGTGGGTGTCCGTTGTCGACGCCACGACCACAACCTGCACGCTGGGATCCGCCAGCGCGGGCGCCAGGGATGTGGCCCATTTGCAGCCCTGCCGCGCGGCGATGCCCTCGGCCCGGGCCCCGTCCACATCCACGACCCACGCGAGCCGCGCCCGATCGGGGATGCCGGCGAGGGAGGTCATGTGGAAGTGGCCAGCCCGCCCGAGCCCCACGAGCGCCACGCCGACGCGCGCGTCGGGCCCGGACATCGCGGCGGAGGTGGCTGCGAAGAGGCGCGCGGGGAGGCGCTGGGGTGCGGGTGGCGTGCGCGTCTTGAGGCCAAAATGGCTCATTACGGACCCAATTGGCCGAACGTTGGGCCGAAGTCAAGCCAAGCTATTGGACTATGCGTTCCTCCAGCCTCGGTGGAACCCCTTGGAGGAACACTGGGGAGAGGACGAGAAAGGAGGAGGAGAGGGAGGAGAGAAGGCGGAGGAGGAAGAGGAGGAGGCCTCTTGAGGCCCTCTTGGGGCTCTTGGGGACTTCCTGGGAGCCTCTTGGGGGGGCTCTAGGGAGCATCTTGGGGGCATCCTGGCGCCTCTTGGGGGGTTCCTGGGACCTCTTGGGGACTTGTTGAGGGCCTCCTGGCCTTCGGAAGCCGTCTTGGACCCTTTTCGGGCCGTCGTGGAACCCTCCATGGGCGCTCGAAGGCCGTCTTGGAGGTCTCCCGGACCGTCTTGGGGGCGGCTTGGGGGCCTCTTGGGCTGCCTTGGAGCCCTACTGGGCCGTCTTGCGGGTCTCTTGGGGGCCCTCCCAGGCCGTCGGTAGCCCGAAAAGGCGAGAACGCGAAACATCGTTGTTTGGGCATCCTGGACACCTTCTCGGCACCCACTTGACGCGTCTTCGGGGCCTCTTGGGCCGTCTGGAGGACATTTTTTGTTTTTCTTCCTTCTCTTGCCGACCGCGCGCAACAACGTGGCACAGGCGAGGACGACAGAAACGGCGTCAGGTGAGACTACTGGTGGCGCAAAAAGCAGCGGCAGAGAGACTCAGCAGCCACCACAGCTCGATGTCATACAACAGAGACGTGACAAATTGGCAACACACACGCAGCGTACCTGGTCCCCAGCAAGCGGCGGATGTGGCTACGTGTGTGTTGGCCCTCCCAGGACCTGCGAATGCTATCCGCATCGTCGTCACCGAATCGAAAGGTCCTAGGGCTTGATTGGAAGTGGGGCGCGCGAAACGTCTGCAGGAGAAGGAAAGGGAGGGAGGAAGGCAACGACAAGACCAGCGACATTAATACGTACAATACTACTACTACTACTACTACTACTACTACTACTACTACTACTACTACTACTACTACTACTACTACTACTACTACTACTACTACTACTACTACTACTACTACTACTACTACTACTACTACTACTACTACTACTACTACTACTACTACTACTACTACTACTACTACTACTACTACTACTACTACTACTACTACTACTACTACTACTACTACTAGCAATAATGAGAGAGAGAGAGAGAGAGAGCGAGCGCCATGAACGTTAAAATTTGCGTTGGCAATACATAGTGTACAAACTGCAATCACATTGCTATATGCGTGCAAAAAGTACGTGCCGCGCGACGCCAAATACTGGCGTTCCCTTGCCATCGTTGACAAAATCTGTCAGCATCGCCGGCTGCCTTGCAAGCCATGGGATATACACTGCGCTTCCACGTGTTCTTCGGCCGGCCGCGTTTCTGGCGACCTCCCAAGCGGGAAAGTGAGAATGACCCGGGGGCGAAAATGCAGCGTCGGACGGCGCGGTCGTCTGGCAATTGGGCCAGCAGCACAAGCTGCCGGTATGCTAAGTGGCTGCTTAATTTCTGACAACTGCACTGGGCCAAGACGGCATCATTCGAAACACGGCTAACGAATGAGTGCGCTAACAATAAAAATAATTATAATTAAAAGGATGAGGAGGAGGAGGAGGAGGAGGAGGAGGAACCGAAAACATGGGTTCATTGGCTTTGCGACAAACCACTGGACGACATGTCGTGAATGTGTCGAAACACATGACATGCAGACCATGGTTGACACGGACCGCACCAAACAACCACACGAACTGGCACCAACTGGCAAGCGGCCCCCCTCTCTATTGGAGGGGCACAATGTGTCAGAGCTCTCCTTGCGGCGGAGGTGGAGGCCGAGCAGTGCGGCCACGCTGTGCAGGAGCTCTCACGACTGGCGACATTGACAGCCTCACCTCCTGCCATGCCTCGCCAAAAGTCACAGACACCTTCCTCCATGTCTCTGAAGCCTCCGGAACGAGTTCGCTTCCGCCGCTGCTGCGGACGAGGAATGTGTGCCCGCTGAAGCTGTCCATTGTGTGCCGAGCACCCTTCCCTAGCCCCGTTATGGGTACCAGTGGGTCGTGCCCGTCCTCATCGAGCCAAAACTCATCGAGCCAAAACACCTCGGCATCGACACCCAAGTCATTGACGAGATTCAGATCGACGCAACTGGAGCATGGCACCCACGTCGGAGGCTCGGCACCCAAAACTTCGGCAAGCCGTTCCGCCAGCGGACTGAGCCTGTCAAGATACCGTGGCGGCAAGTACCCACCGGTTGACCGTGCCACCGTGACGGCTCCGGGAAGTGTGCCAGAAGAGCCCAAGCCCCTCACCCAATCCAGCAGCAATGCGACAGCCGCCTCGACCTCGCTGTCAGTGCTGTAGTGCACCGGTGCACCACACAGCAACTTCATCGCCGCCTGCATGTCGCCCTCCGTTACTCCGCCCTGGGCCATCAAGGACCGGCCCTTGGCCTCCTGTGCATCACAAGCGGAATGGGTAACGTCGTCAGCGTCGAGATTTCCGCAAGAGCATTCAACTAGCAACTCCAAGTCGGGCTCCTCCAGGCCAAGGAGCCTGCGCAATTCACTGCATCCGGGGCTCTCTGTCGCGAACGTGTCGAGGTCAACGTCCAAGATGAAAGAGCTCGCCTCCAAGGACAATGCAACATCCTTCAAGGACTCGGCGGTGAAGGGAATCACCTCCAGTGCGAAACTCAGCGCCCCCGGCAGCGCCGCAACTTCCGCGGCGCTCCTCCAGAGTCTTTTTGGTGCAAAGCGCGCATCGGAGACGTAGGCTCCCGCAGTCTCGTCGAGAGCCAGCATGTACTCGAAGCGGCCGTAGTCGTGCTCCACTGCCCACGGCGGCCGCACCCACACGACGCGGTCGACAATGCCAAGGGCAAGCCCGGCGGTCACGAAGTCGTTGATCTGCACCCGAGCGGCGAGCTCCAGGCTCGAGGCCGAGGCATTGAGCTGCTTCGGCATCCCCATGTCCGAGTGGCTGTCGAAGTGGACCACCGTCGCAGGCGTGCGAAGGCGTCCCGACCTCCGAGCCTCGCTCCAGCCGAAGAGGGCCTCGCCGTGCTGTTCAGCGGACCACATCGGGACCGACGCGACGGCGCCATGGCAACAAACAGCGAGCGCCATCCGGTAGAGCCTGCAGAGGAGCATGGCTCTCACAGAGGGGCTGCCTGCGAAAGCCCGAGCAGGTGCTTGAGCCAAAATGGCTACGGACCGTCTGGAGGACATCTTGTATCGTATTCGGGGCCATCTTGGCCGTCTTGGAAGCGTCTTGGGACCGTCTTGTCTTGGAGACCATCTTGGGAATTCCTGGCCGTCTTGGAGCCAGCTGGGCCATCTTGGAGGCCATCTCGGGCGTCTTGCGGGATTCTTGGGCCGAATTTGGGCCCTCTTGGAGCCGTTGGGGCCATCCTGGCAGCCTCTTGGGCGATCTTGGGGCTATCTTGAGTCGGTTGAGCCGTCTTGGACCGTCGGACGGCCGAAAAGGACCAAAAAACAACCATATCTGAGAAACCCTTGGAAAAATCAATGATTTAGTCCTCTTCGGGCCTTTCAGCATGGAGGCCTTATGCGCCGTCTTGGAGGCCTCTTGGGGGCCTCGAGGACCGTCTGGGGCCATTCGAAAGCCAACTTAGGCAGTCTTGGCTGCATCTTGGGCCGTCTTGGAGACGTGCTGCTGCCATCTGGGGCTCTCTTTGAGCGTGAAGAGCCGTATTGGAGGCCATCTTGAACGTCTTGGGGGCCTCTTGAGCCGTCTATCGGGCCCTCTTGGGGCCGCGCTGGGGGCCTCTAGGGCCGTCGTGGGGATATCTTGGAGGTCTCTTGGGCCGTCGGAGGGCCGTCGGAGGGCCATGTTGAAGCAAATGCCAAAACCCAACAATGATGTTGATCCGTTCGGGCCCTCCTGAAGGACCTCTTGGGGGCCTCTTGGGCCGCCTTAGGAGCCTCTTAGGCGTTTCTCGGTGCCTCGTGGGCGCTTCTTGGGCCATCTTGAAGGTCTTGGAAGCATCGTGGGACCATATTGGAGACCATCTTGGGCCATCTGGGCAATCTTGGAGGCCACTTTAAGCGGAAAAACAAGGTCCTGGGCGGGGTGGCCTGTCGGGCACCTATCGGCGATCAGTGGGCGCTTGGGGCGCATGCAGTCACAGTTGCCGGGGGCGTAGTCCCGCTGCGGCTGGCCGAACTCGAGCGCATGTTTCTCGGTGTCTTCGTTTTGCACCCATCGTGCTATCAGGAACGCCGAGTAAGGAACGACTCTTCTGCTCTGAGCACGGCGAACCTTGGAGGAACGGCCCGAAAACCAGAGCATGTCCCGATGCCCCTAACCCAGCGCGATCTCTGCTGGTGGAGAAGCCGGACGCGTCCAACGGCACGCGGCCGCGCTCCAGCTGCCGATCCCCCCCGCCGGACGTCGTGGCGTTGCCGACCCTGCTCCGCGAGCAGGGCGCCGCAGCTGCCTGGGTCGCCACGGGCACGCCCGCGACCTCAGAAGGTGGGGGCAACTTTAGAGGGGCCCCAGGACACACACATACACGCACACAAATACAAATATTCCCCCATAGTTCGAGGAGGAAAGAGGAGGAGGAGAAGGAAGGAGGAGGAGGAGGAAGGAGTGTTTCTTTCCCTCCGGAGCAGCGCCCGGGTGCTGCGCACCCTCGGCGGCGGCGGCGGGGCCGGCGGCGGCGCCGCCGCGCGGGTGCGGATCGGCCGCCCCCGCCCGCCGCCCGCGCGGCTGCCCCGAGCGCGCTCCGAGGCCCCTCGCCGTCGCTGGGGCGCCCACTCTCCCTGTGTAATTTTTCGGCTTCGTGCGTGCACTTTTTCGCAACGTGAACAAAAATGCTCCTCGATGGCGCCCGCCCGCCGCCCGCAGGGCTGCCCGAGCGCGCTCCTTCCCCTCGCCATCGCCTGGACGTCCATTCTCCCTGTGCACTTTTCGGTTTCGTGCGTGCATTTTTTCGGCGGTGGACAAACCTCCCTTTAGTAGACCTCCCCTTCGGAAAACGGCCTGGGGCCGAAACCGACGGGCCTGGACCCGCAGAAGTGACGGCCGCGACGCCCTCTCGTGAACCGAAAACGGCCAATTCCTTAATCGACGTGTCAGGGTAGGAGGTCCGTCCATCCCCGATTTTTTCGCAAGGTGAACAAAAATGCTCCTCGATGGCCCTTATGCCGATCAAAACTGCACACGCCCGAGCGATGCCAAGTCCCAGGAGGCCCCTGGCAGCTGGCCGCGGCCGAACGCACGGCGCCGCCGCCCAGCGCGGGCGGCGCCGCCTCGGAGCGCTGTCCGCCGAGCTATCGCGGCCCCTCGCGCGAGGGTTGAAGCGGCCGAAGGGGCGGCAAATACAACAACCAGAGCTGCGAGAGCCCCCTCTCCATCGCCCAGGGAGAAGCCCGCGAAGCCACGGGCGGGATATTTTGTGTCGGCGGCCACTTGGGCCCAAGCAGCGGTAAGGCAACGGCGGGCTGCAACGGAGCAAGTTAAATCCGGGCGCGGACAGGTCACGGTCGAGACACGCCGCCCAGCAGCCAGCGGACTGCGCCCCTGCGCCGCCCCGCGCCGCCGACGCGACCGCCATCCTCGCTGCCCGTGCGGCACCGCGTGGCGCCTGTTCGCCGTGCCCCGCCATGCGCGCCAGTGCCCGGGGGGGCCCCGCGCTCTGCCCGCCCGAAGGCAAGCGCGGCGCTGGCGCGCCGCGGCGCGTCAGGCGGCCGGCTCTCCCGAGAGCCCCCGGGGGGAGAGAGGCTGAGGAGGGGCGCCGAGCACGGCTGCGGGAAGTTGAGATTGCGGGGGGGGGGCGAGGCAGCATGGCGGCAGTGCGAAGTAAGCGGACCTTTCCTTCTCTATCAAAGATGCGTTCGCTCTGGCGCTTGAGCCCAGGCAGCAGCGGGACACCCTGTTCGAGTCGGGATTGCGCGGGCGATCGAACACTTGTTGAGACGGAACAGAGGGACAGAGAAAGAGGAAGCTACATGGCTGCCCAACCGCCGCGCAGTGTCCCAATCCGCCCAGGATGCCCAGCCGCCACCTGGGAGGCGCGCCAGGTCGGCTGAGGGCGCGCTCGCTGATTGTACACAGCGAGCACGCCCGTGCTCTTACGAACGGCACATGGCAGCTCACCTGAGCAAGCCATGCGCCGCGGCGGCGCGCGAGGACCTGGCGCCGCGGCCAGGGTGACCGACGACCGAACCTGGAGGCCGGGTTCGGCGAGGCACGGCGCGAGCCCGGCGGAGGCGAGACGGCGGGCGTCACCTCGAGGGCGCGCGGGCGCAGGTGCACCGCGCAGCGCCCTGCCGCTCTGCTCTTGTCCGTCGGACCTTCGTCGAAGCGAGGTTCGGTCTATCTTCTGGCCTCTGCGCCATCGGCCGCCTCGGGTCCCGCGGCGTCTGCGCCCAGGGTGGGCGGCACCTCCTCCTCCTCCTCCTCCTCCTCCTCCTCCTCCTCCTCGCCCACTTCTGGCGCTGCCTTCTTCTTGCGCAGAGCTGCGCGGACCTTGTCCCGCTGGCGCCTTCCCTGGGAGCCTCCGCGACGGGGGCCCGTGGGCCTGGCCGCTGGCGCCTCCGCCTCCACGCCCTGGTGCGCGCTGCCCCGGGTGGCCCTCCTGCCCCGGCGGCCCGCGCCGCCCCGCTGCCCGCGCCGCCATCCTTGCCGAATTCGGCCAGCTGGTGCTGCGCCTGGCCGAGGCCGCCAACGGGCGCCCGCGGCTCTCGACGGCGCAGCTCGCGAGCCTCCGCGCAGCGGTCGCCGGGGCGCTGCGAGCGCGCGGCAACGCCGGGCGCCGGCGCGGCGAACCCTGGCGGCTGGCGGTGGACCAGGCGGCCGCGGGGGCCTGCCCTTCGGCCCGGGCAGCCGAGAGCGCTGCCGGCGGCCCTGGATGCCCGGGGCCAGCAAGGGAGCTTCGCCGCAGCCGAGCCAGGAAGGCCTGGCCACGAGCCTCCAGCGCCTACAGCATGCGAGGCGGCAGCCACGGGCCAGCGAATGCCCGGTGCGCCGCCAGGCGGTGCGCGAAGACCATGACTTTCGGACCGGGGGACTCGCCTTCAACCGTGGGACGCACATCTGGGTCGATGTTGCGCCCGTTCGATGCTCGCCTCGTGGCCAAATGCGGCGCGCAGCTGGAAGTCCATGCGCCCGTCGCTGAAGAGGACTCAGCGCGCCATGGGTTCCGGCAGAGCAATGCTCACGTGCCAACGGCAGCGGATGTCCTCGTCGACCTTCGCCGCGTCGAACAATTCCGAAAGCGAGAGAAAACGTGCTGCAACTTCTCATGCGCGATATTCCGCTGCCCCCCTGTCCTCCGCCGTGCATGGGCATGTTGACTGTGGCCCCAGTTGGCGTCTTCTTGGTCGTGGCTACCTGCGCGCCTTGCGTGACGAATATGTGTAAGTAGATGTGGCGTGCTGGCGATGGCCAGAGAGGGCTTCTTAGCTGGGAGGCCTCGTGGGCCCGTGGCCCCCAGACGACGACGGTCGAACACCGCAGCGTCCACGCGTGGGCGTTGTACCATTGTTTTCAAGGTGGTACGGGGCGGAACCAAGTGGAGCTCGGCTGTTCGACAATGAAGTGTCTGTCCTCTTGCACATGGGTAACCACCACCTGGCCGCAGAACACGATGCGGAGAGTCCTCCTCGTAATGCGTCCTCCAAGTCTCGCGATTGAAACGGTAGTTGAAGCCATGTGGAGGCCAAGTACCGCGGCATGACGGCGCAGTGGCCACTGCCAGCACGTCGGTGGACATGAGGCACCCAAAGAAACAGGCTTTCTTCCTGTGGATCGCCAAGGTCGCACCCGGCCACCAAATCAAAGTTATCGTTTGTCACACGTCGTCGGCGCATGGCGATCTGCGAGGTGCGGTCTTCACCCCCGCGCAGCTCACAGGTCCATCCCTCCGTCCCACGTGGGGGGCCACGGTGGTGGCCCGCTCTAGATCGGCGGCCTGGTCGACCGAGATGGGAAACGCAGCTCGGAAGCCAACCGCGGTCAAGGCAGCAAAAGTTCCAGCCAGGTGCTCAACTTTCGAGAGCACGTTTGCCTGTGCAGTGTGTACGTCCTGCGCCAGCGTTACCACTTCGCCCACGGTGCCCAATCCTGCTGGATCGCCACAAACGTCGCCGCAAGTGTCCTCGACGACCGCGCGGCGCTAGACAGGCGCGCAACCACGCCGTTTGCGTCCCTCGGCGCGCGAAACTTCTTCCGTGGGGAAAGCCAGGGAGGCAGCGGGGGCAGTCGCCTTATACGTGGTTGCGCCCGTTCACTCGTAAGGCGCGGAAGTAGCTGTAGTAGTAGTAGTAGTAGTAGTAGTAGTAGTAGTAGTAGTAGTAGTAGTAGTAGTAGTAGTAGTAGTA